>CP139506.1:244319127-244919127 GCA_021014915.2 Artemisia tridentata subsp. tridentata | reverse complement strand
ACAAGGATCTTGTTTTGGAAACAGACTCCATCGCGCTAGAAGGAGTCACTCCTGAATTGGCGCCAAGTGACTTCGTATCTCAAAATTATGAAGCCTTGGCTGCGCTCATGCGAGAGGAAGCAAAGAAGAGGTCAAGCCAAAGTCTGCACACCAGGCTCAACTTCGACCCTGAGTATGAAGCATCCCTACCGCGCTACCGAAAGGAAAAACGCGAGAGGGATAGCCGCAAACACCCAGTGTTTACCAGGATTGGAAGGAAGGTTGTGGATGATGAAACAGCCGACTTTCAGCATCTGGAGGAGCATGAAGATGGGGAACGGCGCGCCAATGTCCACGCTAGGCTTGGCAGTCGCAGGATTCAGGATAGGCTTGGGCGACGGTGCTCCCCAAGTGAAAGCCCTTCAAGCTCTGATTCCGAGGATAGTCGGCGCAAGCGCCACAAAGGAGCAAGCTCAGATTCCGATGATAGTCGACGCAAGCGTCGCAAAAGAGTAAGCCCATCCTCAAGTGATTCCTCGGACAACGAGGACAAAGAAACTGGACACTGGAAATCAAGAGGAAAATACCGCGACCAGGAAGATGAAGACATGTCTCTTCCCTGGCGCCGTCAAAAAGTTGATGCGTTTACTAGGCGCATCAGCGATTTTTCAGAAAATAAGAGAAGGCGCATGCCTGCTAATGTCAAAACATATGACGGGACAGGTGATCCTGATGATCATCTAAAAATTTTTGAGTCAACAGCTACTATCGAAAATTGGCCACAACCTGTGTGGTGCCATATGTTTAACTCTACATTAGTTGGGAACGCGCGCAATTGGTTCAATAAGCTTCCACGCAGAAGCATCGGTGGGTTTGAAGAGTTGCGAAAGGCGTTTCGTTTAAACTTTACTCAAAGAAAAAAGTGCGCCAAAAACCCTGTTGAGCTCGCTAGGGTAAAATAGCGACAAGGGGAATCCACAAGCGCCTTCATGGAACGCTATAAGGACGAATGCATGCAAGTCAAAGCGTGACCAGAGATACTAAAAATATCGGGTTTTATGAACGCAATCAATAACCCAGATTTGATAAAAAATTTAAACGATAGGGTTCCCCACACCTTTGACGAACTCATGAAGCGCACGAGGTCCTTCGTCCAAGGAGAAGCAGCCGCTGCGGATAGCAAAAAAGGCTACTCGAACCATAGGTCACAAGAAGAGTCAAGGAGACAATCCAATGACCAGAGTGGCAATCGTAACAAAAGTTATCGCACCCAAGGAAGCGGAAGGGGGAACGATAAGTACACCCCACTAACAAAAACTCCAAAGGAGATATTCGCAACGGAAGGTGCGAACTTTCCAAGACCCCCACCTATGTGCACCCCGGAGGATCGACGCGTAGGGAACGGATACTGCGAGTATCACGCACAGAAGGGCCATACCACTAATGAATGTGTCCAGTTACGCCAGCTAATCGAGAAACTAGTGAAAGAAGGCAGATTGGACCACCTCGTTAAGAATATTAAGGAGGGGAGAGACAAGCAGAGAACCGGAGGCAAGAAAGAAGCGCCTAAGGAAAAAGCTGATACTATCTACATGATACAATCATGGCAGCGAAAGACTAGGCAAAAGGTGAGCCATAAATTCTCTCATGGAAGCGAAATCTCCTTCCCCACCTTGACTGCGGACAACGCAGCGGCAGAACCACTTACCATTGAAATAAAGGCGGGGGGTCACGACATCCACCGCATGTATGTCGATGGGGGCACATCAGCGGATATAATGTATGAACATTGCTTCAAGAGATTGCGTCCTGAAATACAAAGACAGTTAAGCCTAGCCACGACTGCGCTTACTGGCTTTACAGGAGAAAAGATATGGCCTATGGGGCAATTGCGCCTACTAGTCGCTGTCGGTAATAAGGAACACTCCACGACAGCCTGGATGAACTTCATGGTGATCAAGTCTTCTTCGCCATACAACGGCATTATTGGAAGGTCAGGAATCTCGGCGTTGCGCGTAGTACCATCCACAGCGCATGGAATGCTCAAATTCCCAGTAGAAAGCGGCATCGTCACCATTTACAACAACGCTGCGCCACCAGAAGAATGTAACACGATTACATGTGAGACGATGCACGTCCCAAAACAGAGCGCAGCGAAAGTTCCAAACTTGAAGGTCGCAATTCACCCCGATTACCCAGAGCAAGAAGTATCAATCGGAGGATCGCTGTCTGACAAAGGCAGAGCGGCCGTGTGCGCACTCTTACAGAGGAATCTAGATATCTTTTCCTGGGAACCAAATCACATGACTGGTGTGCCACGCTCGATCGCAGAACACAAGCTAAAAATCCGACAAGGATATTCCCCAGTGCGGCAGAAAAAGCGCGGCCAAGCTCCAGAGCGCGCAAAAGCCATTCTGGAGGAAGTACACAAACTTGTGGACGCAGGAATCATGCGTGAAGTCTATTACCATGACTGGCTCTCTAATCCAGTCATGGTCAAGAAGGGTGATGGCAGTTGGCGGATGTGTGTGGATTTCACTGATCTCAACAAAGCATGTCCACAGGACTGCTATCCGCTACCAGAGATAGACTGGAAGGTAGAATCTCTGTGTGGATATCCATTTAAATGTTTCTTAGACGCATACAAAGGATACCACCAAATCCAAATGGCCAAGGAAGACGAGGAAAAAACAGCTTTCCACACTAGCCAAGGGGTCTACTGTTACACAAAGATGCCATTTGGCTTGAAGAATGCAGGCGCCACCTACCAGCGATTGGTAGATAATGCATTTGAAAAGCAAGTGGGCCGCAACTTAGAAGTTTATGTGGATGATCTTGTCATAAAAAGCCACACTGAAGACGAAGTGGTGCGCGATATAGAAGAAACATTTAGAACGCTACGGGCGATCAACATGAAGCTAAATCCCAAGAAGTGCACTTTCGGTGCTACAGAAGGCATGTTCTTGGGATATCTGATAGAACCAGATGGCATTAAGCCATGCCCAGAAAAAACAGAGGCAGTCATCCAACTTCCTTCACCACGCACGCTGAAGGAAGTTCAGTCTCTGAACGGGAAACTAGCCGGTTTGAACAGGTTCCTGTCCAAGTCAGCGGATAAGTCACTACCTCTCTTTAAAACACTCAAGAAGTGTACAAAAAAGGGAGACTTCCGTTGGACTGCGGAAGCGGAAGAGGCTTTTACACAGCTTAAGCAACATATAGCAGCGCTTCCTAAGCTTGTCGCACCCCGACCAGGGGAGGAATTAATCGTTTACTTATCAGCGACTCATGGAGCAGTCAGCTGATCCGTGCTGAAACACACTTATATATAAATATATGCAGTCTCAGAACAGGATGCTCGTGTGTAGTGTGAAACCAGGCAAGTGATCACCCGGATCGTTTCCCAACGATGTGTGAATGGAAAACTGTGAAAAGCTAGGATTAGAGTGATTGATGATTTAGATTGCTTTCGATTTTGCTTTTTTTAACAATTCTAAATAACAACTTAAAACAGATATGCACAATAAAATTAAACGCGAATTAATTAACCTAAAGACGCGCAACGAAAAATCTAAAATGGGACTAAAAAGTTAAATTTATGAAATTAAAACCTAAAAATGTAAAATTACTTAAAACTTTATTTAAAAACTTAAATTATATTTTTTTTTTATACTTTTATTTAATTATTACTAATTATTTATTATTTAATTACCAATTAAACTAATTTAAATTATAAAAAATACTAAATGAACTAAGAAAATTCTAAAACTTTTTCTAAAAATATTATAAGATGAAAAGAAGCTAAGAAAATTATAAAAATGAAAATTACTTAATTAAAATTTAAAAAAAATAAATTCTATTAAATAGAAGCTATCACTTTATTTCTATTTTTGGTTTTCTTAAGGCCTAAAAATATAATTATATTTTTCCTAGATTAAAAATTACAAAAGAAAATTATGAAAATTGGATTTATATTTTTCTGATTATTTTTCTATTTATTATGATTTAATTACTATTTTAAACTAATTAAAAGATAAAAAATATTAAAACTATTAATAAAAATTTGAAACTTTTTTCTAAATTACTTTATATGATTACTGAGCTAACAAAATTAAAATGGGCGTGACAGCTTTTTGGGATAAGCTGTTAATAAGCTAACAATTTATATAAGCTAAAAATTGAAAAACAAAAGAAGGGTTAAATAGAAATAGGTTACTAATACTAACGGAACTGGTGCCCCAGAGCAGTTGGAAGGGGGTGTGTGTGTTATGCATGTTACTAGCGAGAGGTCCCAGGTTCGATTCCACAAACCCCACTTTTTGCTAACTATTTTTTTTTTGATTTTTTCTTTATTGAAACTTACTAAGTAGCTTATGATGAACAATTTTTACAACTGGAACGATTTGTGGATCTCAAAGAATAAGCAGATAACAGCTTATGAAAGCTATGCAGTGGCTTATGAACTTTTAAGATTTTTGAGATATTCAAACAAGCTTGAAACTGATTAAGAGGATATGAGCTTATGGACTAATTATCTATGGACTTGGATGAACATAAAGAAGCTAATGGTGTAGGATAAGCTGGCTTGAATAAGCCAAATAAGCTCGAAAGAGCTTATGGCTTATAGGTACTGCTAGGGTGCCCTGCACCAGTACCAACTGACTCACTTTGAGGCTAGGTTTAGGCCTTGTAAAGATTTGCAAAAATCGAACTAAAAATTCCTTATACAGTTGAGCTAGTAGGGTTTAAGGATCAAAAGGAATGAGCTTATTTGAGCTTATGGTGCGGAAGTAAGAAAATCTCAAAGTTTCACAATAACCACAAAGACTGCATATACAGTCTGCTTAACTGAGTTGCTATGCAACTTGGTTTAGACTTGCACAAAGGGTTTGAGGCTTATGGAACTTCCCTAATGGACTGATATGACTATGAATAAGCTTTAGGAACTGAGAAAAACTAATGGAATAAGCTGGAAAGCTCGAAATAAGCCAAAGTACTGCTGAATTTTCTGTTGTGTATGGCAGAAAACGCACTTTTCAAGGCATCAAACGGCTGGTGTAAAAAATTCTAAAAAATAAACTAAAAATATGGAGACGTACACAAGCTTGGGAGCTATATGCGTGCCAAATTTCAGGGTCTAACTCCTTAAGACGAAGAAATGAAAAATCGACGAAAATCTGCTGAAAATGGCCAAATACGCAAAATGTGCAGATTTTCGCAGAAGTGGCTGATTTTTTTGTGTAGCCTTGTGCAGAGGTTCTGGGGTTCTAGGGACTGACTAAGTGGATTAAATGGACTACAAAAATGCCAAAGGCAAGGTCCAAATAAGCTTAAAGCTCTGGAGAGCTTATTTGACCTTTCTAGGAACTGTTATGATCACAGTGGGTTCAAAAGTACTATATCTAGTTCTATTGCTGATTAGAGTTTCAAAATAGCTTCTTAGGGCTTAGAAAAGCTTGTGCAAATGTGACCAAATGGTCAATCAACAGTAAACAAAGGTTTTGGCTTGTGACAGTTACTAAACCAAACAGTCCCTTAGGGGACTGTTTTGAGTTTTTCTAAGTGAATTTGATATTTTTAAGCACTGCACTGAGTTCCCATGGTACTAGTAGTATATTAAGCTTATGAAAATGACTTTGTGACTTAGAATTAAGTAATCTAATAGAGCTAGCTTATGTTTACTATTTTTGGTTTTTTAAAGGTTATTAAGTGAAATGAAGAAACAAAGCAGTTAATATCTAAGAACTTGAATGAAATATGTTTATGAACTAATGATAAGCTAATATTAATAATTAAAAGCTAGTGACAAGCTACTTATCAGTAATATGGAAAATAAAGAAAAAGCTTATAAGTGCTCACAATCGAATTGGTAAGTGAAACAAGGAACTGGGTACCAAGAAACAACCTATAGATTCTCCACAGAACCACTAAACCATAAGCTTCCAAAATTTCAGCTTATTGACATCCAGAGTAGCTTATTTGATCCAAGTTGACTTTCGTTGACTGGTCTTCATATCTTGAAATTAGAACTAGTATCCACTATTTAAGCTTACAAGAAGCTATTGTCAGCTTATATAAGCTTAAAACAAGGTTATATGGGAGCTTTTGATTGTTACTTAATAATATTAAAACTTATTCGAATTCACAGATAACTTTAAACTTAAATTGCTATTGAAAATGAGTTCAATTCTAACAAGACAAGAACATTTAAACTTAAAGTAACTTATATTGATAACTTGAAGTGAAAATTACAAGAAGCAAAGACTGAACAATAAAAACGAGTTACACTAATTTAACTACTACTTTTTTTTGCTTACAATACATTGCTATTTATACTATACTATGGTGGGAAACCTTTGTCTTGGTCCTCTGATCAATCTCCAACCCTTGGATGCCTTTGAATTCATCCTAGCCTTTGATTTCATTTTTGGCGCCAAAAAGTGGTAGTGGAAAATACAGAGGTCTGTGGTGATGGGAAGGGAGAAGAAGCATTAAATGCTTGGGTAGTGTAGCAGGGATAAGGGAAGTGATAAGGGGTGGGTGTGTCAGGATAAGGGTGGTGGATGGTGGGTAACTAGGAAGAAGGGTTGTTTGACTGGGGTCAAACCTGGTTATACTAACTAAAAAGATGGGTCGGGTTATTTAGTTAAAAGGGGTTGGGCTGGGTTTTTAGTTATTGGGTTGGGCTGGTGTGGTTGTTAGTGATAAGTGGGATGGGTTTTGGATTTAATGGGGTTATATTTGTTTGATCCGGATTTTGGTTAAATGTTTAAACATAGGGACTAATCTTGTAATTGCTGAATTCTTGAAAGGTTAAACCTGTAATTTTTCCAAGGTTCTTAAAAGGTCCTTTCCTGCCAAATATGAATAGTTCAAGGATCACAATTTTTAATTTCCATTTTTGAAATTCCAAGGACTACTTTTGCCAATTTTAAAACTGTAGGGACCAATTTTGTAATTTCCTCAAACTTTTCATCCAAAGGTCTAAATATGACAACTTATTATTTAAAAAGGACCTTTGGTGACTTTTCCAGTTTTTAGAATAACCAGGGACTAGTTTTGACAACTTTTGAAAGTTGAGGGACTGAAACTGCCAATTATGCAAACTTTGTTCGTTTTTCACTTGTTTTTAAACATTTTGCATCTGAAATATATAAAACACAATTCTGGGATAATTTCAGTATTTTGATGCATTTCTGAGTGTTTTTTGGATGTTTTGGCAGTTCAGATTGGTATAAAATGATGAGTATTTAGACACTCATCAATCCCCCACACTAAACTATTGCTAGTCCCTAGCAATATTTTATGAAGTTTTAATGGATTTTTCTCTTTACCAAAAGCCATTACTTCTGGAGTAGCCAATGTTTTAGTATGTGATACTTTGGTACAATGATAACCAAATGATTTTGAGCAAACCATCAGCTGTCAACGGTTTTAATTTGTCTTTACCAGAAGCCGTTTGCTTCTGGACTAGCCAACTCTTAGATAAATTATCAATATTATCTTTGGTGAGCTGATTACCAATCATGGTTTTTCACTGCCTTAACCACAAGCCATAACCTTGCGGGCTAGTCAACTCTTCCCTTTTTAGGATATGGTGAGTCGAATACCATACAATTTTCGGCAAATTGTAAGCCATCAACGGATTTGAGACATCTTTACCAAGAGCCGTTTGCTCCTGGATTAGCCAATCCTTATGTGGGTTAGACATGGCGGACTGATAACCATTTATTGCGTTCTAAGTGAGAAAAAATTTTAAAATTTTGGCTAAATTGGGGGTACTAGATGGTACATTTGATCAAATTCGCAAGAATTCCCCCCCACACTTAGAACTGAATATTGCCCCCAATATTCAAAGCACCGGTTGTTAAACCAACACTTAGAACGGAAAAAGGAAATATTAATAGCCATTATTTTATATACACATTTTTTTATTTTTTTTATTTTTTTTTATCACTATACATATATACAACATGTGGGCATCTCCCCCACACTTAGGGTGAAACATGGGTGAAAACCCATATTTTGCTACTGTTTTTATTAACCGAGTTGCTAGCTTGACTCGACCCCGAATTGAGTTGATTCCTCCCGAACAGTCAGGTTTATCACGCAAGCTAACCGCTTGTGAACGGCCAACCGTAACAAAGGGTTCCTGAACAGCCCGGGAGAAAAAACAATTTAAAAGTCTATGGGGAAGTAAGTGGAAGAGACCATCTCCATCGGATTTTCATTCAAGATGTTTGTATACACATTGAAGTACATGAAAGTTCCACACCAAGAGAGATATATCTGGCATTAAACCAATGTTATATGGACAATGCCGGGGTCAAAAGTAATATCCTCACTCCCAAATGAGTGAAAGATGGGGAAAATCACCGGGTAGGTGAAGGGAAGAAGAGAGATCTGAATAGCCATTAAAATAAGAACTTCCTCCTCAAGAATTGCATAATCAAGTGGAAGAGGCAAGTCCTTAAACTAGAGCTCAGGAAATTTATCAGTTTTTTCAACTGACTTGATTTCTTTCTTATGAAGTTCAACGGGAGGGAGAGGAGAAGAATTGTCATGATTTAACAATTTCTCAAGAAGAAGAATATCTCCCTCCAGATCAATCTCAGCGTTATCAATTCCTTCCAGAAATGAATCACACTTGAGAAAAGCCTCGATCTCTTCCAAATTGGAATCACTTCCCTCAAACGGAGGGAGAGAAGGGGAAGAGTCGGAAATGATAGGTTGAGAAGAAGGAGTGGGATCACCACTCACAGAATTATGAAAATAACCAAGACTTTCATGAGAGTACTCCTTTGAAGCAACATCAATGACATCGATTCGGTTAACCGATGCAGAGTTATAATTTGAGGAGTACCTCGAGGTTTGATCATGGTTAAAAGTAACAGCTTCATTATCCACACGCAAGGTGATCTCATGCTTAAATACATCAATCAGAGCATGGCCCGTTTTTAGGAATCCTCTTCCAAGAATTAGAGGAACCTTTTGATCAGCATCGAAATCAACAACCACAAAGTCAGCTGGAAAATGGAACTTTCCTATTTTCACAAATACATCTTCGGCAATGCCGCAGGGATGAGTTATGGTTCGATCTGCAAGCTCAAGAGTCATGCAGGTAGGAGTAAGAGCCGGAAGAGAAAGTTTCTTCCATACTGAATGAGGCATCAGGTTGATGCTTGCACCTAGATCTGCTAAGGCATAGCATTCAACCATTCCCGGAAATACACATGGTAATAGAAACTTTCCAGGATCTCCAAGCTTCTCCGGAAGCTTTTTCAAGATAACCGCTGAGCAGTTCTCATTTAGTGGAGTTTTAGCCATTTCAATCAGTTTTTCCTTGTTGCTTAACAAGTGTTTAAATGTTGATGCAAACTTGGGCATCAAAATGATAGCATCCGCAAAACTTATGTCAAAATGCAATTCTTTAAAGATTTGAAAGAATTTGTCCATTTGTTGACTAGCTTTCTCACGGAGCTTTTGCTCATTTAAGCGCGATGGGTAAGGAATATAAGGTTTGGATTTAGGGACAACGACTTCAGGAGTCTTAACAGATTCAAAGACAACTCCTGGTTTGGATTTTTTCGGGACTACCGGAGGATAGACATGTGCTGTACTTTGTGGGCTTGGAATTTGCACTTTGTCCGTTGTATCCTCCGTCTCTTTTTCCATTTCAAACAACGGAGGAGGAATAGGGCCTGCTGGCCCCTCATAAGCAGCACCACTCCGAGTGGTGATAGCTTTGACGAAAGTGGTATCTTCATCATCATCACTGTCGTCATCAAGCACACTGACAGGAACAGCATTGAGCATTTCGGAATAATATCTGGCTGATCTTTGCTCGCTAAGTTTGGTTGACAAACTTTTAACCGTAAATCGTGATAGAGTAGGATCTATTCTTGACGGTTGAGGAACAATTGTGGGTGTAGATTTTTGGATGACAGAAGGTTGGATGACCGAAGGTTGGACGTATTTAGCACTTCCATTGTTAGTGGGAAGTACCGGGTCCTTTATCACCTTGAGTTCAACATGAGCTTTACCACTACGTGTGGAGACAGCTTTGAGTTCACCCCGTGGGTTGACAACAGTGTTACTTGGGAGACCTCCCGAGGTAGAAGGTATATCAGTTAAAGACTTTTTGATTTGGTTTAATTGGGCAACCAATAACTGGTTTGTCTCACGTTGTGTCTTATTTGTTTCCTCTTGGGTTTTCATGAATTGCATAAGCAACTCATCTGAGGACATCTGATTTCGGTTTGAACCTTGGTTTTGATTAAAATTTGGACCACGGTTTTGGTTAAAATTACCCTGATTCTGACCTCGGTTTTGATTGAAATTTTGAGAATTGTTAAAATTTTGTCCCTGATTTTGAACAAAGCGATTTTGATTATTTTGATTTGGCACGGGTGGAAAACCAGGTGGGACCATAGCATTCGGTGCTCGGTACTGAGTCTCAGCATGCGGACGGTATTGATTTTGGTTTACTGCAGCTACTGGAGCTGGGTAAAGAGAAGCATCGGTTGCTTGACAATCAAAATACGCATGTGGGCCACCACAAGTTTCACACACTTTGTTTATTGCTTTGATTTGTTCCGGTTTATGAATTTCACTTTTTAATTCTTTCATTTCTTTCATCATACAACGCATTGAATCCGTAAGGAAGGCTAACTCTGAGGAGTTACCGGATGAAGAAGCAGTAGGAGTGACAGGAACATTCACTTTGTTTCTAGAAATAGGAACTTTTGATTTATTTTCACAAATTTCAACCACCTCTTTAGGTTTACGATTCAAGATATTGCCACCGGCGGCTGCGTTAAGTGCATCTTGATCGTTTTGGGTTAACCCATTATAGAACGTATTTATCTGTTGTAACTCCGTGAATTCGTGATGTGGGCATTTTCTTAGGAGATCTTTAAATCTGTCCCATGCCTCTCCGAAATTTTCATCGAAACCTTGACGAAATCCAGCAATTTCATTTTTTAGATTAGTCGTCTTTGATGGAGGGAAGAAATAATTTACAAATTTCTTAACGAGATCTTCCCAGGTTTCAATGGATTGAGGGGGTTCTTTATCCAGCCAAATTCGGGCTGCCCCCTCAAGTGAGAATGGAAATAGCATCAATTTGATCACTGTTTGCGGCACATTTTTGTAATTGATTGTAGAGGTCAGTTTGTTGAACCAACGAATGTGTGCATAAGGATCCTCTCGTTCAAACCCGTGGAATTGGTTTGTGGACACGAGCTGAATCAGATGTGTTTTCAGTTCAAAGTGATCAGAATCGATGACTGGTAAAACGATGGCATCTCCGTAACCCTCGGTGGGTGCCTGGAGCATTTCAGCCATTGTGCGTTCGTCTGCCATATTATCAGTGAGAACAGTACGAATCTCGGGTTCGACTATTTGGGCAGCACGTCTACGATTACGTCTTCTCGGAATTTCTACGAGTTCACGTAAAGGGCTTGATGACGTGGAAGAACGAGTGCGCATGCACTAAGTAAAATATTCCAATTAAAACAAGACAGAAGCAAAACACAAGTTAACTTAAACCAACAATCAACAAGCGTACGGTAGCTCTCTAAAAGATAAACGCACAGAGTGGCGGAGAAGCAAAGGTGGGCAATTAAATGCTCCTTAAAAACCCGCTTCTTTCAGTCCGACAATTTAATGTCAGACTATCCTAGAACCTCCGTTAGAGTTTGTTTATCAATTAAAGGTGAGCCGATATTCGCAAGTGATACAGAGGTAAAGTCTTAAATCTTTGGTTTGGGAACTTATTATGGTCGTACCCCCAGTTAGGTAGTACTCAGTCTTGATTTTCGATGGTAATTTTTTTTTTTTTTTTTTTTTTTTTTTTTTTTTTGTTATTTAATATTAACAAAGAAAATGGAAATTATTATTATTTTATTATTTTTATTTTTTTTTGGTGTTTTTATTTTTTATATGATAATAATAATAATAATATAGAAAAGAAAAGAAAAATATTTTTGGTATTTTATATTGTTTATGGGAAATAGGAACTTCTTGGGAGAAGGATCTCGAATCACTAATCGCTAAAACTTACACAACTGTCGCAGCACACCTACCCGGCAGCGGCGCCAAAATTTGATCCGTGCTGAAACACACTTATATATAAATATATGCAGTCTCAGAACAGGATGCTCGTGTGTAGGGTGAAACCAGGCAAGTGATCACCCGGATCGTTTCCCAACGAGGTGTGAATGGAAAACTGTGAAAAGCTAGGATTAGAGTGATTGATGATTTAGATTGCTTTCGATTTTGCTTTTTTTAACATTTCTAAATAACAACTTAAAACAGATATGCACAATAAAATTAAACGCGAATTAATTAACCTAAAGACGCGCAACGAAAAATCTAAAATGGGACTAAAAAGTAAAATTTATGAAATTAAAACCTAAAAATGTAAAATGACTTAAAACTTTGTTTAAAAACTTAAATTATATTTTTTTTATACTTTTATTTAATTATTACTAATTATTTATTATTTAATTACCAATTAAACTAATTTAAATTATAAAAAATACTAAATGAACTAAGAAAATTCTAAAACCTTTTCTAAAAATATTATAAGATGAAAAGAAGCTAAGAAAATTATAAAAATGAAAATCACTTAATTAAAATTAAAAAAAAATAAATTCTATTAAATAGAAGCTATCACTTTATTTCTATTTTTGGTTTTCTTAAGGCCTAAAAATATAATTATATTTTTCCTAGATTACAAATTACAAAAGAAAATTATGAAAATTGGATTTATATTTTTCTGATTATTTTTCTATTTATTATGATTTAATTACTATTTTAAACTAATTAAAAGATAAAAAATATTAAAACTATTAATAAAAATCTGAAACTTTTTTCTAAATTACTTTATATGATTACTGAGCTAACAAAATTAAAATGGGCGTGACAGCTTTTTGGGATAAGCTGTTAATAAGCTAACAATTTATATAAGCTAAAAATTGAAAAACAAAAGAAGGGTTAAATAGAAATAGGTTACTAATACTAACGGAACTGGTGCCCCAGAGCAGTTGGAAAGGGTGTGTGTGTTATGCATGTTACTAGCGAGAGGTCCCAGGTTCGATTCCACAAACCCCACTTTTTGCTAACTATTTTTTTTTTTGATTTTTTCTTTATTGAAACTTACTAAGTAGCTTATGATGAACAATTTTTACAACTGGAACGATTTGTGGATCTCAAAGAATAAGCAGATAACAGCTTATGAAAGCTATGCAGTGGCTTATGAACTTTTAAGATTTTTGAGATATTCAAACAAGCTTGAAACTGATTAAGAGGATATGAGCTTATGGACTAATTATCTACGGACTTGGATGAACATAAAGAAGCTAATGCTGTAGGATAAGCTGGCTTGAATAAGCCAAATAAGCTCGAAAGAGCTTATGGCTTATAGGTACTGCTAGGGTGCCCTGCACCAGTACCAACTGACTCACTTTGAGGCTAGGTTTAGGCCTTGTAAAGATTTGCAAAAATCGAACTAAAAATTCCTTATACAGTTGAGCTAGTAGGGTTTAAGGATCAAAAGGAATGAGCTTATTTGAGCTTATGGTGCGGAAGTAAGAAAATCTCAAAGTTTCACAATAACCACAAAGACTGCATATGCAGTCTGCTTAACTGAGTTGCTATGCAACTTGGTTTAGACTTGCACAAAGGGTTTGAGGCTTATGGAACTTCCCTAATGGACTGATATGACTATGAATAAGCTTTAGGAACTGAGAAAAACTAATGGAATAAGCTGGAAAGCTCGAAATAAGCCAAAGTACTGCTGAATTTTCTGTTGTGTATGGCAGAAAACGCACTTTTCAAGGCATCAAACGGCTGGTGTAAAAAATTCTAAAAAATAAACTAAAAATATGGAGACGTACACAAGCTTGGGAGCTATATGCGTGCCAAATTTCAGGGTCTAACTCCTTAAGACGAAGAAATGAAAAATCGACGAAAATCTGCTGAAAATGGCCAAATACGCAAAATGTGCAGATTTTCGCAGAAGTGGCTGATTTTTTTTGTGTAGCCTTGTGCAGAGGTTCTGGGGTTCTAGGGACTGACTAAGTGGATTAAATGGACTACAAAAATGCCAAAGGCAAGGTCCAAATAAGCTTAAAGCTCTGGAGAGCTTATTTGACCTTTCTAGGAACTGTTATGATCACAGTGGGTTCAAAAGTACTATATCTAGTTCTATTGCTGATTAGAGTTTCAAAATAGCTTCTTAGGGCTTAGAAAAGCTTGTGCAAATGTGACCAAATGGTCAATCAACAGTAAACTAAGGTTTTGGCTTGTGACAGTTACTAAACCAAACAGTCCCTTAGGGGACTGTTTTGAGTTTTTCTAAGTGAATTTGATATTTTTAAGCACTGCACTGAGTTCCCATGGTACTAGTAGTATATTAAGCTTATGAAAATGACTTTGTGACTTAGAATTAAGTAATCTAATAGAGCTAGCTTATGTTTACTATTTTTGGTTTTTTAAAGGTTATTAAGTGAAATGAAGAAACAAAGCAGTTAATATCTAAGAACTTGAATGAAATATGTTTATGAACTAATGATAAGCTAATATTAATAATTAAAAGCTAGTGACAAGCTACTTATCAGTAATATGGAAAATAAAGAAAAAGCTTATAAGTGCTCACAATCGAATTGGTAAGTGAAACAAGGAACTGGGTACCAAGAAACAACCTATAGATTCTCCACAGAACCACTAAACCATAAGCTTCCAAAATTTCAGCTTATTGACATCCAGAGTAGCTTATTTGATCCGAGTTGACTTTCGTTGACTGGTCTTCATATCTTGAAATTAGAACTAGTATCCACTATTTAAGCTTACAAGAAGCTATTGTCAGCTTATATAAGCTTAAAACAAGGTTATATGGGAGCTTTTGATTGTTACTTAATAATATTAAAACTTATTCGAATTCACAGATAACTTGAAACTTAAATTGCTATTGAAAATGAGTTCAATTCTAACAAGACAAGAACATTTAAACTTAAAGTAACTTATATTGATAACTTGAAGTGAAAATTACAAGAAGCAAAGACTGAAACAATAAAAACGAGTTACACTAATTTAACTACAATTTTTTTTGCTTACAATACATTGCTATTTATACTATACTATGGTGGGAAACCTTTGTCTTGGTCCTCTGATCAATCTCCAACCCTTGGATTCCTTTGAATTCATCCTAGCCTTTGATTTCATTTTTGGCGCCAAAAAGTGGTAGTGGAAAATACAGAGGTCTGTGGTGATGGGAAGGGAGAAGAAGCATTAAATGCTTGGGTAGTGTAGCAGGGATAAGGGAAGTGATAAGGGGTGGGTGTGTCAGGATAAGGGTGGTGGATGGTGGGTAACTAGGAAGAAGGGTTGTTTGACTGGGGTCAAACCTGGTTATACTAACTAAAAAGATGGGTCGGGTTATTTAGTTAAAAGGGGTTGGGCTGGGTTTTTAGTTATTGGGTTGGGCTGGTGTGGTTGTGTAGTGATAAGTGGGATGGGTTTTGGATTTAATGGGGTTATATTTGTTTGATCCGGATTTTGGTTAAATGTTTAAACATAGGGACTAATCTTGTAATTGCTGAATTCTTGAAAGGTTAAACCTGTAATTTTTCCAAGGTTCTTAAAAGGTCCTTTCCTGCCAAATATGAATAGTTCAAGGATCACAATTTTTAATTTCCATTTTTGAAATTCCAAGGACTACTTTTGCCAATTTTAAAACTGTAGGGACCAATTTTGTAATTTCCTCAAACTTTTCATCCAAAGGTCTAAATATGACAACTTATTATTTAAAAAGGACCTTTGGTGACTTTTCCAGTTTTTAGAATAACCAGGGACTAGTTTTGACAACTTTTGAAAGTTGAGGGACTGAAACTGCCAATTATGCAAACTTTGTTCGTTTTTCACTTGTTTTTAAACATTTTGCATCTGAAATATATAAAACACAATTCTGGGATAATTTCAGTATTTTGATGCATTTCTGAGTGTTTTTTGGATGTTTTGGCAGTTCAGATTGGTATAAAATGATGAGTATTTAGACACTCATCATCAGCGCAGTACTACTGACAGAGAGGAACTCTGTACAAACACCGGTATACTTCGTAAGCAAAGCGCTCAAGAAGACAGAGATTAACTACAGCCCAATGGAAAAGTTGGTCTTAGCATTAGTGTTCGCCGCCAAAAGATTGCGCAGATACTTTCAAGCGCATCCAATAGCGGTAATCACAGACCAACCAATCAAACAAGTTATCTCTAAACCTGACGCATCGGGGCGATTACAAAAATGGAGTGTGCTGCTAGGCGAATATAACATTTCCTATAGGCCACGCACTGCGGTCAAGGGCCAAATACTAGCAGATTTCATCATCGAAAAGCCAGACACCGATGTCGCATCTCCACAAAACAAGGTAGAACTACAAGAACCATGGATCCTATTCACGGATGGATCTTCATGCGTGGATGGGTCGGGCGCTGGCCTTATACTCACTAATCCAGAAGGAATGGAGTTCACTTACGCACTGCGTTTTGAATTCACAGCCACGAACAACGAAGCAGAATATGAGGCCCTAATCGCTGGATTGCGCATTGCAACTCGAATGGGTGTACGCAACCTAGAAGCAAACGTGGATTCTCGATTAGTAGCCAACCATGTGTTGGGAGAATACGTGGCTAAAGAGGAGAACATGGTTCAATACCTTGAAAAGACAAAGTCACTAATTCAAAGTTTTGATAGGTTTACCATCAAACAAGTTCCTAGAGGGGAAAACAAAAAAGCAGATGCACTGAGCAAGATTGCATCTACAAGCTTTGCGCACCTGTCAAAACAAGTACTGGTGGAGATTCTAAAGAACAAGTCCATCTCGGAGATGGAAATATCTACGGTGATAGAAGAACAGGATCCTACATGGATGACCCCTATTATCGATTTTATAAACAAGGGCAAATTGCCCGAAGAGCAAAAAGACGCTCGACGGATACGGCGCACGGCGCAGAGGTTCGAACTTAGAGATGGTATCCTATATCGTCGCTCATTCCTACAACCATGGATTCGGTGCGTTGGACCTCTTCAGGCAGATTACGTGCTCCGAGAGATCCACGCTGGTTCATGCAGTATGCATTCAGGACCACGGTCCGTCGTGGCACGCGCATTGCGCTCAGGATACTACTGGCCTACTATGCACCGGGATGCGTGCGATGTGATAAGAAAATGCAATGACTGCCAAGTTCATAGACCCATCCCGCGCAGACCACAGCAAGAGCTAACGCCTATTACTTCTCCATGGCCATTCTATAAATAGGGCATTGACATTGCGGGTCCCTTCCCCGTCGCAGCAGGAGGACTGAAATTCCTTATTATGGCAATAGATTACTTTACCAAGTGGATTGAGGCAAAAGCAGTTGCGACAATCACAGGAAACCAAGTAAAACGATTTGTTTGGGAAAATATTGTATGCCGCTTTGGATTACCTGGGGAAATCGTTTTGGACAACGGAAAACAATTCCGTGATAACCCGTTCAAAGACTGGTGCGCGGAGTTAAATATCACACAACACTTCGCATTAGTTAAACACCCACAAACCAATGGTTTAGTTGAGCGCGCAAATCGCAGTTTAGGCGAAGGAATTAAAGCACGCCTGGACAAACACAAAGGAAGATGGGTGGACGAATTATCGCATGTCTTATGGGCGCATCGCACGACGATCAAAGTTAGCAACGGAGACACTCCTTTTTCCCTTGTCTACGGGACAGAAGCTGTTATACCAGCTGAAATCGGGATGCCAACTATCCGCACTGCGGAAGTTAATGTCACGGCTAATGACGACGAACGACGGATAGATTTGGACCTGCTGGAGGAAAGGCGCGAGCGCGCAGCCATACGAGAGGCAAGAACCAAGTCAAAGATGAAGGGATACTACGATGCTAAAGTTCGAAGCACCTCATTCAGACCTGTCGACTTTGTGTACCGCGCTAATGATGCAAGCCACGCAGAAGACACAGGTAAACTTGGACCAAAGTGGGAAGGACCCTATGAGGTCATTGAAGCACTAGGACAAGGCGCGTACAAGCTGCGCGACATGGAAGGCCGTGAGCTACAACGCACATGGAATATCCGCAATCTCAAGAGATGCTATCTTTAGGAAAGGTTACGACCCAAGGCATGGACACATACGCACTTTAGTAAGTGCCAAATAAATATCCGTGTATTCACATTCTTTGTTTCATTTAGACAAATGCTTTTTTTACCTTTTTTACAAAAACTTGCAAGTATTAATAAAATGTTACGGTTTCTAGCTAACTCCGTGACACACTTTACTTTATTGCTTACATATAATTTATGTCTCAATATTGTTTGTTATATTATCTTTTGCCTACATGGCGTGCATGCACTAATTAAAAACCCACGATGGTAAAAGGATGAGTAAACCTAATAAATGACTCGTTGAGTAAGAGGGTTGCAAACCCATCAACATCGGATCACGAATCCTTGTTAAACACCTCACTCTCAAGACGTTGGAGTAAGTTCGATGCGCATCTCACGACAGATGCGCAACTATGCATACTGTGCGCGTTTAACAAATCAGGAGTTAAGACAATTATCCCCTTAACATGGTATTCGCAGTACGCTGCAATCCATACACTTGTGCATCCCACGATGGATACACAACAACTTGTGCATCTCATATACAATTATGTTATACACGATAATGCCATAACGGCTAAGTCATAAATTTATACACGCTTATGTCACAAATCTCATACACGATTATGATACAAGTGATTATAAACTCTTTAAATGTGTTTATATAAACGGTTTGATTCTTAGACATCTTTCACGCAAAGAGAAAATAAACTAAGCACAATCATTATAACCACAATCAAATTTGGTACAATATGCGTACAATCGTATATTTCAAAACCAACACTTTATTATGGATTACGAATTCATACAAAGGATAGACTTAACATGCACATGTGCAACAAAAATGTTAATCTATTATAAAAAACTACCACGACAAAAAAGATCTAAAGGCTACGAGTACGCTTGAGCCTAGAACTACTAACACCACCTTGGGGCGAGACTGTCGGTACGCTGACAGGTACCCCATCAGACCTTGGGAGATGCGCAGCACCAACACCGCAAGGATGGCCTTCCCCTTCACGCCCTGCTTCTTCGCCAACCTCATAGCATGAGCCTCTAAGGATTGCTTCAAGGGGATTTCCGTCTCAAGGGAAAATGGATCCTGGACGTTGCGAGGATGGACAAAAATAGGTACCTGCAGCTGTGACACGTCCGGCTTGAGGAAATAGTCAGCCTCTTCCTCTGCGCCCTCCGCTAAATGCTTGGCCAAGGTCAACCCCTCCATGATTACACTTATGGGGTAATCCTGGTCGCGCTCAAGTTGAGCGATATGAGGAAGATCCAGCAGCTTCATCTTCTCCATAGCCGCAACAAGCTCATCAAAAGCATTAGCATTGTAATTAGGCACTTGTGCGGCAGGCACCTTCAGCAGTCCGCTCTCAGAGAGCTCCTCTACAGCTTGCGCCTTGCCACGTGCAAGCGCGCACTCCACAACCTCTCCAAAGGCCTGTCGCACCTCTTGGGACTCCAAAGTACCCATGGCAGCAAGGCGTAACCCATGGCTAATGAGCCATCTGCGCTCAGCAATGGTGGACACCAAATGAGGGTACAGCTCCTCATCATATTCGATGCTGAGCTTACGCAGCTTGCGCTCCTGGTTCTCCAGCAAACTCTCCACAGTCTTGCGGAAACCATCCATGTTCGAGATGAGTTTACCCTTGTTCAGCTCCATGTATCTCAAGGCCCAAAGGCACGAGGCCTTGTATTCTCTTGCTCCATTGCGCTCTTGGGTCAGCTCAGCCATGAGCAACATCTTCTCACCAGCAACTTTCTGGGCGTACACACCAGAAGCCCTCACTTCAGCCTGCGCTTCATCCAATTGCGCCCTCAGAATGTCAATTTCTCTGTCCTTCTGCGCAACTGAGCTACCCTCACCACTATATTGAGTCTGTAGCCGCTCAACCAATGAAGCCAACTCCTCTATATGACGACCTGTTGGCGCATCTTCAGCAGACTTCTCCTCACCCACTGGACTCTTGGGCATAAACTCACCAGAACCAGCCTTGGGTGGTGAATTCCCAACTTGCGCACCCTCATCAATAACAGCCTCCAAACTGCGCGCAAGTAACAAAAAGTCAACAAATGACAACAATATCAACACGGAGTAAAAGTCTAAAGACAATAGTTTCAGTACTTACTTGAAGGGAGGAGTTCCAGAAGCATCCTTCTGCGATGCACCCTCCTCAGATGATTGCCTGACAGAGATAATAGGGCGCTTACTTGAAGTACTTGCGCCATCATCACCAGCTGATCTCTTGCGCTTTAACTTTTGGCTCTCCTCCTCCTCTTCCTCAGACTCATCCATGGCGCTCCCCGACGAGTCTATGTGTAATACCTCCACAGGGATCTGCGACCCAGAAGCGGGAACGCTACGCAGAGGAGTAGCCAAAGTAACACCTGGGGGGATCTCCCCTGTCTCATCTGTCTCCTCTGGCTCTTCCTGCGCAATAACCATTGTGCGCCTTGCAGTAGCCTGTAAAATCGGCTCTTCGTCATCCCTCAAAGGGCGCACCCCTACAATCACTTGTTTTGGCTTCTCCAAGCGAACAACGCTAAATAGGTCCATTTTTGCGCAGCAAGCAACAAACAAACACAAAACTAAGTTAGATAATTTACAAAGGGAGGAGCGCTTACAAATAATAATCGAAAAGGGAGGAAGGACGAGCACCCACCCCGGCTGTTTTCATCCAAAAAAGTTGGCACCTCTTCTGGACTACCGAAGAAGTTGCGACTGATGCCCATGTGCACCAAAAACTCTTCTGGATACGCTTGTATCGGAATGCGATTAGTATTTATCGTGTCCGCATCAGCCTCGTTATACAACCTGGGGTCTGGGCGCTCATCCTTCGGCAATGATTCTTTGGTATAAAACTCGAAATCCCATGGAAAGAAGGCACTATCTACCCAAAAGAACTTTTCCCTCCAAACCCTCAGCGCATCTAATTTATCCGTATAGCATTGCAATGTCCCGGCGCGCTTAGCAAAAGACACCCAGCCATTCGACCACGTTGTGTGGTAGAACGCGCGGAATAGATGAACTGTGGGTTCAATCCCCAAAAGGAGACAATTTACTTCGAAATTAGTTATTTTTGCTGCACCTATGCCGTGCAGCTGAGAAATATGAAGGCGATAGTGATTGAGAATATCGCATAAAAATAGGGAAATGGGCGCACGTTGGTTCGCAAATTCGAAGAAACGTGTGTAAACCCCCACCTTCCCTTGAGGGAAGTTCGCGATGGACGCATTAGCAACCGGAACAACCGGGTGCAAAAAGCCAGGGATGTAATAATCAGAGGCGAATTGCCGCAGATCGTCCTCAGATAAATCGGAGTGAAAATCGGATAGCTGCTGAACCATGGTTAGAATAAGAAGGAATCTGAAGCGCAAGCGTTTTTACCTTAGGTTTCGTTGAGTTCTTGATTGCTATTCGAAGTTTTATCAATGGTGGCAAATGATGATTTTTACTGTGGCAGTCACAGTGAAAGGATGGCTTGATTTTATATAGGGTTACACATATCCATAGATGGATGCCAAGTGTACCCCACTTGCCCAATCGTGTGGCTGGGATCCAAAAAGGCGAAGCACTTTTTACCCACCACTCACGATTTCCGAAGAAGATACGGATGTATTTGGACCGGATTAATTTTATTATTTAGGCGGGAAATATTTGCAACTTCCCCGCTACGCATCGAGGAATGTTTTTTGCTAAAGTTGTTAGTCTAGTATCCGCAATTACGCATTGCGCACACTAGACTGGGGGGACATGATGACGTATAGTCCGTATTCGGGTCACGAACCCGACCCATACTCAGGTTCATCACGAATGGACTCAAGCCCATTACGAAGGGGCTATCACAATAGCGGTTTGGGCTCACGATGGCCCAAACCCAAAGCTATTTATGGTTTTGATATAGATATCCCTTATTTATGGATATATATCATATAACCGCCCTATGCGGGATATACTGAGGAGTGAAGGACACGAAACCAACTAGGGTTTCGTGTGTATATAAAGAGTCCTTCGACTCTCATTAAAGGGACGACTTACAAAACCCGAACTCTTCTACAAACCCTAAATCGATTACTTACTCTCGCGCCAGAGGATAATCGTGGGAGACAATCCCACGATAACCCTAACGGTGTCTTTTTGTTTTCTTAGTGCGCAGGTCTCGAGCATTAAGATCTGATTGGTACGGAATCAAGGAACGCCCAACTTTTGTATCAACATTGTTTATATAAAAGGATTTTATATAAAAAAATTTATAAAAATGTTTTTTATATAAAGAAAGTTTTTATGAAACATTTTATATAAAACGTTTTTATATAAAAACATTTTGTAGGACCGATAATACAAGTGATTTATGTGATTTGGGGGGTCGGGGAAGCTCAAAGTAAAGGTTAAACATGGTAATATTAGATTAAAAAATGAGGAAGGTGTGTGTGTATTCTAGAGAGAAGGAGGAGAAACACACACACACCTTATTACAAATGAGACATTCCCACCTTCCTAGTTGTGACTAGGAAGGTATTTATACTAAGAATACAAGCCTAACTTAGCTATCATGACTAAACTAATCCTTGTACATAGAAAGAAATGCAATTCCCGAATATGTCATTACTTTAAGGCTAACAATCTCTCCCTAAAGTGATGTCATACGGGAATTGCCTACAATGTTCCCTACAAGTCAAATTAGATACAAAACATAAGCACAGCAGCTCCAAGAATGGTCTTCAAGCTTCATTACTTCGTTCAGCTTGCAGAATCTTCTCAGCTGCCATCTCTTTACTTGTAGAAGAACAATGTGAGCAAATCTAATTAGGGATTAAATCTGGCTTTTTACTCTCCCCTAATTAGTGCTCTCCCCTAAACTGACAAACTTTCTGATGAATGCCCTGAATCTGAAGAAGTCTTTTGATAATTAAATGCATTCCGTCTTTAGTCTTCTAACATGCAACGGAAAATGTAAAACAGACTGTAGACTTGACCTTCTTCAAGATTGTCCATTTGGGGGAACAGAGTATCAACATCTTCATCTCACCAAATGCATCCCAGTTATCTTTCATATGAAAAATCAGCCCGTAACGTACACATGAAATGATAACACCAAAGTAACAAGTTGAACCACTAATCATCTCTGCGGACTTCTCTCCGGTAGTAATAAAATTAAACCCGATCACGTAAACTTGTTGTGCATCCTCGATGTACACATTTCTCTCCCCTGCTGGTTACGATTTATCGGAATCAGCATAATGATATGTACGTGAAGCATTAACTGGAAGCACTTTATCATTAATCATATCAGCCCGTGAGAAGATGTCGATGAACCCAATCTACTAACAATACCATTTTAAAGTGTCTAACTCTTTACCAATCCCATGTATCAATAACATCGGCTATCTTTAGTAACCACATGTGAAGATAACCAATATGACGAACTTGAGAATGAAGTAAAATCTCTCAGATTTGTGACTTAAGCTTGTACTATCCTGTGACTAAGAACGGTGTACCTTATACCCTTTAGCAAAGTATTAGTACAAAACCTCTTGACATATCCTCAACTACGTGAGACACTGAGCACTACAACGTAACTCCTTAAAGTGATAGCTACTTTGTGAGTATAGAGAGAAAGAATCACAAAAGTAACTAGATATCCAAGTCTTCATCACCATTAACATATTCCCAAACAAGTCAACTTCGCGGGAGGGTAGAAAGAAAGAAGATGAAATAAGTACACGCATCCGTAAAATGTTACTTCAAACCCAAAGAAATAATATCAAATCATCCCCGCAGTCACAATTGATATTCATTGAAAACTTTAGCCGTGTATAACCTCGTGAAAATTTGAGTTAACCAAAATACCACTCAATATACCATAGTGTATTAAAATACATTGGAGACATAATTCAATTCAACCCCATTCTTCAGTCCAGCCCAACATTCGGATCCTAAAGCCCAAAGAAAATACACCGATCCAGTCCAATTTCACAATCAGTTATAACCCTAATATTTAGGACTATAAAAGACTAACTTAATACCTCAACCCTAATATTTCTCATCTTTTATCCGCCCCCATCTTCATCACACCTCCCACCCACTCTCTTCCCAAACTACTATTATCTCTTTTCCATATATCATCATCATAACCGATTACATAACATGTTCTAATCAAGACCCACAAGCACAAACACAACCGTACACAACATATATCTTCATTCGCTGCTCAATCCGGATCAAGAAATCAATACAAAGGCTTCAAGATCCTTGATGGGTCTCGGGTAAGTGTATGTTATGTGTTTTGTTCCTGTCTTGTGAGTCTTTGAACGAACAAAAGAAATGATTATAACAAGGTTGTTATAGATCTTTCTTTGTAGTCGGATAAAAAAGAAGCCAAGCTTCTCATAGATCGATGATGAAGTTTCTTTCATTTGTTTGATAAATATCTGATATATCGATGACATGAAAGAAAGTCTGAGATTTTTTTATTTTTTTTTTATTATTATTATTTTTTTTAATTTTATTTAGTATCGATTGGTTGTGATGGTTAAGAGAATAGAATATACTGAAGTTGTTGACTTTTGTTATCGAAGGGGTTAGGATAGTTAATGTAGATGGATATGTTGTGGCTGAGGTAACTTCGTTGTGTTCACGGACTGATGTTCGGTTTTTTTTCATTTTGATATTGAATCTTGGACTGATGATGGTTATGGACTGAGTCTGTGGTAGATGGTTATTTTATGGTCGTGGTCTATTAATCTACTTCATCTATATTCTTTTCTTTTTGGTTGAATTTCGATAAGATTGACCGATTGACCTGATTTCGATAGGTTTGACCGGTTGACCTAATTTCGATATGTTTGATCGGTTGACCTAATTTCGATAGGTTTGACCGTTTGACCCAGAATTGAGATAAAACTCAGATTTGCGATAGAATCCCAGATTTGCGATAGAATCCCAGATTTGCAATAGCCCAGTAATTGCGATAAACCCGTTTTCATCGAAATTCAACCACAATTTCGATAGTCAAGGGGTTTATCAAAATTACTTATACAAGCAATTCCGATAAAAACTTTTCGAAGACTTTTCCGGCAAAAAATTCCGACCATCTTATCCAGACCATGTATCTGACCAGAAATCAACCACAATATTTGACCACAGATTCACGAGTTTTCTGGTACAAAAGTCTCAACATGATATATAAAGTTAACAAAAACTCCTTATAAAGACAAGGACACAAGCAGTTTTTGAATACCAGTATATAAATCAAGACTTTGACAAGTATTTGTTACATAAAACGTGTAATAGATCTGTTTATCAAAATGATATGGGAAAAAAAATTCCGATGACCGGAATTTTTTTCCAATTACTAAAAAAGATGATAAAACAACCTAAAAACAATTTACGAACCACAAAAATCAATAAAATACACAACATTGCTCATTATACCAATTGTAGGACCGATAATACAAGTGATTTATGTGATTCGGGGGGTCGGGAAAGCTCAAAGTAACGGTTAAACATGGTAATATTATATTAAAGAATGGGGAAGGTGTATGTGTGTATTCTAGAGAGAAGGAGGAGAAACACACACACCTTATTACAAATGAGACATTCCCACCTTCCTAGTTGTGACTAGGAAGGTATTTATACTAAGAATACAAGCCTAACTTAGCTATCATGACTAAACTAGTCCTTGTACATAGAAAGAAATGCAATTCCCGAATATGTCATTACTTTAAGGCTAACACATTTTTTATACAAAAAATTTCACATGTGACGAAAAACGTATATATGTTCTAAAAAAATTTTTACATTTTTATAAAAAAGTATATATGATCTAAAAACGTACGAAAAACGTAAAATTTTTTATACTTTTTTATATATGTTCTAAACGTATAAAATTTGAGTAAATTGAAAAAATATTTTCTAAACGAAATTTTACGTTTATAACATATATGATCTCAAATTTTACGTTTTTATATATGTTCTAAACGTATAAAATTTTACGTTTTTATATATGTTCTCAAAGTTTACGTTTTTATAAAATTTGAGTGAATTGCAAAAATATGTTCTAACCGAAATTTTTTATACGTTTTTATATATGTTCTAAACGTATAAAATTTGAGTAAAATTTGAGTAAATTGCAAAAATATGTTCTAAACGAAATTTTACGTTTAGAAAAATATGTTCTAAACGAAATTTTTATATATGTTCTAAACGAAAAACGTATATATGTTCTTAAATTTTATACGTTTAGAACATATATAAAAACTTAAAAAAATAATTTACTTTTTTCGTACGTTTTTAGAACATATATAATTTTTTATAAAAACGTTTTATATAAAAAAAATATTTTTATATAAAACCTTTTTTATAAAACGTGTTTATATAAAAAAACATTTTCGAAAAAAAATACTTGACGAAAAATAAAATTAAAAAAAAATGGACGAATTTTTTTTAAAAGAAAATCGAAAAAAAAATTAAATTATAAACGGCCGTTAGTGTAAAGGATGGACGCTGCAACGATCGTTGGCCAAAAGGGCTAACATGTAACTGCTAACGGAACTAACTTAACGCCGGTTAAAATGAACGACCAAAAGTGCACGTAACAGTAGAAAATACGTACCATCTTTTCACTTAATGAACCACAAGGACGAAACGTGCAATTTGGCCATACCACAAGGACGATTTTTGCAATTTACTCAAACCACTATATATCATCACTATTCCTGTTGGATGCACAAAAAACTCGCTGCAAACTTGCCCCATCATAACAACCAACAAAAATCGTCGCCACCACCACCACCATTGAAACCCATCATACCATCTAGACATTAATTGATCCACTACACATGACCACCTCCATGACCAAAACCTACTCCCCAACAACAGGCCAGATCTGATGTAACACCCCCAAAATTTGGTTTAGCGGAAGCATACATGTCACTGGGGTGCTACTCAATTGGTATCACAACACAAAGTATAAAGAACGGTTTTAACTCAACCATTTAAATTAGATTTCATATTCAAAAATGATTTGTTTCCAACATTTCAAAATTTGTGTGGTAATATAAGCCCATAAAAGATTTCAAGTGGTCCCAATTATATCAGAGTCTTCTATGACCATGCCATGCCCTGCCAAAAGTCTTCGCCACATAATTATCACCTTAAACCTGAAAATACATGCTAAAAAGGGTCAACACTAGGTTGGTGAGTTCATAGATTTGATTAAAATAGATTATGTTACACAGAATATCATAAAGTTCAGTATTAAAGCTTAGTTAATCGGTACGCTCGCCATGACCAGTACGCCTGGTAATGAAACCGTTTCGCCCGGTCAATGTACCCGGTACGCCCGGTACTGTTCAGTACGCCTGATCTATGAACATGTCAAGTATACATATAAGGCATTCAAGTAAACCACCCTTATACATATCCGACCAGTACCCCTGGTCTATGTATAAATCATGTATCCAAATAAGGCATTCAAGTAAACAGTCTAGCATATGACACCATTCACATTTCAAGTAAAACAATCAATTCTAGTTTTCATATACCAAATAAACAGTCATTGAATTTAGTTTAAAACAAGCATGTATTCTCCCCCAAAACAGTTATAAAACAAGTAAAAGTAGGGGCCATGAACTCACCTTTAATGGTCTGAACAGTGAATGCTGTGAAATTAGGGAGTGCACGGCACCAACATGCAACCTAGATTAAATAAGAAGTCCTTCCACATTTTAAAATTTTAATGTTTTAGAGTATTTATGTTGTTGTTACTTGTGTGGCGGCAAGTGTGGTTACTAAGGTCCTTCCTAAGGTGTGGTACGGTGTAATTCTACAATTGACCTAAAGGTACGGTAAAGTACGAATGAATTAAATCTAATTGTATACGTATATATATATATATATATATATATATATATATATATATGTTATAGTTATGTATATATATCGTTATGTTCGAGTATATAAATTTTAAAGTATGACCTATTATATGTGACGTGTATTGCCTACAAAATATATGATTTGAGAAGTTGAATATAACGTTAACCTTTAATAACTTGGTTAATTTAACTAAGTCTTCATTATTATTAGAATTCATTTTTACACAATATTAGTTTGGAATCATATGTTTCGTTGAATTTATTCAAGTTGAGTTTGATACATTATTAGTGACGCCCATTTTAATTGATTTGATTTTCAAAACAACGAATGTAAGTGTTAATGTATATATATATACCTCGACGTGTGTTATAGTCTACACTTATTGTGAACTTGATTTGTCATAGATCTTGTTTGAGAATCACATTTTTACTACACAATTTTATGTTAATATATATCTCTATTTTCCAAAGTGTAGGTAATATCACTCGTATAACAATGTATATACCTATAGTCTAGATGTTTTAATTAGTTTTGCCGTATGTTAATGTAAATGAAATTCCATTTTTGTACTTGGCTATATAAGCTTTTTATATGCCTATATGTTGGTCATTACGAATCATTTTCGTGAACGGCTTATATTCATTTTAATTGTTTGCCGCAAGTCACTATATTTGTTATCCGAATTTGCATCTATAATAACTATTGGGCTGCGGCCCACTGATTTCTAGGAGGGGGAAGATAAGGTTGCTACTGGTTTGGGCCTTTGTTCTAATGTATACACAAGTCTGATGGGCCAAATGGGTTTGTGTACAGACCCATGTTGTGG
Source organism: Artemisia tridentata subsp. tridentata (assembly GCA_021014915.2). Taxonomy (NCBI): domain Eukaryota; kingdom Viridiplantae; phylum Streptophyta; class Magnoliopsida; order Asterales; family Asteraceae; genus Artemisia; species Artemisia tridentata. The sequence goes on along the minus strand of CP139506.1, from coordinate 244,890,276 downwards.
GCTGTGTTAAAGGTTGTCAATTGGGCTTGGGTGTGGCTCCTTAGTGGGCTGTTGATTGTGGGGTTTTCGGCCTGGTGATTGCAGCAAAGAAATACAGACACTCAAGTTAACAACATGGTGTAATGTCTCCTGGCATTCATTTTCTTGGCCAAGAATGGCCATTGGCTTTGTTTCTTACGACTCAATTCATTGGCTAGGTTCGAGTACTACTCGACCTTGTGCCTTGAGGACCTAAGTGGTAACAAAGGTTTGGGGTTTTTGACGCAACCTATGGTCGACAAGAGGAATGACTATCCTCATATGAACCTAACTCGGACCCTAAATGTCATCACCTTGCTAGTTATTGGGGTCTATTTCCCACAAGATTTCTAGTCTTCTATTCGACTACTAACCATCCTCATTGGGTTTGTTTCGGGCGAAATGTTGTTATCCTTTGTTGAGGTTTTGGGTTTGAGGTTCGAGTGAGCCTTCCAAGGCTTGAACTGTTAGTGTAACCCTCATGGGTTGGGTCAAATTGCCACTTATGAACTAGAGTCAAAGCTTCCTCTATGTGAGGTGATCTTCCAGTCTATCCTGACCACCATTGCGCCTAGCTTTGGTGGTCACTGGTTCGGTTATGGTCATTCACAGTGAGATATCGACATTAACCTAGCACAACACAATATCCTACATAGCCTTACTACACTAGTCGCAACATTCCCAGGTTCGAATCATGAACCTGTGTTTCCCTAGAGTCTTTCGAACTCATAACAACCATAATGCCTAGTAACTTAAATCTACTAAATACATTCCTATGCCACACTAACAACAACAACAATCAACAATTTTTCCTCACAAAATCATCATTCTTACTCGACCCAACTAAATATCATATTACTTAAATTTTTCCTCAAAATCTATTAGTGTTTCTGGGAAAACAATTTGACAGAAACAATACAATCAATATTCAACTTATTCTCATTCATTCGACCTAGAACCTTTATCACGAATGGATCTAAAAAAATAAATATAATTAAATCCGAATCTATATCTAAATCTTACAATGATTCTTGAGGGATGGAAACTTGAATGAATCTTTAAATCTGAGAACCCACTGCTCCAATATCGATCGACCCCAACCTCCAAATCGAATCACAACACCCTCACTCTTAACCTTTCTTGAGAATTTCTCAGATCCTTGATGTGTTTTTGGTGATTTGTGATTCGATAACCCTTGGAGGCGCAACTTAAATGGTGATTTCTGGAGAGTAACTCCATGGGAACTTTCGGTTTTTGGAAGAGATAAACCTTCTGATAGTGTGCTATTTCTACCTCAATAGATGTTTAACCTAGGTTGACTTGTGTGGTTACCTAGACTCGTGATGAGGACAAAGGTTCTGGGTCAAAAGAGATAGCATTTGTTGCGGTGAAGGATGGAGATGGGACGAAGGTTTTTGGGGAAGGGAAGGGGCGGACAAAATGGGGTTAATACCTAGGGTCACAGGTTTTTGAAGTTTGTGTGCGTGGGTGATGGTAGGTTTTAATTTAGGTATTGAGTGAATAATTAGTTAAAGTGTGGTATTTCTATACCCGCGTCTCGTTAAACTAAGTCAAATTCGGGTCCTTCCCGGAACCGTCACAAATATGGGAGATTATATTTTTAGAGTCGTTTTGTAATACTTAAATGTATTTTGAGTTTTTAGGTATTCATTAATATTTCTGAGTCTCAGATTGATTTTTGGTTTGCGTGTGGTGTCAGTCTGAGTGAAACTGGGATAACCTCCCGTTCTTACTACAATTTAGTGAGTAAATTGCGAGATGTGATAATTTCACTGTTCTTTGGTGAGATTTCTGGGTACCATAGTGTGCAGGTCTGTTATCCGTGTTAAACCTATAATGGTCTAATCAGGTGATTTAGTCACGCATAATGAATTGTTATGAATTAAATATTATGGCAAATTTACCGTTTGTCACATCTGAGTTTGTTGGTGCGGCGTGTTTGTATAAATTGTGATTTTGAAGGTTTTATCTTAACCAATTCTACTGCGGTTTGTCAAATTAATGTTGGTAGGTTTTGATTATGAGTTAAAACCTATATATTTAGGTGGCCTGAATTTGGTGAATGTGGTCGGAATTTGTTGGCGGGTTTTGTATATTAATTAGGGTTTTTTAGTTCATAAATAAACAAATGTTGATAAAAGTGGTGCTTGGATTTGTACAAATTTGTTGTTCGTATTTTTGTAATATGATGAATATATGTTGATATGTGGTTATAAATTTGGACATTCGAACCATTTTTGTTTTGTTGGAGTTAAAATCATTATCAATTGCTTTTGGGTTTTTAACCCAATAGAATCTATCTAAAAGTAGTTCGAACTAAGATGGGTATAATGGAGGAATATAGATAATATTTTCGACAATTATGTGTTTAAAGTGTTGTGTTTGTGCATTTTTGATAGTCGGTGTTCTTGTGTGCGGCTGGGAAAGACAAAGGTTGTGGGGTGTTTGTATTGTTTTATTACATGTATATATTTTTGTAAAGTTTTATATTTGAGTTTGTTGATAATAAAGGGTGTTTCTTATGGGTTTTAATTGTGAGCTAAATGTTGTACCCGAGGTGGTCGGAATTTGGTGAAGGTGACTGTAATACACTGTAAAATTCCATTGTAATTATGATCGTTAATCAATATTAACCTCAGTTACTATTTACTGATTTCCATTTTTACGGGGAAATTTGAAATTTTCTTATTATATTATTTTAACGTGATCACGATATCACATAATTCACCAAATGACGGGACGAGTTCAACGAGTATTACGAAATTTAATTTTACATAATTAACACCTAATCGGGCCAAGATTAACTTAGCCCAACTTAATCCCATGCGTACTGTTCATCAGCCCACCCAAGCCCAACCTTATTTTTTTTGTGATTTCATGTGAAATCTGATTAGAACCCCTCTCCAAAACGCCTCCCATTCACTCCATTTCTAAACGCGACCTATAAATATTTTTATACCATCTCGTTCACCTCCCACCAGACTATATGAATGTCGAATCTCAGATTTAAATGTCGAGTTTTGATGTGTTTTTAAAAGGCAAAGTGTTCGCCCATTTTAACCCAATCCGATTGAAACAAAAATTCCATACGTAACCATTTTGACTCCAATTTGATTCCACGCACTCCTAATAATATTTCTAGCTTAATGACATGTTGTTGGATCAGTTTTAACATAAAATATATAGGTATTATACGTTAAAAACCAATTTGGTACCTAATAAACTAACTAGTCGACATGTATATGTTGCAAAAACAAAATATAACTTTCACTCTCACTCACATTCCCTTCATAAAGTCATAACATGTCAGAAATCTATCTTGAAACCCCTTCATTCACTGCCATTACAATGTAGGAACTAGTAGAAATTGTCTTTTGCATTATTGGAGCCAATTCGTGTACTTAACACTTGTATATATCTACCCCTAGCTCACCACCTTTCCTCACTCATTTAATACTATCATATCAACTCTCATACTCTCACAAAATCATCTTTGGAAGACCAGAAGTTAACGCTAGCTCATTTGGAAGCTTATCGAAGAAACGGGTTTAATATATATAACGTATACTAGGGTTATAAGCGAACGTGGATTATTTCTTGTGTTTCATTCATCTCACTCGAGTCTCTACCACCCTTAGAGGTGTAGTAAGTACTCAACAAACCTTCCTTGAATTCATCTCATACGTATATAATAAACATGCATCGTAATTTTAATACTACTCGTACGTATATCATTTTCACTTATTTATTTACGTACCCATATTCATATAGCACACAAATAGTGACGAGCCTCCCTCGTGGAAGACCTAGGAGTCACGATGCACACCCCTTTCACCTTTATTTTTACGTTGCATGCATCATTCAAGATCATTTGTATCATGTCTCAAATCGTATAACAACATAAACACTTAGAATTTTTACTAAGTCTTTTCCTCATAATATACGTCCCATGTCGCTCTATAAACGACCACGTATCATAAAATTGGACTTAACGACCATACTATATTTGTACATGATCTATTAGACCACGTTGATAGCTACCAATTTCGTATAAACAACTTGTAAATATAAGCATATCTAGACCCTTTAAATCGATCAAAGTAAAGCGACATAATCATTTCTCAAGCTGTTAACAAAAAAACTAGTCATGGACTGTTAAGCCCATTAAGCTCATTTTAAGCAAACGTGATAAGATAGCTTATCTAGGTCTTTTGATATGAAAATAGAACAGGAAAAATGAGCTGATGAACGAGCTCAACTCGTCTCAAAGCTTACGGTTTTTAAAACGTTAATGGGCTAAGTAAATGGCTCGTTAAAAGCCCAACAGATGAAAAATAAGCTCTTTTGCCATATAAACTATTGAAATAAGCTTTATTAAACTTAAATAAGTCTCAGAAAATTTCATATAATTTTTCCCCATAATTTTTGGACGTTTGGACTAAAAATGCAAACTAGTTACACCTTAGAGGACTAAAACTTTCAAACCTATAAAACATGGATTGAAACTGCCAAAACAGAAACATTAGGTTATAAATTGATCTGTTATCATATTCCAAGCTCAGAATGCTATTTTAGACATGTAGTGGACTATAAGTGCAATTAATTTTTAATAAAGGACTAACGGTGCAACGCAAACGTCGTTAGGGTAAAAAGTGTAAAAACTGGAAAAGGACAAGGACCAACAAATCATATTTGACATTCTTATTTCTTTTTTTTCATTTTACAATTTCCCATCACGTCACGTAAATTTTGTATATTTCATTTACGTATTATTTAACGTTACGTTAATTATATATAATGAGATTTTGAACGATTTAACTATACGTTTCGATTCACCATTTTTGAAGAGATAATATTTTGGAATATTTGACATAAAAACAAGATAATATTATATGTAATATTATTTTTGAGCTTTAAGCATTTTAATCATATCACATCCTCACTCTAACGATCAAATCGTTATTCGTTTCATTATCATTTTCACCATTCGTATTTGGTCAGATTCTTAAACTTCCCTATTTATTCAGGTTGTATTTTGGAGCCGTTACCATAATCCCATTTGAACTTACTTTTCACCATTCTCAGTATCATATAAGGTGAGTTATAGCCTCACATTTACTTATTTAACAACTTTATACTCCGTGAGGGAGATACATGCTCTAAACAGATCACAAGTATTTTTATGTATGCTTTACTTGACTTGATATATGCCTAAGTACCCTTATTGCCACAAGACCCTTTATCATGAGCCATTAATCACTAGTAAGTGAACGCGAATATAGTGAATAGATCTATTAGAGGTTGACCACCTATCCCACTAATACTGGATGGAATGCCTTTTTGGTTAGTCGTATTAGTCGCGATGCATTATATTTGAGAAAAATAGGAATTGGCAAATCACCTATTACTCGAGGGCATTATTTCCATCATTAACTTGATGTGACACCTTCGTTTTACGGTACTTTGTTAACGTTTTGCGTGTCATGAGACTTAGGGAAATATATACTGCAATATCAACTTTTCAACTGATTGTATTCCCAATACAATCTTACTTGTGTTTCGAACTGATTATTATATTTCAAACTCTACAATTCCACTCAACATTTTTGTTGACTTTTAAGCATGTTTATCTCAGGTAATTAGCGGAGCAGCAAGGGCATGGAGCGGGCTGTGACTTATCTTTAATATGGTGTAAAATAAAACGTGTAATTCAGTTTAAAACAATGCTTCCTTTATGGATTTCATCAACTTTGATATGAAACTTTTGTAACTGAATTAATATGAAGGACCTATATTTTCAAAACGTCTCTTTCGAGTCATTTTCTATGATTATGACTTCGATCCTCACAGTAATACCCCGATTAGTCTTCCATTGTTATCTCATAATTTAGGGGGTGTTACAGATTGGCATCAGAGCCATGGTTATAGAGAACCAAATGTTTTCAAACATTGGACTATAACTACATTTTCAAATGAATAAATTTTACACCTTACTATCTTAAGCCCTCCGTGCCTGCTTGCTACCGCGCTCAGTACATTATTTATTAAGGTTATGTTACCCTAATCTTCGTACATTAGAATCTTACTCATATGATGTTAATGATTACTTACTTTTACTATTTACAGGTTATTACAATACCATGTCATTAGTCCCTCATATGAGCATATCATCGGATTCAGATTCTGAGGATTCTTTAGCATCAGTTACATCACCTATATTCCCTTGTGCTTTAGCTCCCGAAAACTTATCGGACGAGACAGAGCCCTTCGAGCAGGGTGAAGTCGCTATTACACCTTTATTTGAGGACCCATACGTACTAGCCTTACCAGCACCTATACCACCACCGCATCATGATTTTGATTCATATGCTCCTTTTTATATTCCACTTGTTGATGATGCATACATGGAGAGTTAGCAGTTTATTCCTGCAGAGGATACGGCACCAGAGTACCATCATGTCTTACCATCTTTACCACCTGATCACCTATTTGACCTCTTTACCCAAACATACCCATTCACACCCCATCAGCGGGAACCGACTCCTGCGGAGGACATACCTTCATCGAGTTGGCCTCGTATTTCAGATCCTATACATCCATCCTCACCATCACTACCTTTTCCCCCTGGTTTTACTCCCCCAGCCCAAGTCCTTGAGACTGGAGAGGACTTCAGGACAGTAGTTACCCCCACTCTTACACCATCTACTGTAGTGACGCATCTGGAGTGTCACGAGGAGCAGATATACTCACTCCTCCGTATGGTTGACTATTTGTCATTGGACCGCCCTGATACGGTCAGTGGCATTCTACATAGTCTCATATCCAGCAGGGTAGAGTTACAGCAGGGTCTGACTCGGATGCAGTCAGACATATCAGAGACACGCTCTTTCGCAATATCCTTGCGAAGAGAGGGACAAACTCAGGCTTGGGAAGCCCAGCTAGCACACCGTAGTGCCAATACCTTGGAGAACCTTATTGGAGATATACAGGTCCAGCACCAGACCGAGATACAGAGACTTCGAGACCAGATATCAGCACTTACGGGACATATGGACGGACCCAGCCATTAGATATAGTTAGCACTTGTATAGTTTTGAGGCATCTTAGCCTGCCACATGTGGCAATTAATAAAGATTCTTGTATAGTTTTGTTATGTAACTCAACTGATCAAGTTATTAATGTTATGTTGTTGGTTGTGATATTACTATATATTGATGTTAATTTATGTTTTTATGGTTGTTCATATATATTGTGATTGTATCTAGACATGTCGCGATGTTACTTGTTATCATTATGGTCCCTTAAATATTACAACTTTTGTAAATGAATCAGTTTGTTCCTTAGCAATCCTATATCAAATTGGTCACTTACTTACGATAGTACCCAAACATGTCGTAATACTTGTGATTTTCAATTCAATCTTAACTTCATATTGTGACAATATTGTTAGAACTCATATACTCATTTCCCCATTTCTCAAATCATTCTAACGTAATCATTATGTAAATTCTAAATCTGTGTTTCTTGTGGTATAATAGCAATATGGTTCGTACAAGAAATGAAACTTCCAACCCCTGAGCAGCAATGACACCTGCAGATGTCCAGAGAATGATTTCCGATGGCATCGCTGCAGCTCGCGAAGCTGATACTCTAAACCACTCAAATAACAACATAGGGGCAACAACTGAAGGCGAGACATCTACACCTCGTAAATGTACTTATAAGGACTTCATAAGTTGCCAGCCGACCACCTTCAAGGGTATAGAAGGGGTGACAGAGTTGGCTTAGTGGTTCGAATGTACCGAAACGGTATTTATGAGAAGCAACTGTGCAGAGAACAACAAAGTCACTTTTGCTACTGGAACCTTACGAGGAGACGCACTATCTTGGTGGAATGCTACTGCCCAGACCATGGGTACTGATGTGGCATTTCAAATCACTTGGACAGAATTGAAAAAGAAAATGTTAAAGAAGTATTGTCCCTGGACAAAGATTAGGAAACTAGAAGATGAATTTCATCAACTAGTGGTGAAAAGCAACGACCTGAAAACTTACAACCGGAAATTTCTGGAATTATCAGTGTTATGTCCATCCATAGTACCTGACATGGAAAAGACGTTGGAACATTATGTGGAGGGACTGCCCCAGTGTTAGACCCGTTCCCCGGGTACTTGTACCCTACCCTAGATGAAAGTGAACAAAAGGCCTTATGTGATTGGCTAGTCAATGAATGTAACGTTATAGTTAAACCCGATAGTCTAAAATGTGTAATGTGGCAATAGAAAGTATTATGTGTTACAAATAGGAAGGAATAGATCTAAGGGGCTAAAGTTATTAAGTTGTAAATGTGTTATAAGTTGTGATGTGGCCAAAATAGGAGGAATGAGACTTGAGGGCCTTAATGTGCCAAAGGGTCAAACTTACCACCTAACTAACCTTATCCAGAATTCCCTCATTATTAGATAAGGATGTGGTCCGGCTTTAGTGAGAAGAAAAAGATAGGGAAAATTAGTGATGGCTTAAGAAGAAGATGATGATGAAGATTTATTTTCCATAGTCCTTCCTAGTTTTGATCCCCACAAGTAAGTAACTCTAATCTTGAGTTTATAATGATTATTGAGGTAAAAGGTTAATGGGTTAAGTGGGTTTTCATCATATGATCATGATATGATCATATGATGATATAGAAAGGATGTTGGGTAAGTTTAGATGGGTTGTATAACCCTTGATTATGTTATGTTGTGTTAATAAACATCGATGTCATGGTTATGGCTAGGAAGTAAGAGTGATGATGATGATGGTGATGATAATGATGAAGATGATGTTATGGATAGCTTTAGCTTGGACTTAAGGTAAGTAAACCAGCTATAAGATGATGTTATGGTGATTTCCATACATTATGTGTTTATGTGCTATTATATTTTAAGGCTTATGAATGATTTGTATAATGATGTAATGTGCAAGTAAGTGTAAGGCTAGTTAATGTGTTAGATATGAATGGATTAAGGAAGGGAAAGTTAAGGCTTATGTGGTTAAGGTATGTGTTTATGTTTAATGTGGAAATGGATTAATGGTATGAATGCGTAATGTGTGAATGAAGTATAATGTTATATTATATCCGTTTTACATACTAAGTATTCGTGCTTACGGTTTAAGTTTTTAATGTCTTGTAGGTTTATGTGTGATGGAATGGTAAGCTTGAGATAAGGATAAAGGTTTACTAATGTGGAAGATAAAAGGTTTGATATGTATAGAGCTAGGTAGAATACCGAGCTCAAGTCAAGGTTGTACCCCCGGGAGTCTTTTAATGATTTGTAAAGTAAAGTCGAGTATTTAAATGTATGTTAAAAGAGTCATAACGATTGGGTGGTCTAACGGTGTGTTAAGTTGTGTTTAATGTGTTTAGGGTCAAGTTAAGGGGGTGTTTGGTAAATAACCAAATCCACCCATTTTGGGATGTTACGGGTCATAACCGTGTACTAACACTCTTTCAATATATGAGAAATGTTAAAACATGTGTAAGTCCAAATGGATATGTAGTAGTTATGTGTTTTTGGGTAAAAAGTGTGTTTTGGCAACTAGCTTAAGAGGGTGTTTGGTAAAAGTGTAAATGTACCCATTTTGGGTTGTGAACGGGTCAAGTTCTTTTGAAACATGTCTCATGTGATAAAGTAATGACGTTGGTCAAGTTTGGTGGACAAATGAGGTGTTATAGATGATTGGTTATGAAAATGGGTCTAATGCATAACCCGCTAAATTACTCATCTTGGTTCTAAGCCAAATTGCTCATCTTGGTTCTAAGGCAAATTACTCATCTTGGTTCTGAGTCAGATTACTCATCTTGGTTGTAAATGATCATCTTGGTTGTGAAATGGTCATCTTGGTTCTGAAATGGTCATCTTGGTTGTAAATGGTCATCTTGGTTGTGAAATGGTCATCTTGGTTATGAGTCAAAATGGTCATCTTGGTTTTGAATGTGGGTTTTTATAAATGATCAAATGAGTAACAGAAAGTTTAGTAAAGTCAAGCGTTTCCGCGTGTAAAGTTTTAAATTTTTGGTCTAAACGGGGATGGGGTGTTACAACTTGGTGTCAGAGCTTCGGTTTAAGTGAATTAGGTCTCCACTATAGGTTGCATAGACTTAAACCACTCGTAGAAGCCTTGAACGTAAGTGTTAGTAATTCAGAAAGTAATCGTTAAGTGTGAGACGGATTATGTACTATGCTAGATGAGCTTAAAGTTGATAAGTAATGAATGTGTTTTATATGCTAATGTATATGTTATAGAAGTCTATGGATGATTTGAAATGTTTAAATGATTAATAACCCGTGCACCTTGGTTGGTGTCGGTGAGTATAGGAATGAATGTTAGAGTAATGGTAATGAAATGCGAATAGGAATGGAAATTTGTATTAGAGATGGGGTAAATGAGTAAGTTTAAATGTTGACATTTAAAGTATGGACATTGTAAATTTGCTAAAGTATAATGTGAATAAGATGAAACTAATGTACTAATGATGTAGTGTTAAAGGGTATGAAGGGTAAAGAATGAGGCTAAGTAATAACGGCATGTAATGATTATGATTTGTAAGATATTAATGACCAACATATGGTCTCATTATACATATATATGTCTAATGATTGACGTTAAGGTAGTAAGGAGACGGGTTAAGGTAAAGTAAGGTATGAGGATAAGAATTCGATGAGTTAAGAATGCAAGAGAGAATAAGATGAGTATGTATGAGGTAAAGGTGTTGCCCTGAAATCATTATATTTCGGCTAAGGCGATTAGCGGTAATTATTATAATGAATGTATGTGTTGACGATATGTGTAAGGTCTATATGTAAAAGAGTTGAGTAGACTAACGTGTAATGAAAAAGGTGGGAATGATTAACACGGGTTAAAGAATGTAAGCTAGAGTGAAAAGTGTAAGGACGTAGAAAATGTAAAAGTGACTAAAACGTGCAAGAAAAATGAATGATGCTAATGAATGAATGAGAATTAACCTATGCAAGGTTTAAAAGTGGAAAGAGTCGGGTAGACTAAAGGGTAAAGTAAGAAGGTGAAAATGATTAAAGCGGATTTAGAAAGTAAGATGATAAACACATAGAAGTATGTACTTATAATAAGCAGGTTCATATGCTCTATTAGCTTGCGTTCATTAAATAAAATGAATGAGATAATGTATGTATGTTAAAACGTTAATAGCTTGGATCCAATGCTATAATGTGAAAGTGATAAAGTGTGAATGTTAATGATCCTTCGGGATGAATGTTAAAGGTGGTATCCTTCGGGATGACCAAGTCAATGAATGTTAAAGAAATCCTTCGGGATGAAGTGTATTGCCTTCACCGGCAAGGATTGCCTACATCCTTGGCATGTGTAAAAGTCCCTTCGGGGAAAATGTTAAAGTAAAGTGGATCCAAGCTAGAAAATGGAAAAGTTTAAGATGTAAATTAAAAATGAAAGAATGAAAGTTAAAGCAAGAAATAGTAGTGCGAGTGTTGTGTCGGAAGTGTATAAGTAGGACGGTTTATGATTTCTTTATTTAAATGGATTGGGACGCCTTTTCATTTAAATAAAGAAGTTGTAAATCACCGAACCATGAGTTTGTATTTCTTGATTTACATCATTTGGGACGCCTCTCCATGTAAATGAGGAAGTATGAATGAGTGGGCTTATGTATTCCCGACATGGCATGAGTAGGGGAAAGGGGTAGAAAAGGGAGTCAAGGATGATTAGAGTCATAAGGAATTAAGATAGGTAGATAGATAATGAGTAGAATGACGACCCTAGGTGGGAAACGTCAAGTGAAGTATAGGATTTAGGTGTTTAAATATAAGTTGAAACGATTAAAGTCTTAAATGATGTGCTTGTTTGCAATGTGAATTGAAGGCAAGGTGAAATAATGAATACTAATAAACGCTAATATGGGCTAAAGGTTCTATAAAAAGATGAGAAGAGAAGTAAAGGCTAATGTAACGTGTGGTAAAATGTCAATGGGATAGTGATAAGGTTATGGTAAAAGTTAAAAGTTAATGAATAACTGACTTATGAAAAGTTAAAAAGGGTATGTAATGTTCAAGTGACACATAGTCCTTGATGGGAAATTTAAATGGAACTAGTTAGAAGGTTATGTGATAGACGCATAATGGTTTAACGGCATATATTAGTGCCAAGGATTGTGTCTTAAATGACATAATTACTAAAAAGAAATGAAATGTTAGAAAAGTTAAGCTAGAAATAAAATGAGTTAAGGGTATGAAGTGCGTTTAGTAGACCTTGAATTGCACAATCATTTAGATCATTGCAACAAATAAGGAATGAAGAATGGAAAGTGCTAAGAATGGGGGTAAAGCGAGACTAAGTTTGGTTAGAAATAGACGAGAGATTTCGGGGACGAAATCTAAATAAGGGGGTAGAATTGTTAGACCCGTTCCCCGGGTACTTGTACCCTACCCTAGATGAAAGTGAACTAAAGGCCTTATGTGATTGGCTAGTCAATGAATGTAACGTTATAGTCAAACCCGATAGTCTAAAATGTGTAATGTAGCAATAGAAAGTATTATGTGGTATGATGAACTCAAATAAGTACATTTTATTACTATCATTTATCCTATTTATTTGACTTGTTTTACTATATTATGTATGAGGATTGATACTTAATTGTTTACTTTTGTAATTCTCAGGTAAAAACAAGCATTTGGTGAAACTTGGCGATTTTGGACTAATAATGGAGCAAAACGTACATAAAGTGGAAGTCTACTGACATGGACAAGATCAAGTCAATTCTGCTCCAGATGCGCCGCATCTCACTATCAACATGCGCCGCATCTCTATCAAGATATCACCAGATACGATCCAAGATACAAGAGGACATGCGCCGCATCTAATAAAGAGTTACGCCGCATCTTCTGGCGGTGTACGAATATTCCTGAATATTATAATCTTGGACCCCACGCGAAGTTAAGTACATGCGCCGCATCTACTTAAGTAGATGCGCCGCATCTTCCCTCAGACACAAACTATAAATACCCCTTAGACCAGACGCATTAAGAAGTTCGGAGATTCAGAAGTTCGAAAACCTAAAGACCGAACAGAAGAGAAGGACGAATTCAGTCAAGAAGGCAGCACAAGACACACCCAAATCGAAGATACAAGAGCTGTAAGAAGGTGCTGCATGTATTTAATTCATTAAGTAGTTTTGTTTTATTGTTTTAGCAAACTTTAATTCATCAGGATTGGTGGCTTGTGTAATGTGACAACGGAAAGATTGCACTCCCTTTAATACTTGCTTTCCCATCAATTAAAGTTTATATGTTGATGTCTTTGGTTACTACTTATTAGTGCATTGACCACCTCTGTGTTTATTAGTGGCTTGCGGGCACCCGACTGCGGGACAAGGTGTGGCTCCCACGGTTGTTTCTAAATTGATCACTTAGAAATAACTTTTAGACATAAGTCGTCATTAAGGGTTTACTCGCCGATGAGAATAGGACCAACGAGAAAGGGTTAATTACATACACTTCATATAAAGCTATCAATAAAACAAGTGACAATCTACTTAATCATAAGGACAGCCCTCTTATTGTCTCAAGTATCTATCTGTGTACGTGTGTGCTACTTGCTGATTCGTGCCTATTTGTTTATTTTATTATTTAATTGCAAACAAAACTGTGCCAGTCTCTCAGGCTGAAACCCCCTTGCGTTAGGATATTAAAATACTGATTAGATTAACGAGATTATACGTTCCACTCTTAGTGATCGACACTCTACTTACCATTATCTTCATACTGACCGGGTACACTGCTCGTTAAGTGTGTGTGTTATTGATAAGTCGGCTAAATATAAATTTAAAACTTGAGTAGGCATTAAAACTGCTAAACCGCAACGACACATCACGCGCATCAAGTTTTTGGCGCCGCTGCCGGGGAGTGAATTGTTATTTTCTGTTAATTTGATTAGTATTTTAATTAGGTTTTTCTTTTTATTAGATTAAATTGCATCATTGTACTATTTTGCATACTTGTTGTATTGTGTGTTAATTGTTTTCTTTTATTTTTGTGTGTTTTATTTTTGTTTGTGTGTTTAATTTTTGTTTTTATTTTTCGTATTTTTCTGTTCTGCTATCGTTGTACTGTGCTAAATCGAACGATACGGCGCATCTGATCTTTCAGATACGGCGTATTGCGTTTAATTTTTTTAATACAACGCGTTTAATTAATTCGATACGACGCATCTTTTCCCCAAGATACGGCGTATCTGTTTTTAATAAGAAAATTTTTCTAAGCGATAAAGTAATACGACGCATCTGCTTTTGTAGATACGGCGTATCTGTTTTGATAAAATTTTTTCTAAACGTTAACGCCATACGACGCATCTTCTTTTGAAGATACGGCGTATCTATTATTTTAATTAAAAACAGTTTGCGAATTATTAAACAAATACGGCGTATCGATTTCCGTCGATACGGCGCATCTTACTGAATCAAAAATCTTTTATTTTTAAACGTAACGAAAATACGGCGCATTAACTTTCGTTAATACGACGCATTTAATTTTAATTAGATAAACTGATTTTTGATTAATTAATTCGATACGGCGCATTCATAAATTCTAAGCGGCGTATCTATTTTCTGGATAAAGTCTGATTTAATTTTAACGATCATAAGATACGGCGTATCCAACTCTTTGGATACGGCGCATCGTCTGCAGATATCAGCTATTTTTATTCTTATATCCGTTTCAATATTCATTAATTTCTCTTCTAGCGGACAGATCCTACTGATGCTTTTGTAATTATTTCAGAAGGATAATGGAGGGATTCGGAGAACTAATCGAGTTCGAAGACAATTTTATGAACGATGTATTAGTACATGGAAAATCACCAGAACCTTACAATGGGGACTACATTGAACTTGATGACCTTAATAGACCATTAGAATCTAATGACCTATTCATGGATGATGCGGAATCTGAGTTAGAAGAAGGAGAAATTGTGGATAATCCAAGAGTCAACGTTATTACTACTAGAAACTACGATGAATTTGAGGGATATGATGGTTCTTGGGATTACGGTGAAAGGATCAACACCAATTGTGCTTACAATCTACAATTCCCATGCATGATTGGGTTCAAGTGTATTGACGCCAATTTCTTTCCTATTTTATCGATCAATGTCATGTCAAGAAGCTTTTACAATTCTATTATGAGAAATAAAAAGGAGTATAAAGGAAAGAATGTAGTTGGAGCCTTCATTAATGTCCCGATCTTCGTTGGACGCTTCACTGTTGTTACTGAATTCGTAGTTATTGAGGACATGAATGCCTATTGTGACAGCAATATGGGTGAAGTAATTGTTGGAAAACCATTTTGTAGAGAGATCACTATTAATGCAAAACGATTTGAAGGAAAGATCACCTTCCAATGTGGAAGCGACATTATCACTTATATGATGCCCCGTACTCACCCTGGATTTAAATATGCTACTAGTAGGATTTGCTACAAATTTTCTCCATTCCTTTTTGTTAGTGATGATGACAATAAGAGAGGGATTGAGTACCCATATCAATTGAAGGAAGGATTCTACAAAGGAGTTTTGAATTTGGGACCTGAATATATACGAGACGATTCGGTTGCTAAATGGATCCTACGTGGCCATGTAGGAATCAATGATCGATACTAAAGAGCTGAACGTGAGTCTAACTTGAAGACTCTGGAATAAAGACAAGTGCTGACCGGGAGACAACCCGGATTTATCTTTTATTATTCTGTTTTCTGTGTCGAGTCAGTCCAGGCCGCACGAAGATACGGCGCATCTCAATTCTGAGATGCGACGCATCCTCTGCAATGGTCATATCTTATTTTATTTTTCTGCATTTTTATTTTCGACTTTAAAACTATTTATCAGTTTATTTTAATGCGGCGCATCCCTGGTTAAGGATGCGGCGCATCTTTATTCTGATCCGTATTAATTCCAGGCTCGATACGGCGTATCTTCTTCAATAGGATACGGCGCATCGACTGACCTGATGATTTTCAGTTTTCATTTTTAAGTTTTATTTTTATCTAACTACTAATGTATTATGCAAGTTGAACCTTTCTTATCTTAGGTGTGTTTCAAAGTGTTGGTGGTATTATAGTTTCCTGAATTTCCTGTGGATACATCAAGCATGAAGCTTTAACGTTCTAATCCACAAGAAAGATGATTTTTGCTCTTACACAAATGGAGGATCATACCGAGCAAATCTCAGGGGAGTTTTCTGTTCTAATTCTTTTTATTTTCCAGTTTTTAACCTTTTATACAAACAACGAGGACGTTGTTTAACTTAAGTGGGGGGATAGGAGAATTAGAACACTTAACACTTACTTGTCCTAAACTTTTTCAAAAATTATGCTTAAAATGTGCTTAATATATCAAACTTAAAAATTTTTAGCATGTTTTTGTTTAAGATCTAAGTTGCATAACTGCACACATGACATTATTTTCAAAAATTGTGATTTTCCAAAATTCACAAATCTATGAGTGTGCCGGTGACTTGTAAACTTTAGAACTTGGCTTGTATACTATTCGAGACCACCATAATAAGTATTATTTTATATAATTGGAATGACTTGTCTAACTTGGTAAAAATTCTAGGATTACACCAAATAGCCTTTATATCTTATGTGTTATTAACTAACTACACTGGTTAGTTAACCCCCGTATAAACCCTTTTGTTACTCTCATTTTTAGAGTAAGATACCCCTAGAAAAACCCTCAGAGCCATTCCTTTCGTTTCTTACACCTATGTTTAAAATGTTTCGTTACACCCTTACACCTTAGCCTACCCTGTAGATTAGAATCCGTGGTTGGTTAATTGCTATAGGCAGAGTGTGTTTCCTTACATTACCTGTGTTCGCGTGCGTAATTCATTATCTATGGTTAGGTCGGGAAATTGCACAATGCAATTGGAGTGAAAGTAAATATTGTATATTTTGGAGTTTATTTTTCGTGTGTTTACTACTTTCACTATTTACCATTATTTCTGAAGTTATGAAAAGTATGGAAAAATTATCCGGAAAGAAAGTTATAGTGATGTGGTGAAATTTTACACATCTATGTTTATGTTTCAAGTTAAAAAAAAAAAAAAAAAAAAAAAAAAAAAAAAAAAATCGAAAAAATGAGAAAAGAAAAAGAAAGAAAAAAGAGTTGGATGTTTATTTTAAGCCAACGATGTAGAGTTATGTAAGTGGTTCATATGGCCACTATTTGTTGTATTATATCTATGGATTGAATGGGAATTGGCAGTTATGAGAATGCCAATTAAGGTTTATTCTTTGATTAAGATTTTGTTGAGTATAATTCGTGTCTACCTAAAGCGTGTGTTTCAAGTGTTAAAGCGTGAGTTATTCAATGATATGAGTCTTATTCATGGGATGGTTGGGATAGTGATTAACCACACTTAGGATTTTAATTTATTTGTTTTTGTTTATTTTTTTATTTTTACACCAATTTATATCCCAAAAATTATCCATACCCTTTACTATTCTTTATCCAACCAAACCTTTGATTTATTGAGATTAGGGATTTGAGCAATCTTAAGTATCGTAGTCGTGGATTCGGCTATGTATTTATGATTTTGTCGCCCTTTTTGATATATTATTATTGGTGAAGTTTGGACCTATCTTTAGCCTATTCGAGTTAAGGATTTGAGCAATTGCAAGTATCGTGTTCGTGGATTCGATCATGTATTTGTGATTTTGTCGCCTTTTCTGGAATTTGAGATCGATAGTGTAAATAAGAATAATTAACCCTTAAGCCTAAAAACCCTTTTTAACCGCTTTAGACTTGTTATTCCTTAGCTTTAGTGGTGGAGATGTGTATACTTGCCAAGCTTATGATAGAATATTCGTCACGACTGGACAGTTAAACGATTAGATTTGCTTTTATCGACTTATTTTATTTTACTTCTAATTCGTTAAGTGTTTAGTTGTGTGATTACGAAATAAACGAATACATGCTTAAATATAAAAATAAATCCTAACATCTTTTAGGATACATTTTCATGAGATTTAATCTAAGGTTTACTTGGGGACAAGTAAAGTTCAAGTGGGGGGATATTTGATGAACTCAAATAAGTACATTTTATTACTATCATTTATCCTATTTATTTGACTTGTTTTACTATATTATGTATGAGGATTGATACTTAATTGTTTACTTTTGTAATTCTCAGGTAAAAACAAGCATTTGGTGAAACTTGGCGATTTTGGACTAATAATGGAGCAAAACGTACATAAAGTGGAAGTCTACTGACATGGACAAGATCAAGTCAATTCTGCTCCAGATGCGCCGCATCTCACTATCAACATGCGCCGCATCTCTATCAAGATATCACCAGATACGATCCAAGATACAAGAGGACATGCGCCGCATCTAATAAAGAGTTACGCCGCATCTTCTGGCGGTGTACGAATATTCCTGAATATTATAATCTTGGACCCCACGCGAAGTTAAGTACATGCGCCGCATCTACTTAAGTAGATGCGCCGCATCTTCCCTCAGACACAAACTATAAATACCCCTTAGACCAGACGCATTAAGAAGTTCGGAGATTCAGAAGTTCGAAAACCTAAAGACCGAACATAAGAGAAGGACGAATTTAGTCAAGAAGGCAGCACAAGACACACCCAAATCGAAGATACAAGAGCTGTAAGAAGGTGCTGCATGTATTTAATTCATTAAGTAGTTTTGTTTTATTGTTTTAGCAAACTTTAATTCATCAGGATTGGTGGCTTGTGTAATGTGACAACGGAAAGATTGCACTCCCTTTAATACTTGCTTTCCCATCAATTAAAGTTTATATGTTGATGTCTTTGGTTACTACTTATTAGTGCATTGACCACCTCTGTGTTTATTAGTGGCTTGCGGGCACCCGACTGCGGGACAAGGTGTGGCTCCCACGGTTGTTTCTAAATTGATCACTTAGGAATAACTTTTAGACATAAGTCGTCATTAAGGGTTTACTCGCCGATGAGAATAGGACCAACGAGAAAGGGTTAATTACATACACTTCATATAAAGCTATCAATAAAACAAGTGACAATCTACTTAATCATAAGGACAGCCCTCTTATTGTCTCAAGTATCTATCTGTGTACGTGTGTGCTACTTGCTGATTCGTGCCTATTTGTTTATTTTATTATTTAATTGCAAACAAAACTGTGCCAGTCTCTCAGGCTGAAACCCCCTTGCGTTAGGATATTAAAATACTGATTAGATTAACGAGATTATACGTTCCACTCTTAGTGATCGACACTCTACTTACCATTATCTTCATACTGACCGGGTACACTGCTCGTTAAGTGTGTGTGTTATTGATAAGTCGGCTAAATATAAATTTAAAACTTGAGTAGGCATTAAAACTGCTAAACCGCAACGACACATCACGCGCATCATGGTACAAATAGGAAGGAATAGATCTAAGGGGCTAAAGTTATTATGTTTTAAATGTGTTATAAGTTGTGATGTGGCCAAAATAGGAGGAATGAGACTTGAGGGCCTTAATGTGCCAAAGGGTCAAACTTACCACCTAACTAACCTTATCCAGAATTCCCTCATTATTAGATAAGGATGTGGTCCGGATTTAGTGAGAAGAAAAAGATAGGGAAAATTAGTGATGCCTTAAGAAGAAGAAGATGATGAAGATTTATTGTCCATAGTCCTTCCTAGTTATGATCCCCATAAGTAAGTAACTCTAATCTTGAGTTTATAATGATTATTGAGGTAAAAGGTTAATGGGTTAAGTGGGTTTTCATCATATGATCACGATATGATCATATGATGATATAGAAAGGATGTTAGGTAAGTTTAGATGGGTTGTATAACCCTTGATTATGTTATGTTGTGTTAATAAACATCGATGTCATGGTTATGGCTAGGAAGTAAGAGTGATGATGATGATGGTGATGATAATGATGAAGATGATGATGATGATGTTATGGATAGCTTTAGCTTGGACTTAAGGTAAGTAAACCAGCTATAAGATGATGTTATGGTGATTTCCATACATTATGTGTTTATGTGTTATTATATTTTAAGGCTTATGAATGATTTGTATAATGATGTAATGTGCAAGTAAGTGTAAGGCTAGTTAATGTGTTAGATATGAATGGATTAAGGAAGGGAAAGTTAAGGCTTATGTGGTTAAGGTATGTGTTTATGGTTAATGTGGAAATGGATTAATGGTATGAATGCGTAATGTGTGAATGAAGTATAATGTTATATTATATCCGTTTTACTTACTAAGCATTCGTGCTTACGGTTTAAGTGTTTAATGTCTTGTAGGTTTATGTGTGATGGAATGGTAAGCTTGAGATAAGGATAAAGGTTTATTAATGTGGAAGATAGAAGGTTTGATATGTATAGAGCTAGGTAGAATACCGAGCTCAAGTCAAGGTTGTACCCCCGGGAGTCTTTTAATGATTTGTAAAGTAAATTCGAGTATTTAAATGTATGTTAAAAGAGTCATAACGATTGGGTTGTCTAACGGTGTGTCAAGTTGTGTTTAATGTGTTTAGGGTCAAGTTAAGGGGGTGTTTGGTAAATAACCAAATCCACCCATTTTGGGATGTTACGAGTCATAACCATGTACTAACACTCTTTCAATATATGAGAAATTTTAAAACATGTGTAAGTCTAAATGGATATGTAGTATTTATGTGTTTTTGGGTAAAAAGTGTGTTTTGGCAACTAGCTTAAGAGGGTGTTTGGTAAAAGTGTAAATGTACCCATTTTGGGTTGTGAACGGGTCAAGTTCTTTTGAAACATGTCTCATGTGATAAAGTAATGACGTTGGTCAAGTTTGGTGGACAAATGAGGTGTTATAGATGATTGGTTATGAAAATTTGTCAAAATGGGTCTAATGGATAACCCGCTAAATTATTCATCTTGGTTCTGAGCCAAATTACTCATCTTGGTTATGAGCCAAATTACTCATCTTGGTTCTGAGTCAGATTACTCATCTTGGATGTAAATGGTCATCTTGGTTCTGAAATGGTCATCTTGGTTGTAAATGGTCATCTTGGTTCTGAAATGGTCATGTTGGTTATGAAATGGTCATCTTGGTTGTGAAATGATCATCTTGGTTGTGAAATGGTCATCTTGGTTATGAGTCAAAATGGTCATCTTGGTTATGAATGTGGGTTTTATAAATGGTCAAATGAGTAACGGAAAGTTTAGTAAAGTCAAGCGTTTCCGCGTCTAAAGTTTTAAATTTTTGGTCTAAACGGGCATGGGGTGTTACACCCAGAGTATTGAAGGGAATGTCACCTCATCTAATCCAAAAACTCTCGAATAAGCGATCGCACTTTCACAACGATTGTTAGATCGGGTGCTCAAACGAGGTTCTACCTCCGTGATCAACGAGCACAAGAGAAGTTTTGATAACCGTGGAAACAACAACAACAACGACCGGAACAACAACAACAACTACAACAACAGCAGGATCTACAAAAACAACAACCGCAACCGAGACCACCAGCAGAACCGCAATAGCCACCACCAATAGCAAAATCGCCGTCAGGAAGCCACCAGGGCTTATGTGGCTGCGCCCACAGAAAGAAAGGGTTATACCGGGACTCAACCCTAGTGTAACAAATGTAGAATGCATCACTTTGGACCTTGTACAACAATCTACGGCAACTGTCGAAGGATGGGACACATGACCAAGGACTGCCGAGCCACCGGGGCCAACACACAACCGATAGCAGTAAAGTGCCATGGTTATGGTGAATTTGGGCATTACAAAAGTAACTGTCCAAAGAATCCCAACAACGTTGCCCGTGGAAGAGCATACGTGCTCGGTGATGGAAACGCACTTCAGAAGCCCGACGTCGCTACGGGTACGTTCTTATTAAATCAACGTAGTGCTAAGATATTATTTGAATCTGGAGCTGATAAGAGCTTTGTGTCTACTTCATTTGCAACACTGCTTAATATTGCTCCCATAGAACTAGATACTACATATGAAATAGAAATAACCAACGGAAACCCTCTAAGCACCAATACTCTGATCTGAAATTGCACCTTAACCCTTCAAAATAAAACCTTCCCCATTGATCTCATGCCCATCCAACTTGGAAGTTTTGACGTTATCATTGGCATGGATTGGTTATCCAAGCATCGTGCTAGAATCATTTGTGACGAGAAAGTTGTCCAAATTCCTCTCGACGAAGAAACCCTTCTCGTTCGTTATGATCACCATAGAACCCAACTCAATATCATCTCATATATAAAGACGGTGAAGTACATAAGCAAAGGATGTCATGTGTTTTTTATTCAAGTGACGGAAGGTGAATCAAAAGAGAAAGGGAAACAACTTGAAGAAGTACCAGTCGTGAATGAATTTTCTGAAGTATTTCCTGAAGACTTGCCAGGTATTCCACCAACTCGGCAAGTAGAATTTCGAATCGATTTAGTGCCTGGAGCAGCAGCTGTTGCAAGAGCACCTTATCGATTAGTACCCTCAGAAATGAAAGAATTATCTGAGCAGTTGAAAGAACTGTCAGATAAGGGATTTATTCAACCAAGCTCATCATCTTGGGGAGCACTGGTCCTATTTGTCAAAAAGAAAGACGGAACATTCCGAATGTGTATTGATTATAGAGAGTTGAACAAACTCACAGTGAAAAATTAATATCCATTACCAAGGATTGACGATCTTTTTGATCAACTGCAAGGATCGAGTGTTTACTCAAAAATCGATCTGAGATCGGGATATCATCAATTAAGAGTCAGGGAAGAAGACATTCCTAAGACAGCCTTTCGAACACGGTACGGGCATTATGAATTCCATGTAATGCCATTTGGTCTTACAAACGCACCAGCAGTGTTCATGGATTTGATGAATCTTGTATGCAAACCGTACTTGGTCAAATTCGTGATCGTGTTCATCGATGACATCTTAATCTACTCGCGTAGCGAAAAAGAACATGTTGAACACTTAAGAACCATTCTGGAGTTACTCAAGAAAGAAAAGCTTTATGCCAAATTTTCCAAATGTGATTTTTGGATTCCCAACGTTCAATTTCTAGGCCACATCATCAATAGCCGAGGTATCCACGTAGACCCTGCCAAGATCGAAGCAGTTAAAGGTTGGACATCACCCACCACTCCTACTGAAATTCGTCAATTTCTAGGTCTCGTTGGTTACTATCGAAGGTTTATAGAAAACTTTTCAAAGATCGCGAAACCCTTGACGGAACTCACTCAGAAAAACAAGAAGTACATCTGGGAAGAGAAGCAAGAGTCAGTATTCCAACTCTTAAATCAGAAACTCTGTGAGGCACCAATTTTAGTACTACCGGAAGGAAATGATGATTTTGTGGTGTATTGTGACGCATCTCATCATGGTTTAGGTGCGGTAATAATGCAACGAAACAAAGTTATAACCTATGCCTCATGAAAGCTCAAGAAGAATGAGGAAAATTATACCACGCATGATCTAGAATTAGGAGTAGTGGTTTTCGCTCTTAAGATATGGAGACATTACCTGTACGGTACAAAGTGCACGGTTTTCACCGATCACAAAAGTCTTCAACATATACTGGATCAGAAGGAGCTGAACATGAGACAGCGCCGATAGTTGGAACTACTCAACGACTACGACTGTGAAATTCGCAATCACCTCAGTAAAGCGAATGTCGTGGCTGATGCACTGAGCAGAAAGGAAAGAACCAAACCCCTTAGAGTTCGATCTCTAGGAATGACAATTTGTTCACCACTCCCATCTCAAATCCTTATAGCTCAATTAGGAGCTCTTCAAGAAGAAAACCGACATCACGAAAAGATTTATGGTATGCCAGAAAGTGATAACGGATTCGGGAGAAGATCTGATGTAATGTTATGTTTGAAAGAAAGATATTGGGTTCCTCTCTACGGAGGTATTCGAGATCTTATCATGCATGAATCCCACAAATCCAAATATTCTATCCACCCAAGTTCCGATAAGATGTACCAGGACCTTAAAAGGATCTACTGGTGGCCAAACATGAAAGCCGACATCACTGAGTATGTTGGAAAGTGTTTAACTTGTTCAAGAGTCAAGGTGGAAAGTCAGAAACCGTCAGGATTACTCATACAACCAGAATTACCAGTCTGGAAATGGGAACGAATCACAATGGATTTTATTTCCAAATTACCAAGGACGTCGACCGGATTAGACACTATCTGGGTCATCATCGATCGTCTGACCAAGTCTGCACATTTCCTACCCATCAAGGAAACTGACGAGATGGATACACTCGCTCAGTTATATTTCAAGGAAATTTTGATTCGACATGGAGTCCCAATCTCCATCATTTCAGATAGAGACAGCCGATTTACCTCAAGATTTTGGCAAACTCTACAGAAAGCTTTTGGCACTCGTTTAGACATGACCACCGCTTATCATCCACAGACCGATGGACAGAGTGAAAGAACGATCCAAACCTTGGAAGATATGCTCCTAGCATGTGTTATTGACTTCAGAAAAGGTTGTGATAAACACTTGCCATTGGCTGAATTCTCTTACAATAACAGTTACCACGCTAGTATAAAAGCCGCACCCTTTGAAGCACTTTATGGAAGAAAGTGTAGATCGCCTGTCTGTTGGACGAAAGTTTGAGACATACAACTCACCGGGCCAGAACTGATACATGACACGACAGAGAAGATATTTAAGATCAGACAACGCCTACAAGCTGCTCGTGACAGACAAAAGAGTTATATTGATATAAGAAGAAAACCCATGGAATTTCAAGTTGGCGACAAAGTTATGTTAAAAGTTTCTCCCTGGAAGGGAATGATACGCTTTGGAAAGCGTGGAAAGTTAAATCCGAGGTACATTGGACCCTTCAAAATCCTCGAAAGGATTGGTCCAGTTGCTTATAAGTTAGAACTCCCAGAAGAACTCAGTAGGGTTCACCCTACATTTCACGTGTCACAACATAAGAAATGTTTGTCGGATGAAACTCTCGTCATCCCACTGAAAGAAATCAGACTTGACGACAAACTGTGTTCACAGAAGAGCCTGTAGAAATAATGGATAGAGAAGTGAAACAACTTAAACAGAACCGTATTCCCATTATTAAAGTTAGATGGAACTCCAAGCGAGGACCAGAGTACACATGGGAACGCGAAGATCAAATTCGTGAAAAATATCCACACCTATTTTCATCGACCACCCTCATTAGCTATCTTAGATTTGAATTTCAGGACGAAATTCAGAATGACGAGTGAGTACTGTAATACACTGTAAAATTTCATTGTAATTATGATCGTTAATCAATATTAATCTCAGTTACTGTTTACTGATTTCCATTTTTGCCGGAAAATTTGAAATTTTCTTATTATATTATTTTAACGTGATCACGATATCACATAATTCACCAAATGACGGGACGAGTTCAACGAGTATTACGAAATTTAATTTTACATAATTAACACCTAATCGGGCCAAGATTAACTCATCCCAACTTAATCCCATGCGTACTGTTCATCAGCCCACCCAAGCCCAACCTTATTTTTTTGTGATTTCATGTGAAATCCGATTAGAACCCATTTCCAAAACGCCTCCCATTCACTCCATTTCTAAACGCGACCTATGAATATTTTTATAACATCTCGTTCACCTCCCACCAGACTATATGAATGTCGAATCTCAGATTTAAATGTCGAGTTTTGATGTGTTTTTAAAAGGCAAAGTGTTCCATTTTAACCCCATCCGATTGAAACAAAAATTCCATAGTTAACCATTTTGACTCCAATTTGATTCCACGCACTCCTAATAATATTTCTAGCTTAATGACATGTTGTTGGATCAGTTTTAACATCAATATATAGGTATTATACGTTAAAAACCAATTTGGCACCTAATAAACTAACTAGTCGACATGTATATGTTGCAAAAAAGAAATATAACTTTCATTATCACTCACATTCCCTCTTAAAGTCATAACATGTCAGAAATCTATCTTGAAAACCCTTCATTCACTGCCATTACACTGTAGGAACTAGTAGAAATTGTCTCTTGCATTATTGGAGCCAATTCGTGTACTTAACACTTGTATATATCTACCCCTAGCTCACCACCTTTCCTCACTCATTTAATACTATCATATCAACTCTCATACTCTCACAAAATCATCTTTGGAAGACCAGAAGTTAACGCTAGCTCATTTGGAAGCTTATCGGAGAAACGAGTTTAATATATATAACGTATACTTGGGTTATAAGCAAACGTGGATTATTTCTTGTGTTCCATTCATCTCACTTGAGTCTCTACCACCCTTAGAGGTGTAGTAAGTACTCACAAACCATCCTTGAATTCATCTCGCACATTATATAATAAACATGCATCGTAATTTTAATACTACTCGAACGTATATCATTTTCACTTATTTATTTACGTACCCATATTCATATAGCACACAAATAGTGACGAGCCTCCCTCGTGGAAGGCCTAGGAGTCACGATGCACACCCCTTTCACCTTTAATTTTACGTTACATGCATCATTCGAGATCATTTGTATCATGTCGCACTAAAAACGACCACATATCATAAAATTGGACTTAACGACCATACTATATTTGTACATGATCTATTAGACCACGTTGCTAGCTACCACTTTCGTATAAATAACTTGTAAATATAAGCACATCTAGACCCTTTAAATCGATCAATGTAAAGCGACAGAATCATTTCTCAAGCTGTTAACAAAACTCGACATGGACTGTTAAGCCCATTAAGCTCATTTTAAGCAAACGTGATAAGCTAGCTTATCTAGGTCTTCTGATATGAAAATAGAACATGAAAAATGAGCTTATGAACGAGCTCAACTCGTCTCAAAGCTTACGGTTTTTAAAACATTAATGGGCTAAGTAAATGGCTCGTTAAAAGCCCAATAGATGAAAAATAAGCTCTTTTGCCATATAAACTGTTGAAATAAGCTTTGTTAAACTTAAATAAGTCTCAGAAAATTTCATATAATTTTTCCCCATAATTTTTGAACGTTTGGACTAAAAATGCAAACTAGTTACACCTTAGAGGACTAAAACTGTCAAACCTATAAAACATTGACTGAAACTGCCAAAACAGAAACATTAGGGTATAAATTGATATATTATCATATTCCAAGCTCAGAATGCTATTTTAGACATGTAGTGGACTATAAGTGCAATTAATATTTAATAAAGGACTAACGGTGCAACGCAAACGTCGTTAGGGTAAAAAGTGTAAAACCTAGAAAAGGAAAAGGACCAACAGATTATATTTGACATTCTTATTTCTATTTTTCATTTTACGATTTCCCATCACGTCACGTGCATTATGTATATTTCATTTACGTATACGTTAATTATATATAATGAGATTTTGAACGATTTAACTATACGTTTCGATTCACCATTTTCGAAGAGACAATATTTTGGAATATTTGACATAAAAACAAGATAATATTATATGTAATATTGTTTTTGAACTTTAAGCATTTTAAGCATATCACATCCTCACTCTAACGATCAAATTGTTATTCGTTCTCTTTATCATTTTCACCATTCGTATTTGGTCAGATTCTTCGACTTCCCCATTTATTCAGGTTGTATTTTGGAGCCGTTACCATAATCCCATTTGAACTTACTTTTCACCATTCTCAGTATCACATAAGGTGAGTTACAGCCTCACATTTACTTATTTAACAACTTTATACTGATCACAAGTATTTTTATGTATGCTTTACTTGACTTGATATATGCCTAAGTACCCTTATTGCCACAAGACCCTTTATCATGAGCCATTAATCACTAGTAAGTGAACGCGAATATAGTGAATAGATCTATTAGAGGTTGACGACCTATCCCACTAATACTGGACGGAATGCCTTTTTGGTTAGTCGTATTAGTTGCGATGCATTATATTTGAGAAAAATAGGAATTGGCAAATCACCTATTACTCGAGGGCATTATTTCCATCATTAACTTGATGTGACACCTCCGATTTACAGTACTTTGTTAACATTTTGCGTGTCATGAGACTTAGGGCAATATATGCTGCAATATCAACTTTTCAACTCATTGTATTCCCAATACAATCTTACTTGTGTATCGAACTGATTATTAAATTTCAAACTCTATAATTCCACTCAACATTTTTGTTGACTTTTAAGCATGTTTATCTCAGGTAATTAGCGGAGCAGCAAGGGCATGGAGCGGGCTGTGACTTATCTTTATTATGGTGTAAAATAAAACGTGTAATTCAGTTTAAAACAATGCTTCCTTTATGGATTTCATCAACTTTGATATGAAACTTTTGTAACTGAATTAATATGAAGGACCTATATTTTCAAAACGTCTCTTTCGAGCCGTTTTCTATGATTATGACTTCGATCCTCACAGTAATACACCAATTAGTCTTTCGCTGTTATCTCATAATTTAGGGGGTGTTATAGTGACCGGAAGTTTGATGGTGGATACTATGGTAGGTTGGAGAAGATGCAACAAAAATGAAGATGAAGGGTATTTGGTTGGGCTTTGATTATATATAATAACAATAATAATAATAATTGAAAAAAAATAAGTAAATAAATAAATAATAGCAACAATAAAAATAATAAGGGTGTTTTTGTCATTTAACTTCATCAAACTTGCATTTTAACGGTCAACTGACGGAATTAGTGGTCAAGGGACCAAACCTGATACGGGTCGCAATGACAGGGAGAGGGTCCGTTAAAAAAAAGTTTATGGACTATTTCCGTTAAACCCGACAGACCACAGGGACTATTTATGAAAATAAGTCTTATAAAAATTTCCAAAGTCATGTCTTTGGAAAGGTATAAAAAAAAACCATAACTACATAACCGTATAGACAACTTACATAGCAACATTAATTAAAGTTAATAGAATTAGGGGTGAAAATGAGCTGAGTTGAGCTCGAGGTCGAGCTCGGACAGTTTCAAGCTTTATCTTTAATGCTCGAGCTCGGCTTGTTAATTATTACTTATGCTCGAGCTCAGTTCGGGCTCGACTCGTTTATGAGCATATTTACTTTTTTTTCTTTACGTTTTAATTACAAAATATAAAAAGTGTGCTTAGGATGAGATTCTAATTAATGTATTTCATCGAGTAAATATATTTAAATCAAAAATGTATCACAACAGCTAATTTATTTTAAAAACTATATGATATATAATTATACTATATCTTGCACCAAAAAAAATATATAATTATACTATATCTTATACTACCTCCGTCCCAAAATAAGTGTCCAGTTTGACTTTTCAAAGTCAAACTGGTTCAACTTTGACCTTAATTATTTTGTGGGTTTTATATAATATTTGATGAAAAATATATAAATGGATTGTGTTTTAAGTGTATTTTTCAATGGTATAATTATTCATCAAGTATTATATAACATAAAAAAAATATATTTAAGGTCAAAGTTGAACCAGTTTGACTCTGAAAAGTCAAACTGGACACTTATTTTGGGACGGAGAGAGTATATTTTATACTGGTAAAATTCTTTTAGGCTTGTGAGTCTACTTGACCTCGATTACTAAAGTTCGGGCTTGAGTTCATTTATTAAACGAGCTTTATGTTAAGCTTGAGCTGTTTAAGGCTCGGTCCGTTTCGAGCTTTTACCCGACCAATCTCGAGTAGCTCGGCTCGTTTACACCGTTAAATTAAGTCAAAACACCCAAGCGACCACGGTTAGAAAACTAGTAAATACCATGATATATCATGGTCATCTCTGCGACTCTGCCGCAATAGTCTTTCACGCCACTGCCATTGAAAATCCCAACCGGAACACGGTCGTGACCACACAACAACAAAGCTAGAATGAAACGGTTGAGGGGTAATTCTGTTGGGAACGCCGATGTTCCACACCCTAATATGGAGACTAGGGTTTTACATAACCGTAACGTGAGTATAGCGACTGGAATTGATGTTCATCCTTCTGATTGGACGTCAAATGAACAACCACTTAACGTTTTGTTACTAGCCAAGGATGAACAAGTAAATGTGGATAACAATGATAAGCAGGTGAAGCCGGTTTCACATGTTTCTAATTACATGTTGAAAGTGATGTGACTACAACTGGTCATATTAATAAGCCTACTCCATTGGATATTCAGTCGACTGAGGTTACTGGAGCTGTTAGTGACACTACTTCTTGTGGGAGTAAGGTTACTCCTGATGTTGCTGAGGTTACTAGTCCTATAAGTAATGCTACTTCTACAAGTAATGTTACTGCTTTCCATTCATTTACTGAAGCTATTGGTTCTACAAGTAATGTTTCTTCTTTTGGGAGTAACCCTAGTCATGATACGTCAAGTGATAATATTAGTGACAAAATGTGACAAACGGTAATTTTCCCCTGATATTTTAATAATAAATGTCTATTTATTATTACATAACTGCTAGATTAAACATTTATGTGTTCACATAATGATTACGGGAAACAAACCCGCACACTGTAGCGTACAGTAACTCGTAAAACTATTTAACTTTATCAGAAAAAGGTGAATTTTCAACTTTCTGAAATTTACAGACTTCAACGTATCAAAAACGAGATGTTATCTCGTTTTTTTCTGAAAAACAACACCACACGCGTACCAACACAAATCTAGTAACGGCATAAATCCAATAATTGTTATACGGAATCCATAATTTTGTTTTTATATTGCTTTTATAAAAACGACCTCGAAAATGATATCTTTCGTGCTCACAATAACCGGGAAAACACTAAATTATACCGAAACTCAACGGGACTCGGGGTACACATTATACCTACACAAATAATACAAGACTTAATTAAACCTTATCCTATTATATATATATATTATATATATATATATATATATATATATATATATATATATATATATATATATTTTTTTATTTTTTTTTTTTTTTTTTTTTTCTTTTTTTTCTTTTTTCTTCCTCTTATCCCTGCGCAACTCTTTCTCTCTCTCTTAGAGATTTCGTCATCTCTTCAGAAACACCAGATCTGAGTCAAACAAGTCGAATGGCAACAAACCAGGTCTATCACTATCTCTCTTGTGTCCAAATAAGACCTGTGTTCATTTTGTCCAAGCTTTAAAGTCAACCAACAAGCCAAAATGATGATGTTATAATTTCCTTTGGTGGCTATGGCGCGTCTGGGAAGAGGGGAGAAGGCATCAAAACCCTCCTTGAATACTCTTTTAAATCCCTATCAATCTTGGTAAGCCCACACACCCACAAAAGTTACAACCAATCCGAAATTTAGAAGAGTAGCAAGCGGTGCAGTGGAAAACGCAATCAGAAGCAGGAGGGTGTGTGTGGATTTGCTGGGTTCGATTCGGATTCCATTGAACTCGTCCGAGTTTTCTTCGATCTCGTCTCAACTCCCTAGTAGTCAAACTACTAGTTGTCACGTGTCGGTGCTGCACTCTGTCTGATTACTTTGTGAACTGACTGCTATTTACCAAGGTGAGTTCATGGCCCCTACTTTTACTGGTTTTAAACTGTTTCTGGGGGAGAATACATGCTCGTTGTTACTTCAACTCAATGCTTGTTTTTACTCGAAACGTGATTTGTTTTTCTCAAACATACTACTTGGCTGAAATACTTGATTGTTTACTCGAATGCGTTATATGAATACATGACACACATTAACCAGGTGTACTGAACTGATTACTCAATATTTTACTGTTTGGCTGTAATACTTGATTGTTCACTCGAATGCATTATATGTATACATGACACACACTTCGACCAGGGGTACTGGACGAACACATGAAACAGGACCGGGTGTAACGGTCACATGACCGGGTGTATCGGTCACATTACCGAGTGTAACGGACATACTACCAAGTGTAATGGTCATTACGAGTGTACCGCTTAACCAAGCAAAATGTTACTCCTGTTTACCAGGAACAAATCTTATTGGGCAGTGGGTTGTAAACACACAGGTTGCAAGTCATGTATGGACGGGACTTGGGACTGAGTGGATTTACAATGCCTTTGCCGGGAAATCGTTATTCAAATGCTTTACATTTTACACTAAACTCTGTGAACTCACCAACCTCGTGTTGACCCCTTTTAGCATGTATTTTCAGGTTTAAGGCGATAATCTAGTTGTGAAGGCTTTTGGCATGGCATGACATGGTCATAGAAGACTCTGATATATTTGGGACCACTTGAAATCTTTTATGGGCTTATATTTCCGCACTATTTTTGAAATGTTGTAAACAAATCACTTTTGAATATGAAATCTATTTTAAATGGTTAAGGTTAAACCATTCTTTATACTTTGTGTTGTGATACCAATTTAGTAGCACCCAAACATGTATGCTTCCGCTAAACCAAATTTTGGGGTGTTACACAAAAGTAGAGTTAATACTCCTGATATTAACCCTTCTAATGAAGTCGTACAACCTACTGCTAGTCAACCTAATGGTATTGATAAGGTGGTTTCAGATGCTTGTAAGGATTTTGAGGAAGCAATGCATGGAGAACGTGGCTCCTTCTTCTTCATCTCCTCAGGTTGCTTCATTTAAAAACACTACAAGTGTTTTGAAATAGCCTACAACTTCGAATGTACCTAATGTGAAGTCGGTTTCATATGCGGGTGTTATGTTTAATGATTCTCAGAAGCTAAAATCTAACTTTCGTAGGGTGGAGTATAGTGGTAAAAAAATGGTGTAGATCTCTCCGTTCCTCTGAAAGTGGTTGAAGAGGTAAATTCTCGATTCGAGAATACTCTTTATGGTTATTTTCTTGGTAAACGTATTGCTTTTCCGGTTGTTGATTATTATGTGCGTAATGCGTGGGCTAAGTATGGGATTCAAAAAGTCATGATGAATGCTAACGGTTTCTTTTTCTTTAAATTTACCACAAAGAAAGGTGTTGAAGATGTCATTGAAAACGGTCCATGGATGATTAGGAATGTGCCTATTATTAATAAACCTTAGACTTTGAACACTAATTTACTTAAAGAGGAATTGACTAATATTCCGGTATGGGTTAAATTCCATGATATCCCCCTTGCTATGTTCTCTGATGATGGTCTCATTCTGTAACACCCCAAAAATTAGGATTTGCGAAAAGCATACATATTTGGGTGCTACTAAATCGATAATCACAACACAAAGATATAGATAACGGATTAAAAATCCCTTTTAAAATAGTTTACATTTCCAAAGTTAATTGTCATACTTCAAGTTCAATTCAATTAAAACAAGGCCCATCTAACATGACTGTCTCAAATTAGAGTTTAACGCATAGAGTTTAACGCATAAGCAAAAACATTTCTAGAAATTTATGACCAATGCCATGCCCTGCCTTCAAAGAACACATACTCAAACACCTGAGAAAAACATGCTAAAAGTCAGCTAACGCTGGTGAGTTCATAGGTTTAAAGTAAATAAGCACATATGGACTATAGCAAATAATTCAGCAATCACACTCATTTTGTATGCTAACACTAAGCTCATCCAACCGAAACTAGACAAACAACATGCCAAGCTGGCATAGCAAACAAAGGGTGCCCGCGAGTGTTAATCCCCAGACACTCGGCAAAAATCCGACATGGTATACGTTCGCGTTGACCTACCAGGCCAACCGAACGGGGGAGTCACCCACAATAGATCTATTTATATCATACGCGCTTCCCAGCAGAAATTGACGGTTGATGATAGTGGGCACAATGGGATTCAAACATACTTAGGTTATCCGCATACCAGTGTGTATAAAAAAAAGTTCAATTTGATCCATAAAAATAGTTTTACATGTTTCTCACCCTAAGGTTTATAAAAACAATACGTATAAAAATGGGGCTATAAATTCACCTTAATAACAATAGCAATCTGCTAGTCAACGATAACTCAGTGCAACCGCTCCGACACGCGACCTAGATCAGTATGGTAAGTCTTAGCGAATATTCGTGTTTTAAATGTTTTAACTCAGTTGAATGGTTTACGTGTGTCAAGTGCTCGTGTATTTCTTGTTTGTTGTGTGGTAAGGTACATTTCAAAATAGTTCATCGTTTAAGACTCTTTGGTGATGGCTCATGGTGAAAGTGTACAGTGAAAATACGTGTGACGGAACTTCCGTGCTCAGTGCTTGTCGTCGCAAAATGCGTAAGTAATATATATTATCGTGTGTGTATATATATATATATATATATATATATATATATATATATATATATATATATATATATATATATATATATATATATATATAATAATTAAGTATTTAATTCATTAAGACTTATAATTAATTAAATAGGTATTGAACAATTAATATGATAATGGTGATAGTGGGGTATTATTATATTATAAATATTATAATTATTTATAATATAATGATAATTATAAAGAACTTATAAGTATTTTTAATTTTGAGAAATTAAATAAGTGTAAGTGTATAAATAACTAAAATATATTTGTATGTCTTATAAAGTCTAAAAATATTAATTTAGAAGAATCAATATTTTTAATAATTGTGGAAACTTATTTTAGACCGACTTACATCTACTAAAATAAGTTACGTGATCGTTTATGGACTCTAGGTTGTTACACCTTTGATCTAGGATTTTGTCTATGACTAGCATGATGATAATATTGACGGAATATTCTAATGAAAGAAACAATACTATCATAACAAGGTTTTGCCAAACTTTCTCTTTATCGTCTCAATATTATTCAAACATAATACGTTTACATCAATGAATTGTAACGGGGATACTAATATCCTTGAGACGACTAACTACACTAACAGCCCCAATACTACTTGATCAATAGTAGTACGGTTACCCTCTATCAATAACAGGGATCAAAGGATCCTTGAGGCAAAACCAAACTAACAACATCAGACCCCATGTCTAATGTTCATCAGACCCCATGTCTGATGTTCCCACACACACTCTTTCTTGGTGATTACATTTGAACACACTTGGTGTTTTAGTTCTAAGCACTCTTTTAGAGTCTTTGTAAATCACACTCTTTATCTAAGGGGTAAGATCTTCTTTTATAGTATGAAGAAGATCTTTTACAATATGATAAGCCTTGTCATCTACTTGCTTTAACATGTGTCAGTCAATAAGATACAGCATATATCTTTGTGTATACAACTTGTTGACTGATCAAATATCTAAGATATTATCTTTTGTACATCTTTAACTTTGATACAAATAATATCTTCTTCATTCTTATCCATCCAGCAGAAGTATGACTCAGTGATCAGCAGCAGCTTCATTTGTACTACCAGCAGGAACAGATACACTACCAGCAGGAACGGCTACACTACCAGCAGGAACAGACTAGTAGTAGAATCTACTTAGCGTATTTTGCTTATCATTTGAGTATACTTCATGTTTCATTCTTCTTGTTCTGTGATCATCAAATCTATGAAAATATAATTCCCAACAATCTTCCCCTATTTGATGATTACAAAACAAACACGTTCTTGTACGAATTTCCCTAGACGAAGTAGAGAAATTTAGATAACTAAATCTCACCATGAATGAAACCATATTGTCTTCCCCTTAATCTATGTTATACACCACATCTCTTCCCCTTTTTTTTATCAACAAATAGAGAATATTACAAATATGATCTTTACAACTACAAACTAATATTACAAATCCAATCTATCCTTGTAATATCTCAAATTACCCTCCATTAAGCTTTCCGCACTAAAAATGAACTTGAGACAGTAAAATTTTAAACCATCAGTAGCAATACTAATCAACAGTAATAAAAATCAATAACTTTCCCTTGTGGTGTTGCACAAATACAATAAATGGTTAAACACTTGAACATTTAAGCTTCCCCTGAAACCCATATGTTAACCATTCGAATCTCCAATTCTGTAGGCTTTTATGACTGATGAAGAAAAACCAACCATTACTAACTTGTTGATGAAGGAGAATAAA
Organism: Artemisia tridentata subsp. tridentata; assembly: GCA_021014915.2. NCBI lineage: Eukaryota > Viridiplantae > Streptophyta > Magnoliopsida > Asterales > Asteraceae > Artemisia > Artemisia tridentata. The sequence continues at coordinate 244,854,299 of CP139506.1, read as the reverse complement.
CCAATATTGTGTCTTATGTCTTGTACTAAAACTGACTTCAAACGTATACCCATGTATAGGGAGACCTCAGTCTCTTGACAATAAACTCATGTGGCGATGTTAGCCTGCCACATGTGGCAATTAATAAAGATTCTTGTATAGTTTTGTTATGTAACTCAACTGATCAAGTTATTAATGTTATGTTGTTGGTTGTGATATTACTATATATTGATGTTAATTTATGTTTTTATGCTTGTTCATATATATTGTGATTGTATCTAGACATGTCGCGATGTTACTTGTTATCATTATGGTCCCTTAAATATTACAGCTATGATAAAAATTCCAAACAGATAATGAATTGAAATTCAAAATAAACTTGATGAATGTAGAGAAAGTTGCTGAACTACAGCTTTTGTAAATGAATCAGTTTGTTCCTTAGCAATCCTATATCAAATTGGTCACTTACTTACGATAGTACCAAAACATGTCGTAATACTTGTGATTTTCAATTCAATCTTAACTTCATATTGTGACAATATTGTTAGAACTCAGATACTCATTTCCCCATTTCTCAAATCATTCTAACGTAATCATTATGTAAATTCTAAATCTGTGTTTCTTGTGGTATAATAGCAATATGGTTCGTACAAGAAATGAAACTTCCAACCCCTTAGCAGCAATGACACCTGCAGATGTCCAGAGAATGATTTCCGATGGCATCGCTGCAGCTCGCGAAGCTGATACTCTAAACCACTCAAATAACAACATAGGGGCAACAACTGAAGGCGAGACATCTACACCTCGTAAATGTACTTATAAGGACTTCATAAGTTGCCAGCCGACCACCTTCAAGGGTATAGAAGGGGTGACAGAGTTGGCTTAGTGGTTCGAATGTACCGAAACGGTATTTATGAGAAGCAACTGTGCAGAGAACAATAAAGTCACTTTTGCTACTGGAACCTTACGAGGAGACGCACTATCTTGGTGGAATGCTACTGCCCAGACTATGGGTACTGATGTGGCATTTCAAATCTCTTGGACAGAATTGAAAAAGAAAATGTTAAAGAAGTATTGTCCCCGGACAGAGATTAGGAAACTAGAAGATGAATTTCATCAACTAGTGGTGAAAAGCAACGACATGAAAACTTACAACCGGAAATTTCTAGAATTATCAGTGTTATGTCCATCCATGGTACCTGACATGGAAAAGACGTTGGAACATTATGTGGAGGGACTGCCCCAGTGTTAGACCCGTTCCCCAGGTACTTGTACCCTACCCTAGATGAAAGAGAACCAAAGGCCTTATGTGATTGGCTAGTCAATGAATGTAACGTTATAGTCAAACCCGATAGTCTAAAATGTGTAATGTGGCAATAGAAAGTATTATGTGGTACAAATAGGAAGGAATAGATCTAAGGGGCTAAAGTTATTAAGTTGTAAATGTGTTATAAGTTGTGATGTGGCCAAAATAGGAGGAATGAGACTTGAGGGGCTTAATGTGCCAAAGGGTCAAACTTACCACCTAACTAACCTTATCCAGAATTCCCTCATTATTAGATAAGGATGTGGTCCGGCTTTAGTGAGAAGAAAAAGAGAGGGAAAATTAGTGATGGCTTAAGAAGAAGAAGATGATGAAGATTTATTGTCCATAGTCCTTCCTAGTTATGATCCCCACAAGTAAGTAACTCTAATCTTGAGTTTATAATGATTATTGAGGTAAAAGGTTAATGGGTTAAGTGGGTTTTCATCATATGATCATGATATGATCATATGATGATATAGAAAGGATGTTGGGTAAGTTTAGATGGGTTGTATAACCCTTGATTATGTTATGTTGTGTTAATAAACATCGATGTCATGGTTATGGCTAGGAAGTAAGAGTGATGATGATGATGGTGATGATAATGATGAAGATGATGATGATGATGATGTTATGGATAGCTTTAGCTTGGACTTAAGGTAAGTAAACCAGCTATAAGATGATGTTATGGTGATTTCCATACATTATGTGTTTATGTGTTATTATATGTTAAGGCTTATGAATGATTTGTATAATGATGGAATGTGCAAGTAAGTGTAAGGCTAGTTAATGTGTTAGATATGAATGGATTAAGGAATGGAAAGTTAAGGCTTATGTGGTTAAGGTATGTGTTTATGTTTAATGTGGAAATGGATTAATGGTATGAATGCGTAATGTGTGAATGAAGTATAATGTTATATTATATCCGTTTTACTTACTAAGCATTTGTGCTTACGGTTTAAGTGTTTAATGTCTTGTAGGTTTATGTGTGATGGAATGTTAAGCTTGAGATAAGGATAAAGGTTTACTAATGTGGAAGATAGAAGGTTTGATATGTATAGAGCTAGGTAGAATACCGAGCTCAAGTCAAGGTTGTACCCCCGGGAGTCTTTTAATGATTTGTAAAGTAAAGTCGAGTATTTAAATGTATGTTAAAATAGTCATAACGATTGGGTGGTCTAACGGTGTGTCAAGTTGTGTTTAATGTGTTTAGGGTTAAGTTAAGGGGGTGTTTGGTAAATAACCAAATCCACCCATTTTGGGATGTTATGGGTCATAACCGTGTACTAACACTCTTTCAATATATGAGAAATGTTAAAACATGTGTAAGTCCAAATGGATATGTAGTAGTTATGTGTTTTTGGGTAAAAACTTTGTGTTTTGGCAACTAGCTTGATGCGTGCGATGTGTCGTTGCGGTTTAGCAGTATTAATGCCTACTCAAGTTTTAAATTTATATTTAGCCGACTTATCAATAACACACACACTTAACGAGCAGTGTACCCGGTCAGTATGAATATAATGGTAAGTAGAGTGTCGATCACTAAGAGTGGAACGTATTATCTAGTTATTCTAATCAATATTTTAATATTCTAAATTAGCTATACAACCTAATCTAACGCAAGGGGGTTCAGCCTGAGAGACTGGCACGTTTTGGTTGCAATTAAATAATAAACTAAACTAATGAGCACGAATCAGTGATAGGCATGCACATACACAGATAAATACTCGAGACAATAAGAAGACCTGTCCTGATGATTAAGTAGATTGTCACTTGTTTTATTGATAGTTTTATATGAAGTGTATGTAGTTAACCCTTTCTCGTTGGTCCTAATCTTATCGGCGAGAAATCCCTTAATGATTACTTATGTCTAAAAGTCATTCCTAAGTGATCAATTTAGTAACAACCGTGGGAGCCACATTCTCTTCCGTAGTCAAATGCGCAGGCCACTAATAAACACAGAGGTTATCAATGCACTAATAAGTAGTAACCAAAGACATCAACATATAAACTTTAATTGATGGGAAAGCAGTTTTAAGGGAGTGCAATCTTTCTCCTCACATTACACAAGCCACCAATCCTGATGAATTAAAGTTTACTAACACAATAAAACAAAACTACTTAATGAATTAAATACATGCAGGACCTTCTTACAGCTCTTGTATCTTCGTTCGAGTGTGTCTTGTGCTTCCTAATCGTCTGAGTTCGGCCTTAGGGTTTCTGTACTTCGGTCTTGTAAAACTGTCGAACTCCTTTCTTCGTCTGATTGTGGGGTATTTATAGTTTCTGTTAGAGGGTAAGATGCGGCGCATCTAATAAGTAGATGCGGCGCATTGACTTAACTTCGCGTGGGGTCCAAGATTAATATATTCAGGAATATTCGTACACCGCCAGAAGATGCGGCGTATCTTCATTCTTGGATGCGGCGCATGTCCTTTGCCGTCTTGGATAATATCTTGTGAAATCTTGATAGTGATGCACCGTATGTAATAAGTGAGATGCGGCGCATCTGGAGCAGATTTGTCTTGATCTTGTACATTTCAGTAGACTCTTAACTTCTTGCTTGTTTTGCTCCATAATTAGTCCAAAATCGCCAAGTTTCACCAAATGCTTGTTTTTACCTGAGAATTACAAAAGTAAACGATTAAGTATCAATTCTCATACATAATATAATAAAACAAGTCAAATTAATAGGATAAATGATAGTAATAAAATGTACTTATTTGAGTTCATCAAATATCCCCCCACTTGATCTTTACTTGTCCCCAAGTAAACCTTAGAATTAATCTTATGAAAATGTATCCTAAAAGATGTTAGGATTTATTTTTATATTTAAGCATGTATTCATTTTTGTCATAATCACACAACCAAACACTTAACGAATTAGAAGTAAAATAAAATAATTCGATAAAAGCAAATCTAATCGTTTAACTGTCCAGTCGTGACGAATATTCTATCATAAGCTTGGCAAGTATACACATCTCCCCCACTAAAGCCAAGGAATAACAAGTCTAAAGCGGTAAAAAGGGTTTTGAGGTTTAAGGGTTAATCATTCTCCTTAATCTCTATCGATCTCAAATTCCAGAAAAGGCGACAAAATCACAAATACATGATCGAATCCACGAACACGATACTTGCAATTGCTCAAATCCTTAACTCGAATAGGCTAAAGATAGGACCAAGTAATCTTTACCAATAATATTATATCAAAAAGGGCGACAAAATCATAAATACATAGCCGAATCCACGACTACGATACTTAAGATTGCTCAAATCCCTAATCTCAATAAATCAAAGGCTTGGATCAAGAATAATATAGGGTATGGATAATATTTGGGATATAAATTGGTGTAAAATGAAAAATAAACAAAACAGATAAATTAAAATCCTAATTGTGGTTAATCACTATCCCAACCATCCCATGAATAAGACTCATATCATAGAATAACTCACGCTTTAACACTTGAAACACACGCTTTAGGTAGACACGAATTATACTCAACAAGATCTCAATCAAAGAATAAACCTTAGTTGGTGTTCCCATAGCTGCCAACTCCCATTCAATCCATAGATATAATATACAACAACTAGTGGTGATATCGACCACTTAATACAAAACTTTACATAAGTTGGTCAAAACAAACATCCAACTCTTCCTTTTTTCTTTTTCTTTTCTTATTTTTTCGATTTTTTTTTTTTTTTTTTTTTTTTTTTTTTTCACCACATCACTATAATGATAATTCTGGATAATTTTTCCATACTTTTCATAACTTCAGAAATAACGGTAATAGTGAAAGTAGTAAACACACGAAAAAAAATAAACTCAAAGATATACAATATTTACTTTCACTCCAATTGCATTGTGCAATTTCCCGACCTAACCATAGATAATGAATTACGCACGCGAACACAGGTAATGTAAGGAAACACACTTTGCCTAAAGCAATTAACCAACCACGGATTTTAATCTACAGGGTAGGCTAAGGTGTAAGGGTGTAACGAAACATTTTAACAAAGGTGTAAGAAACGAAAGGAATGGCTCTGAGTGTTTTTCTAGGGGTATCTTACACTAAAAATGAGAGTAACAAAAGGTTTTTACGGGGGTTAACTAACCAGTGTAGTTAGCTAATAACACATAACATATAATAGCTATTTAGGTGTAATCCTAGAAATTTACCAATTTAGACAAGTCATTCCAATTATATAAATAATACTTATTATGGTGGTCTCGAATAGTATACAAGCCAAGTTCTAAAGTTTACAAGTCACCGGCATACTCATAGATTTGTGAATTTTGAAAAATCACAATTTTTGAAAATAACGTCATGTGTGCAGCTATGCAACTTAGATCTTAAACAAAAATATGCTAAAATTTTTTAAATTTTGATATATTAAGCACATTTTAAGCATATTTTGAAAAGTTTAGGACAAGTAAGTGTTAAGTGTTCTAATTCTCCAATCCCCCTACTTAAGTTAAACAACGTCCTCGTTGTTTGTATAAATGGTTAAAAACTGGAAAATAAAAGAATTAGAACAGAGAAACTCCCCTGAGATTTGCTCGGTATGATCCTCCATTTGTATAAGAGCAAAAATCATCTTTCTTGTGGATTAGAACGTTTAAGCTTCATATTTGATGTATCCACAGGAAATGCAGGAATCTATAATACCACCAAGGCTTTAAACACACCTAAGTTAAGAAAGGTTCAAACTTGCATAATACATTAGTAGTTAAAAAAAATAAAACATAAAAATAAAAATGAAAATTCATCAGGTCAGTCAATGCGCCGTATCTTATGGAAGAAGATACGCCGTATCGAGCCTGGAATAAATACGAATCAGAATAGAAGATTTGCCGCATCCTTAACCAGGGATGCGCCGCATTAAAATAAACTGATAAAAAGTTTTAAAGTTAAAATATTAATATGCGGAAAAATAAAGTAAGATATGACCATTGCAGGAGATGCGTCGCATCTTGGAATTGAGATGCGCCGTATCTGCTGCGGGCCTGACTGACTCGACACAAAACAGAATAATAAAAATTTTCTCCGGGTTGTCTCCCGGCCAGCACTTGTCTTTATTCCAGAGTCTTCAAGTTAGACTCACGTTCAGCTCATTATTTAGTCCTTGTCATGGTCCATCCTTCTTCCTTCATCCGAAAGATGTTCCCGTATAGCTTTGCGACGTTTTCTTCCGTTCGACTTAATCTAGTATAACTCTTGGTCTTCGTCGCCACATATTCCTCATCTGGTCCCAAAGAGTATTTGATGATTTTAAATTTTTCAGAAATAATCATGGGTGGCTCATTATAAGGGATCCCAAGTAGTTGACACTTTCTTTTGGTGAATTCTTCTTCGTCTTTATCAACAAACTTAAAATAAGGATCCTTAATCAAATAGTCATCAAGTTCATCAATTAATGACTCATTGTTATCATCATCTTGAATTGCCTCCCACTCTCTTTCCAATTCCCATTGTAACCGTCGACTAAGCTTCGTGTAATCATCAAATTGTTCATGCACCCATTCCCAGAAAGTAGTAGTCGATGTTCCCTTTAGCTCTTTCAAGTATTCGATTCTACCCTTTTCTTGCAAAGCCTCCGCTTTTTGTGGGCAGTCTTCAACATTATCATACCACTCATAGTCTTCAAAGGTTACATCGTTTCCAACCCGTTTCATCCCAATTATACTTCCCCCATTACAGGTTCCGTCACTCTTATAATCACAGGTCGGCCAAACACTACTCCCATCCTTGAAAACGAAAGGTGTACAGGTGTGATTAATGTGCTCAAATTCCCATGGTTTATCCCAAACCCATGGTATTTGGTCATTCCATTCGTAGTACCAGGTGTTTTTGAAATCATCATAAGTCTTGAATCCTGGTAGATCTCCAGTTAGCACATTATCGTCGACTTGAAGAAGGTAATTAAATTCTATGAATTGTTTGCACAAAGGTGTCTCATAATCGAACACGTCAATGTCTATTCTGAATAATTCTTCAATGCCCTCATTGATTGTTGAATCATGAAGTGACGACCCGTAGTCGCTCTCTACTTCTTCGTCTTCACCTCTCATCCAATATACCCATAACGCATCTTTAGTAGCTCGATCCATGCTCTTATGGTTATTGAACTTACTAGCCAACCAATCTGAAAAATCAACATTGTTAGGATCGTGGTCAACGTCAAAGCAAGCTTTTCCAATCATTTTCCTCCTTATCTACATGAACTCGTTAAATTGCTCCCTAAAACTTCGTGTCAACCATGAAGTCATAATCCGCTTAACTTCATTTGCAGGGGCAAATTTCGGACTACCATATTTAAGTTCAAGCCATTCTTCGTGGGAGATGTCCATCAACCTTACCAACCTGCCATGAAATAGTAACTTCGCCACAGCATAAATTCTCTCATCGTCCAGATAGTTCTCATTTAATCCCCAGTACTGTTCGGAACAAGGCATGTAAGAAATTTGCATAGGTTGGGTATTGCCTCCACCACAACTTTTATTGCTTGAGTTCATGAATTCAATTTTGAATTTCCCATCATTCTCTTTGATAGTAGTCCAAGTCAATCCTTTAGATTCAATGATGGGCCATAAGAGTACCAATTCATCTTCAGTGTAGCTCATTAGTAAATCATACGAGAATATCCCATCTTCAATATTGCATAAGCGCTTGAATTCCTTATAAGTAGCTTCAAGAGGGGTTTCCCAAGAAAATAAATCTGCATCAATCATGAGCACATTGAAGTTGACATCATCAAAAACTTTCACTTCGAAGGAATCCGAAAGCAAGAGTTCCTTAGCAAGATATCCGTTCACTGACATGTCTTCCATAGCAGAACCTGTCATCATAGGTAAAATCATCAGTAGGATTTGTTCGCTAGAAGAGAAATTAATGAATTTAGAAACGGATATAAGAATAAAAATAGCTGATATCTGCAGACGATGCGCCGTATCCAAAAAGTTGGATACGCCGTATCTTATAATCGTTAAAATTAAATCAGACTTTTATTCAGAAAATAGATACGCCGCTTAGAAATTAGAATGCGCCGTATCAATTTATTTATCAAAAATCGATATTTATTTAAAATTAAATGCGTCGTATTAACAAAAGTTAATGCGCCGTATTTTCGTTATGTTTCAAAATATAAGATTTTTGATTCAGAAGATACGCCGTATCGACAGAGATCGATGCGTCGTATCTGTTTAATAATTCGAAAACTGTTTTTAATTAAAATAATAGATACGCCGTATCTGCTAAAGCAGATGCGTCGTATAGCGTTAACGTTTAGAATTTTTTTTTTTATCAAAAACAGATACGCCGTATCTTGGGGAAAAGATGCGTCGTATCGAATTTAGTAACAACCGTGGGAGCCACATTCTCTTCCGTAGTCAAATGCGCATGCCACTAATAAACACAGAGGTTATCAATGCACTAATAAGTAGTAACCAAAGACATCAACATATAAACTTTAATTGATGGGAAAGCAGTTTTAAGGGAGTGCAATCTTTCTCCTCACATTACACAAGCCACCAATCCTGATGAATTAAAGTTTACTAACACAATAAAACAAAACTACTTAATGAATTAAATACATGCAGGACCTTCTTACAGCTCTTGTATCTTCGTTCGAGTGTGTCTTGTGCTTCCTAATAGTCTGAGTTCGGCCTTAGGGTTTCTGTACTTCGGTCTTGTAAAACTGTCGAACTCCTTTCTTCGTCTGATTGTGGGGTATTTATAGTTTCTGTTAGAGGGTAAGATGCGGCGCATCTAATAAGTAGATGCGGCGCATTGACTTAACTTCGCGTGGGGTCCAAGATTAATATATTCAGGAATATTCGTACACCGCCAGAAGATGCGGCGTATCTTCATTCTTGGATGCGGCGCATGTCCTTTGCCGTCTTGGATAATATCTTGTGAAATCTTGATAGTGATGCGCCGTATGTAATAAGTGAGATGCGGCGCATCTGGAGCAGATTTGTCTTGATCTTGTACATTTCAGTAGACTCTTAACTTCTTGCTTGTTTTGCTCCATAATTAGTCCAAAATCGCCAAGTTTCACCAAATGCTTGTTTTTACCTGAGAATTACAAAAGTAAACGATTAAGTATCAATTCTCATACATAATATAATAAAACAAGTCAAATTAATAGGATAAATGATAGTAATAAAATGTACTTATTTGAGTTCATCATAGCTTAAGAGGGTGTTTGGTAAAAGTGTAAATGTACCCATTTTGGGTTGTGAACGGGTAAAGTTATTTTGAAACATGTCTCATGTGATAAAGTAATGACGTTGGTCAAGTTTGGTGGACAAATGAGGTGTTATAGATGATTGGTTATGAAAATGGGTCTAATGCATAACCCGCTAAATTACTCATCTTGGTTCTGAGCCAAATTACTCATCTTGGTTCTGATTCAGATTACTCATCTTGGTTGTAAATGGTCATCTTGTTTCTGAAATGGTCATCTTGGTTCTGAAATGGTCATCTTGGTTGTAAATGGTCATCTTGGTTGTGAAATGGTCATCTTGGTTGTGAAATGGTCATCTTGGTTATGAGTCAAAATGGTCATCTTGGTTATGAATGTGTGTTTTTATAAATGGTCAAATGAGTAACAGAAAGTTTAGTAAAGTCAAGCGTTTCCGCGTGTAAAGTTTTAAATTTTTGGTCTAAACGGGCACGGGGTGTTACAACTTGGTGTCAGAGCTTTGGTTTAAGTGAATTAGGTCTCCACTATAGGTTGCCTAGACTTAAACCACCCGTAGAAGCCTTGAACGTAAGTGTTAGTAATTCAGAAAGTAATCGTTAAGTGTGAAACGGATTATGTACTATGCTAGATGAGCTTAAAGTTGATAAGTAATGAATGTGTTTTATATGCTAATGTGTATGTGATAGAAGTCTATGGATGATTTGAAATGTTTAAATGATTAATAACCCGTGCACCTTGGTTGGTGTCGGTGAGTATAGGAATGAATGTTAGAGTAACGGTAATGAAATGCGAATAGGAATGGAAATTGGTATTAGAGATGGGGTAAATGAGTAAGTTTAAATGTTGACATTTAAAGTATGGACATTGTAAATTTGCTAAAGTATAACGTGAATAAGATGAAACTAATGTACTAATGATGTAGTGTTAAAGGGTATGAAGGGTAAAGAATAAGGCTAATTAATAACGGCATGTAATGATTATGATTTGTAAGATATTAAAGACCAACATATGGTCTCATTATACATATATATGTCTAATGATTGACGTTAAGGTAGTAAGGAGAAGGGTTAAGGGTAAGTAAGGTATGAGGATAAGAATTCGATGAGTTAAGAATGCAAGAGAGAATAAGATGAGTATGTATGAGGTAAAGGTGTTGCCCTGAAATCATTATATTTCGGCTAAGGCGATTAGCGGTAATTATTATAATGAATGTATGTGTTGACGATATGTGTAAGGTCTATATGTAAAAGAGTTGAGTAGACTAACGTGTAATGAAAAAGGTGGGAATGATTAACACGGGTTAAAGAATGTAAGCTAGAGTGAAAAGTGTAACTACGTAGAAAATGTAAAAGTGACTAAAACGTGCAAGAAAAATGAATGATGCTAATGAATGGATGAGAATTAACCTATGCATGGTTTAAAAGTGGAAAGAGTCGGGTAGACTAAAGGGTAAAGTAAGAAGGTGAAAATGATTAAAGCGGATTTAGAAAGTAAGATGATAAACACATAGAAGTGTGTACTTATAATAAGCAGGTTCATATGCTATATGAGCTTGCGTTCATTAAATAAAATGAATGAGATAATGTATGTATGTTAAAACGTTAATAGCTTGGATCCAATGCTATAGTGTGAAAGTGATAAAGTGTGAATGTTAATGATCCTTCGGGATGAATGTTAATGATCCTTCGGGATGAATGTTAAAGGTGGTATCCTTCGGGATGACCAAGTCAATGAATGTTAAAGAAATCCTTCGGGATGAAGTGTATTGCCTTCAACGGCAAGGATTGCCTACATCCTTGGCATGTGTAAAAGTCCCTTCGGGGAAAATGTTAAAGTAAAGTGGATCCAAGCTAGAAAATGGAAAAGTTTAAGATGTAAATTAAAAATGAAAGAATGAAAGTTAAAGCAAGAAATAGTAGTACGAGTGTTGTGTCGGAAGTGTATAAGTAGGACGGTTTATGATTTCTTTATTTAAATGGATTGGGACGCCTTTTCATTTAAATAAAGTAGTTGTAAATCACCGAACCATGAGTTTGTATTTCTTGATTTACATCATTTGGGACGCCTCCCCATGTAAATGAGGAAGTATGAATGAGTGGGCTTATGTGTTCCCGACATGGCATGAGTAGGGGAAAGGGGTAGAAAAGGGAGTCAAGGATGATTAGAGTCATAAGGAATTAAGATAGGTAGATAGATAATGAGTAGAATGACGACCCTAGGTAGGAAACGTCAAGTGATGTATAGGATTTAGGTGTTTAAATATAAGTTGAAACGATTAAAGTCTTAAATGATGTGCTTGTTTGCAATGTGAATTGAAGGCAAGGTGAAATAATGAATGCTAATAAACGCTAATATGGGCTAAAGGTTCTATAAAAAGATGAGAAGAGAAGTATAGGCTAATGTAACGTGTGGTAAAATGTCAATGGGATAGTGATAAGGTTATGGTAAAAGTTAAAAGTTAATGAATAACTGACTTATGAAAAGTTAAAAAGGGTATGTAATGTTCAAGTGACACATAGTCCTTGATGGGAAAGTTAAATGAAACTAGTTAGAAGGTTATGTGATAGACGCAGAATGGTTTAACGGCATATATTAGTGCCAAGGATTGTGTTTTAAATGACATAATTACTAAAAAGAAATGAAATGTTAGAAAAGTTAAGCTAGAAATAAAATGAGTTAAGGTTATGAAGTGCGTTTAGTAGACCTTGAATTGCACGATCATTGCAACCAATAGGGAATGAAGAATGGAAAGTGCTAAGAATGGGGGTAAAGCGAGACTAAGTTTGGTTAGAAATGGACGAGAGATTTCGGGGACGAAATCTAAATAAGGGGGTAGAATTGTTAGACCCGTTCCCCGGGTACTTGTACCCTACCCTAGATGAAAGTGAACTAAAGGACTTATGTGATTGGCTAGTCAATGAATGTAATGTTATAGTCAAACCCGATAGTCTAAAATGTGTAATGTGGCAATAGAAAGTATTATGTGGTACATATAGGAAGGAATAGATCTAAGGGGCTAAAGTTATTAAGTTGTAAATGTGTTATAAGTTGTGATGTGGCCAAAATAGGAGGAACGAGACTCGTGGGGCTTAATGTGCCATAGGGTCAAACTTACCACCAAACTAACCTTATCCAAAATTCCCTCATTATTAGATAAGGATGTGGTCCGGCTTTAGTGAGAAGAAAAAGAGAATGAAAATTAGTGATGGCTTAAGAAGAAGAAGATGATGAAGATTTATTGTCCATAGTCCTTCCTAGTTATGATCCCCACAAGTAAGTAACTCTAATCTTGAGTTTATAATGATTATTGAGGTAAAAGGTTAATGGGTTAAGTGGGTTTTCATCATATGATCATGATATGATCATATGATGATATAGAAAGGATGTTGGGTAAGTTTAGATAGTTGTATAACCCTTGATTATGTTATGTTGTGTTAATAAACATCGATGTCATGGTTATGGCTAGGAAGTAAGAGTGATGATGATGATGGTGATGATAATGATGAAGATGATGATGATGATGATGTTATGGATAGCTTTAGCTTGGACTTAAGGTAAGTAAACCAGCTATAAGATGATGTTATGGTGATTTCCATACATTATGGGTTTATGTGTTATTATATTTAAAGGCTTATGAATGATTTGTATAATGATGTAATGTGCAAGTAAGTGTAAGGCTAGTTATGTGTTAGATATGAATGGATTAAGGAAGGGAAAGTTAAGGCTTATGTGGTTAAGGTATGTGTTTATGTTTAATGTGGAAATGGATTAATGGTATGAATGCGTAATGTGTGAATGAAGTATAATGTTATATTATATCCGTTTTACTTACTAAGCATTCGTGCTTACGGTTTAAGTGTTTAATTTCTTATAGGTTTATGTGTGATGGAATGGTAAGCTTGAGATAAGGATAAAGGTTTACTAATGTGGAAGATAGAATGTTTGATATGTATAGAGCTAGGTAGAATACCGAGCTCAAGTCAAGGTTGTACCCCCGGGAGTCTTTTAATGATTTGTAAAGTAAAGTCGAGTATTTAAATGTATGTTAAAAGAGTCATAACGATTGGGTGGTCTAACGGTGTGTCAAGTTGTGTTTAATGTGTTTTGGGTCAAGTTAAGGGGGTGTTTGGTAAATAACCAAATCCACCCATTTTGGGATGTTACAGGCCATAACAATGTACTAACACTCTTTCAATATATGAGAAATGTTAAAACATGTGTAAGTCCAAATGGATATGTAGTAGTTATGTGTTTTTGGGTAAAAAGTGTGTTTTGGCAACTAGCTTAAGAGGGTGTTTGGTAAAAGTGTAAATGTACCCATTTTGGGTTGTGAACGGGTCAAGTTCTTTTGAAACATGTCTCACGTGATAAAGTAATGACGTTGGTCAAGATTGGTGGACAAATGAGGTGTTATAGATGATTGGTTATGAAAATTGGTCAAAATGGGTCTAATGCATAACCCGCTAAATTATTCATCTTGATTCTGAGCCATACTACTCATCTTGGTTCTAAGCCAAATTACTCATCTTGGTTCTGAGTCAGATTACTCATCTTGGTTGTAAATGGTCATCTTGGTTCTGAAATGGTCATCTTGGTTGTAAATGGTCATCTTGGTTCTGAAATCGTCATCTTGGTTGTAAATGGTCATCTTGGTTCTGAAATGGTCATCTTGGTTGTAAATGGTCATCTTGGTTCTAAAATGGTCATCTTGGTTGTTAATGGTCATCTTGGTTGTGAAATGATCATCTTGGTTGTGAAATGGTCATGTTGGTTATGAGTCAAAATGGTCATCTTGGTTATGAATGTGAGTTTTTATAAATGGTCAAATGAGTAATGGAAAGTTTAGTAAAGTCAAGCGTTTCCGCGTCTAAAGTTTTAAATTTTAGGTCTAAACGGGCATGGGGTGTTACACCCAGAGTATTGAAGGGAATGTCACCTCATCTAATCCAAAAACTCTCGAATAAGCGATCGCACTTTCACAACGATTGTTAGATCGGGTGCTCAAACGAGGTTCTACCTCCGTGATCAACGAGCACAAGAGAAGTTTTGATAATCGTTGAAACAACAACAACAACAACAACCGGAACAACAACAACAACTACAACAACAGCAGGAGCTACAACAACAACAACCAAAACAACAACCGCAACCGAGACCACCAGCAGAACCGCAATAGCCACCACCAATAGCAAAATCGCCGTCAGGAAGCCGCCAGGGCTTATGTGGCTGCGCCCACAAAATGAAAGGGTTATATCGTGACTCAACCCAAGTACAACAAATGTAGAATGCATCACTCCGGACCTTGTACAGCAATCTGCGGCAATGTCGAAGGATGGACACATGACCAAGGACTGCCGAGCCACCGGGGCCATACACAACCGATAGCAGTAAAGTGCCATGGTTGTGGTGAATTTGGGCATTACAAAAGTAACTGTACAAAGAATCCCAACAACATTGCCCGTGGAAGAGCATACGTCCTCGGTGATGGAAACGTACTTCAGAAGCCCGACGTCGCTACGGGTACGTTCTTATTAAATCAACTTAGTGCTAAGATATTATTTGATTCTGGAGCTGATTAGAGCTTTGTGTCTACTTCATTTGCAACACTGCTTAATATTGCTCCCATAGAACTAGATACTACATATGAAATAGAAATAACCAACGGAAACCTTCTAAGCACCAATACTCTGATCTGAAATTGCACCTTAACCCTTCAAAATAAAACCTTCCCCATTGATCTCATGCCCATCCAACTTGGAAGTTTTGACGTTATCATTGGCATGGATTGGTTATCCAAGCATCGTGCTAGAATCATTTGTGACGAGAAAGTTTTCCAAATTCCTCTCAACGAAGAAACCCTTATCGTTCGTTGTGATCACCATAGAACCCAACTCAATATCATCTCATATATAAAGACGGTGAAGTACATAAGCAAAGGATGTCATGTGTTTTTGATTCAAGTGACGGAAGGTGAATCAAAAGAGAAAGGGTAACAACTTGAAGAAGTACCAGTCGTGAATGAATTTTCTGAAGTATTTCATGAAGACTTGCCAGGTATTCCACCAACTCGGCAAGTAGAATTTCGAATCGATTTAGTGCCTGGAGCAGCACCTGTTGCAAGAGCACCTTATCGATTAGCACCCTCAGAAATGAAAGAATTATCTGAGCAGTTGAAAGAACTGTCAGATAAGGGATTTCTTCAACCAAGCTCATCATCTTGGGGAGCACTGGTCATATTTGTCAAAAAGAAAGACGGAACGTTCCGAATGTGTATTGATTATAGAGAGTTGAACAAACTCACAGTGAAATATTGATATCCATTACCAAGGATTGACGATCTTTTTGATCAACTGCAAGGATCGAGTGCTTACTCAAAAATCGATCTGAGATCGGGATATCATCAATTAAGAGTCAGGGAAGAAGACATTCCTAAGACAGCATTTCGAACACGGTACGGGCATTATGAATTCCATGTAATGCCATTTGGTCTTACAAACGCACCAGCAGTGTTCATGGATTTGATGAATCGAGTATGCAAACCGTACTTGGTCAAATTCGTGATCGTGTTCATCGATGACATCTTAATCTACTCGCGTAGCAAAAAAGAACATGCTGAACACTTGAGAACCATTCTGGAGTTACTCAAGAAAGAAAAGCTGTATGCCAAATTTTCCAAATGTGATTTTTGGATTCCCAACGTTCAATTTCTAGGCCACATCATCAATAGCCGAGGTATCCACGTAGACCCTGCCAAGATCGAAGCAGTTAAAGGTTGGACATCACCCACCACTCCTACTGAAATTCGTCAATTTCTAGGTCTCGTTGGTTACTATTGAAGGTTTATAGAAAACTTTTCAAAGATCGCGAAACCCTTGACGGAACTCACTCAGAAAAACAAGAAGTACATCTGGGAAGAGAAGCAAGAGTCAGCATTCCAACTCTTAAATCAGAAACTCTGTGAGGCACAAATTTTAGCACTACCAGAAGGAAATGGTAATTTCGTGGTGTATTGTGACGCATCTCATCATGGTTTAGGTGCGGAAATAGTGCAACAAAACAAAGTTATAACCTATGCCTCATGAAAGCTCAAGAAGAATGAGGAAAATTATACCACGCATGATCTAGAATTAGGAGTAGTGGTTTTCGCTCTTAAGATATGGAGACATTACCTGTACGGTACAAAGTGCACGGTTTTCACCGATCACAAAAGTCTTCAACATATACTGGATCAGAAGGAGCTGAACATGAGACAGCGCCGATAGTTGGAACTACTCAACAACTACGACTATGAAATTCGCAATCACCTCAGTAAAGCGAATGTCGTGGCTGATGCACTGAGCAGAAAGGAAAGAACCAAACCCCTTAGAGTTCGATCTCTAGGAATGACAATTTGTTCACCACTCCCATCTCAAATCCTTATAGCTCAATCAGGAGCTCTTCAAGAAGAAAACCGACATCACAAAAAGATTTATGGTATGCCAGAAAGTGATAACGGATTCGGGAGAAGATCTGATGGAATGTTATGTTTCAAAGAAAGATATTGGGTTCCTCTCTATGGAGGTATTCGAGATCTTCTCATGCATGAATCCCACAAATCCAAATATTCTATCCACCCAAGTTCCGATAAGATGTACCAGGACCTTAAAAGGATCTACTGGTGGACAAACATGAAAGCCGAAATCGCTGAGTATGTTGGAAAGTGTTTAACTTGGTCAAGAGTCAAGGTGGAAAGTCAGAAACCGTCAGGATTACTCATACAACCAGAATTACCAGTCTGGAAATGGGAACGAATCACAATGGATTTTATTTCCAAATTACCAAGGACGTCGACCGGATTAGACACTATCTGGGTCATCATCGATCGTCTGACCAAGTCTGCACATTTCCTACCCATCAAGGAAACTGACGAGATGGATACACTCGCTCAGTTATATTTCAAGGAAATTGTGATTCGACATGGAGTCCCAATCTCCATCAATTCAGATAGAGACAGCCGATTTACCTCAAGATTTTGGCAAACTCTACAGAAAGCTTTTGGTACTCGTTTAGACATGAGCACCGCTTATCATCCACAGACCGATGGACAGAGTGAAAGAACGATCCAAACCTTGGAAGATATGCTCCTAGCATGTGTTATTGACTTCGGAAAAGGTTGTGATAAACACTTGCCATTGGCTGAATTCTCTTACAATAACAGTTACCACGCCAGCATAAAAGCCGCACCCTTTGAAGCACTTTATGGAAGAAAGTGTAGATCACCTGTCTGTTGGACGAAAGTTGGAGACATACAACTTACCGGGCCAGAACTCATACATGACACGACAGAGAAGATATTTAAGATCAGACAACGCCTACAAGCTGCTCGTGACAGACAAAAGAGTTATATTGATATAAGAAGAAAACCCATGGAATTTCAAGTTGGCGACAAAGTTATGTTAAAAGTTTCTCCCTGGAAGGGAATGATACGCTTTAGAAAGCGTGGAAAGTTAAATCCGAGGTACATTGGACCCTTCAAAATCCTCGAAAGGATTGGTCCAGTTGCTTATAAGTTAGAACTCCCAGAAGAACTCAGTAGGGTTCACCCTACATTTCACGTGTCACAACATAAGAAATGTTTGTCGGATGAAACTCTCGTCATCCCACTGAAAGAAATCAGACTTGACGACAAACTTGTGTTCACAGAAGAGCCTGTAGAAATAATGGATAGAGAAGTGAAACAACTTAAACAGAACTGTATTCCCATTATTAAAGTTAGATGGAACTCCAAGCGAGGACCAGAGTACACATGGGAACGCGAAGATCAAATTCGTGAAAAATATCCACACCTATTTTCATCGACCACCCTCATTAGCTATCTTAGATTTGAATTTCAGGACGAAATTCAGAATGACGAGTGAGTACTGTAATACACTGTATAATTTCATTGTAATTATGATCGTTAATCAATATTAATCTCAGTTACTGTTTATTGATTTCCATTTTTGCGGGAAAATTTGAAATTTTCTTATTATATTATTTTAACGTGATCACGATATCACATAATTCACCAAATGACGGGACGAGTTCAACGAGTATTACGAAATTTAATTTTACATAATTAACACCTAATCGGGCCAAGATTAACTCAGCCCAACTTAATCCCATGCGTACTATTCATCAGCCCACCCAAGCCCAACCTTATTTTTTTGTGATTTCATGTGAAATCCGATTAGAACCCCTCTCCAAAACGCCTCCCATTCACTCCATTTCTAAACGTGACCTATGAATATTTTTATAACATCTCGTTCACCTCCCACCAGACTATATGAATGTCGAATCTCATATTTAAATGTCGAGTTTTGAAGTGTTTTTAAAAGGCAAAGTGTTCCATTTTAACCCAATCCGATTGAAACAAAAATTCCATACTTAACCATTTTGACTCCAATTTGATTCCACACACTCCTAATAATATTTCTAGCTTAATGACATGTTGTAGAATCAGTTTTAACATCAATATATAGGTATTATATGTTAAAAACGAATTTGGCACCTAATAAACTAACTAGTCGACATGTATATGTTGCAAAAACGAAATATAACTTTCATTCTCACTCACATTCCCTCTTAAAGTGATAACATGTCTGAAATCTATCTTGAAAACCCTTCATTCACTGCCATTACACTGTAGGAACTAGTAGAAATTGTCTCTTGCATTATTGGAGCCAATTCGTGTACTTAACACTTGTATATATCTACCCCTAGCTCACCACCTTTCCTCACTCATTTAATACTATCATATCAACTCTCATACTCTCACAAAATCATCTTTGGAAGACCAGAAGTTAACGCTAGCTCATTTGGAAGCTTATCGGAGAAACGAGTTTAATATATATAACGTATACTTGGGTTATAAGCGAATGTGGATTATTTCTTGTGTTCCATTCATCTCACTCGAGTCTCTACCACCCTTAGAGGTGTAGTAAGTACTCACAAACCTTCCTTGAATTCATCTCGCACATTATATAATAAACATGCATCGTAATTTTAATACTACTCGAACGTATATCACTTTCACTTATTTATTTACGTACCCATATTCATATAGCACACAAATATTGACGAGCCTCCCTCGTGGAAGGCCTAGGAGTCACGATGCACACCCTTTTCACCTTTAATTTTACGTTACATGCATCATTCGAGATCATTTGTATCATGTCTCAAATCGTATAACAACATAAACACTTAGAATTTTTACTAAGTCTTTTCCTCATAATATACATCCCATGTCGCACTAAAAACGACCACATATCATAAAATTGGACTTAACGACCATACTATATTTATACATGATCTATTAGACCACGTTGCTAGCTACCACTTTCGTATAAATAACTTGTAAATATAAGCATATCTAGACCCTTTAAATCGATCAATGTAAAGCGACAGAATCATTTCTCAAGCTGTTAACAAAACTTGACATGGACTGTTAAGCCCATTAAGCTCATTTTAAGCAAACGTGATAAGCTAGCTTATCTAGGTCTTTTGATATGAAAATAGAACATGAAAAATGAGCTTATGAACGAGCTCAACTCGTCTCAAAGCTTACGGTTTTTAAAACATTAATGGGCTAAGTAAATGGTTCGTTAAAAGCCCAATAGATGAAAAATAAGCTCTTTTGCCATATAAACTGTTGAAATAAGCTTTGTTAAACTTAAATAAGTCTCAAAAAATTTCATATAATTTTTCCCCATAATTTTTGAACGTTTGGACTAAAAATGCAAACTAGTTACACCTTAGAGGACTAAAACTGTCAAACCTATAAAACATTGACTGAAACTGCCAAAATAGAAACATTAGGGTATAAATTGATATATTATCATATTCCATGCTCAGAATGCTATTTTAGACATGTAGTGGACTATAAGTGCAATTAATATTTAATAAAGGACTAACGGTGCAACGCAAACGTCGTTAGGGTAAAAAGTGTAAAAACTGGAAAAGGACAAGGACCAATAGATTATATTTGACATTCTTATTTCTATTTTTCATTTTACGATTTCCCATCACGTCACGTGCATTATGTATATTTCATTTACGTATTATTTAACGTTACGTTAATTATATATAATGAGATTTTGAACGATTTAACTATACGTTTCGATTCACCATTTTCGAAGAGACAATATTTTGGAATATTTGACATAAAAACAAGATAATATTATATGTAATATTGTTTTTGAACTTTAAGCATTTTAAGCATATCACATCCTCACTCTAACGATCAAATTGTTATTCGTTCTCATTATCATTTTCACCATTCGTATTTGGTCAGATTCTTCGACTTCCCCATTTATTCAGGTTGTATTTTGGAGCCGTTACCATAATCCCATTTGAACTTACTTTTCACCATTCTCAGTATCACATAAGGTGAGTTATAGCCTCACATTTACTTATTTAACAACTTTATACTCCGTGAGAGAGATACATGCTATAAACTGATCACAAGTATTTTTATGTATGCTTTACTTGACTTGATATATGCCTAAGTACCCTTATTGCCACAAGACCCTTTATCATGAGCCATTAATCACTAGTAAGTGAACGCGAATATAGTGAATAGATCTATTAGAGGTTGACGACCTATCCCACTAATACTGGACAAAATGCCTTTTTGGTTAGTCGTATTAGTTGCGATGCATTATATTTGAGAAAAATAGGAATTGGCAAATCACCTATTACTCGAGGGCATTATTTCCATCATTAACTTGATGTGACACCTCCGTTTGACAGTACTTTGTTAACGTTTTGCGTGTCATGAGACTTAGGGCAATATATACTGCAATATCAACTTTTCAACTGATTGTATTCCCAATACAATCTTACTTTTGTATCGAACTGATTATTAAATTTCAAACTCTATAATTCCACTCAACATTTTTGAAACTTTTAAGCATGTTTATCTCAGGTAATTAGCGGAGCAGCAAGGGCATGGAGCGGGCTGTGACTTATCTTTATTATGGTGTAAAATAAAACGTGTAATTCAGTTTAAAACAATGCTTCCTTTATGGATTTCATCAACTTTGATATGAAACTTTTGTAACTGAATTAATATGAAGGACCTATATTTTCAAAACGTCTCTTTCGAGCCGTTTTCTATGATTATGAATTCGATCCTCACAGTAATACCCCGTATAGTCTTCCGCTGTTATCTCATAATTTAGGGGGTGTTACAGTGACCGGAAATTTGATGGTGGATACTATGGTAGGTTGGAGAAGATGCAACAAAAATGAAGATGAAGGGTATTTGGTTGGGGTTTGATTATATATAATAACAATAATAATAATAATTGAAAAAAAATAAGTAAATAAATAAATAATAGCAACAATAAAAATAATAAGGGTGTTTTTGTCATTTAACTTCATCAAACTTGCATTTTAACGGTCAACTGACGGAATTAGTGGTCAAGGGACCAAACCTGATACGGGTCGCAATGACAGGGAGAGGGTCCGTTAAAAAAAAGTTTATGGACTATTTCCGTTAAACCCGACAGACCACAGGGACTATTTATGAAAATAAGTCTTATAGAAATTTGCAAAGTCATGTCTTTGGAAAGGTATAAAAAAAAACCATAACTACATAACCGTATAGACAACTTACATAGCAACATTAATTAAAGTTAATAGAATTAGGGGTGAAAATGAGCTGAGTTGAGCTCGAGGTCGAGCTCGGACAGTTTCAAGCTTTATCTTTATTGCTCGAGCTCGGCTTGTTAATTATTACTTATGCTCGAGCTCAGTTCGGGCTCGACTCGTTTATGAGCATATTTACTTTTTTTTCTTTACGTTTTAATTACAAAATATAAAAAGTGTGCTTAGGATGAGATTCTAATTAATGTATTTCATCGAGTAAATATATTTAAATCAAAAATGTATCACAACAGCTAATTTATTTTAAAAACTATATGATATATAATTATACTATATCTTGCACCAAAAAATATATATAATTATTTTGTGGGTTTTATATAATATTTGATGAAAAATATATAAATGGATTGTGTTTTAAGTGTATTTTTCAATGGTATAATTATTCATCAAGTATTATAGAACATAAAAAAAAAAAATATTTAAGGTCAAAGTTGAACCAGTTTGACTCTGAAAAGTCAAACTGGACACTTTTTTGGGACGGAGAGAGTATATTTTATACTGGTAAAATCTCGTTTAGGCTTGTGAGTCTACTTGACCTCGATTACTAAAGTTCGGGCTTGAGTTCATTTATTAAATGAGCTTTATGTTAAGCTTGAGCTGTTTAAGGCTCGGTCCATTTCGAGCTTTTACCCGACCAATCTCGAGTAGCTCGGCTCGTTTACACCGTTAAATTAAATCAAAACACCCAAGCGACCACGGTTAGAAAACTAGTAAATACCATGATATATCATGGTCATCTCTGCGACTCTGCCGCAATAGTCTTTCACGCCACTGCCATTGAAAATCCCAACCGCAACACGGTCGTGACCACACAACAACAAAGCTAGAATGAAACGGTTTTACATAACCCTAACGTGAGTATAGCGACTCGAATTGATGTTCAACCTTCTGATTGGACGTCTAATGAACAACCACTTAACGTTGTGTTACTAGCCAAGGATGAACAAGTAAATGTGGATAATAATGATAAGCAGGTGAAGCCGGTTTCACATGTTTCTAATTACATGTTGAAAGTGATGTGACTACAACTGGTCATATTAATAAGCCTACTCCATTGGATATTCAGTCGACTGAGGTTACTGGAGCTGTTAGTGACACTACTTCTTGTGGGAGTAAGGTTACTCCTGATGTTGCTGAGGTTACTAGTCCTATAAGTAATGCTACTTCTACAAGTAATGTTACTGCTTTCCATTCATTTACTGAAGCTATTGGTTCTACAAGTAATGTTACTTCTTTTTGGAGTAACCCTAGTCATGATACGTCAAGTGATAATATTAGTGAAAAAAGTAGAGTTAATACTCTTGATATTAACCCTTCTAATGAAGTCGTACAACCTACTGCTAGTCAACCTAATGGTATTGATAAGGTGGTTTTAGATGCTTGTGAGGATTTTGAGGAAGAAATGCATGGAGAACGTGGCTGCTTCTTCTTCTTTTCCATAGGTTGCTTCATTTAAAAACACTACAAGTGTTTTGAAACAGCCTACAACTTCGAATGTACCTAATGTCAAGTCGGTTTCATATGCGGCTGTTATGTTTAATGATTCTCAGAAGCTAAAATCTAACTTTCGTAGGGTGGAGTATAGTGGTAAAAAAATGGTGTAGATCTCTCCGTTCCTCTGAAAGTGGTTGAAGAGGTAAATTCTCGATTCAAGAATACTCTTTATGGTTATTTTCTTGGTAAACGTATTGCTTTTCCGGTTGTTGATTATTAGGTGCGTAATGCGTGGGCTAAGTATGGGATTCCAAAAGTCATGATGAATGCTAACGGTTTCTTTTTCTTTAAATTTACCACAAAGAAAGGTGTTGAAGATGTCATTGAAAATGGTCCGTGGATGATTAGGAATGTGCCTATTATTAATAAACCTTAGACTTTGAACACTAATTTACTTAAAGAGGAATTGACTAATATTCCGGTATGGGTTAAATTCCATGATATCCCCCTTGCTATGTCCTCTGATGATGGTCTCATTCTGTAACACCCCCAAAATCAGGATTTGCGAAAAGCATACATATTTGGGTGCTACTAAATCGATAATCACAACACAAAGATATAGATAACGGATTAAAAATCCGTTTTAAAATAGTTTACATTTCCAAAGTTAATTGTCATACATCAAGTTCAATTCAATTAAAACAAGGCCCATCTAACATGACTGTCTCAAATTAGAGTTTAACGCATAAGCAAAAACATTTCTAGAAATTTATGACCAATGCCATGCCCTGCCTTCAAAGAACACATACTCAAACACCTGAGAAAAACATGCTAAAAGTCAGCTAACGCTGGTGAGTTCATAGGTTTAAAGTAAATAAGCACATATGGACTATAGAAAATAATTCACCAATCACACTCATTTTGTATGCTAACACTAAGCTCATCCAACCGAAACTAGACAAACAACATGCCAAGCTGGCATAGCAAACAAAGGGTGCCCGCGAGTGTTAATCCCCAGACACTCGGCAAAAATCCGACATGGTATACGTTCGCGTTGACCTACCAGGCCAACCGAACGGGGGAGTCACCCCCAATAGATCTATTTATATCATACGCGCTTCCCAGCAGAAATTGACGGTTGATGATAGTGGGCACAATGGGATTCAAACATACTTAGGTTATCCGTTTACCAGTGTGTATAAAAACAAAGTTCAATTTGATCCATAAAAACAGTTTTACATGTTTCTCACCCTAAGGTTTATAAAAACAATACGTATAAAAATGGGGCTATAAATTCACCTTAATAACAATAGCAATCTGCTAGTCAACAATAACACAGTGCAACCGCTCCGACACGCGACCTAGATCAGTATGGTAAGTCTTAGCGAATATTCGTGTTTTAAATGTTTTAACTCAGTTGAATGGTTTACGTGTGTCAAGTGCTCGTGTATTTCTTGCTTGTTGTGTGGTAAGGTACATTTCAAAATAGTTCATCGTTTAAGACTCTTTGGTGATGGCTCATGGTGAAAGTGTACGGTGAAAATACGTGTGACGGAACTTCCGTGCTCAGTGCTTATCGTCGCAAAATGCGTAAGTAATATATATATATATATATATATATATATATATATATATATATATATATATATATATAATTAAGTATTTAATTCATTAAGACTTATAATTAATTAAATAGGTATTGAACAATTAATATGATAATGGTGATAGTGGGGTATTATTATATTATAAATATTATAATTATTTATAATATAATGATAATTATAAAGAACTTATAAGTATTTTTAATTTTGAGAAATTAAATAAGTGTAAGTGTATAAATAACTAAAATATATTTGTATGTCTTATAAAGTCTAAAAATATTAATTTAGAAGAATCAATATTTTTAATAATTGTGGAAACTTATTTTAGACCAACTTACATCTACTAAAATAAGTTACGTGATCGTTTATGGACTCTAGGTTGTTACACCTTTGATCCAGGATTTTGTCTATGACTAGCATGATGATAATATTGACGGAATATTCTAATGAAAGAAACAATACTATCATAACAAGGTTTTGCCAAACTTTCTCTTTATCGTCTCAATATTATTCAAACATAATACGGTGACATCAATGAATTGTAACGGGGATACTAATATCCTTGAGACGACTAACTACACTAAAAGCCCCAATACTACTTGATCAATAGTAGTATGGTTACCCTCTATCAATAACAGGGATCAAAGGATCCTTGAGGCAAAACCAAACTAACAACATCAGACCCCATGTCTAATGTTCATCAGACCCCATGTCTGATGTTCCCACACACACTCTTTCTTGGTGATTACATTTGAACACACTTGGTGTTTTAGTTCTAAGCACTCTTTTAGAGTCTTTGTAAATCACACTCTTTATCTAAGGGGTAAGATCTTCTTTTATAGTATGAAGAAGATCTTTTACAATATGATAAGCCTTGTCATCTACTTGCTTTAACATGTGTCAGTCAATAAGATACAACATATATCTTTGTGTATACAACTTGTTGACTGATCAAATATCTAAGATATTATCTTTTGTACATCTTTGACTTTGATACAAATAATATCTTCTTCATTCTTATCCATCCAGCAGCAGTATGACTCACTGATCAGCAGCAGCTTCATTTGTACTACCAGCAGGAACAGATACACTACCAGCAGGAACAGATACACTACCAGCAGGAACGGATACACTACCAGCAGGAACGGACCAGCAGTAGAATCTACTTAGCGTGTTTTGCTTATCATTTCAGTATACTTCATGTTTCATTCTTCTTGTTCTGTGATCATCAAATCTATGAAAATATAATTCCCAACAATCTTCCCCTATTTGATGATTACAAAACAAACACGTTCTTGTACGAATTTCCCTAGACGAAGTAGAGAAATTGAGATAACTAAATCTCACCATGAATGAAACCATACTGTCTTCCCCTTAATCTATGCTATCCACCACATCTCTTCCCCTTTTTGTTATCAACAAATAGAGAATATTACAAATATGATCTTTACAACTACAAACTAATATTACAAATCCAATCTATCCTTCTAATATCTCAAATTACCCTCCATTAAGCTTTCCGCACTAAAAATGAACTTGAGACAGTAAAATTTTAAACCATCAGTAGCAATACTAATCAACAGTAATAAAAATCAATAACTTTCCCTTGTGGTGTTGCACAAATACAATAAATGGTTAAACACTTGAACATTTAAGCTTCCCCTGAAACCCATATGTTAACCATTCGAATCTCAAATTTTGTAGGCTTTTATGACTGATGAAGAAAAACCAACCATTACTAACTTGTTGATGAAGGAGAATAAACCAATCTTGTGTCTTATGTCTTGTACTAAAACTGACTTCAAACGTATACCCATGTATAGGGAGACCTCAGTCTCTTGACAATAAACTCATGTGGCGATGTTAGCCTGCCACATGTGGCAATTAATAAAGATTCTTGTATAGTTTTGTTATGTAACTCAACTGATCAAGTTATTAATGTTATGTTGTTGGTTGTGATATTACTATATATTTATGTTAATTTATGTTTTTATGGTTGTTCATATATATTGTGATTGTATCTAGACATGTCGCGATGTTACTTGTTATCATTAATATCCCTTAAATATTACAGCTATGATAAAAATTCCAAACAGATAATGAATTGAAATTCAAAATAAACTTGATGAATGTAGAGAAAGTTGCTGAACTACAGCTTTTGTAAATGAATCAGTTTGTTCCTTAGCAATCCTATATCAAATTGGTCACTTACTTAAGATAGTACCCAAACATGTCGTAATACTTGTGATTTTCAATTCAATCTTAACTTCATATTGTGACAATATTGTTAGAACTCATATACTCATTTCCCCATTTCTCAAATCATTCTAACGTAATCATTATGTAAATTCTAAATCTTGGTTTCTTGTGGTATAATAGCAATATGGTTCGTACAAGAAATAAACTTCCAACCCCTGAGCAGCAATGACACCTGCAGATGTCCAGAGAATGATTTCCGATGGCATCGCGGCAGCTCGCGAAGCTGATACTCTAAACCACTCAAATAACAACATAGGGGCAACAACTGAAGGCGAGACATCTACACCTCATAAATGTACTTATAAGGACTTCGTAAGTTTCCAACCGACCACCTTCAAGGGTATAGAAGGGGTGACAGAGTTGGCTTAGTGGTTCGAATGTACCGAAACGGTATTTATGAGAAGCAACTGTGCAGAGAACAACAAAGTCACTTTTGCTACTGGAACCTTACGAGGAGACGCACTATCTTGGTGGAATGCTACTGCCCAGACCATGGGTACTGATGTGGCATTTCAAATCTCTTGGACAGAATTGAAAAAGAAAATGTTAAAGAAGTATTGTCCCCGGACAGAGATTAGGAAACTAGAAGATGAATTTCATCAACTAGTGCTGAAAAGCAACGACCTGAAAACTTACAACCGGAGATTTCTGGAATTATCAGTGTTATCTCCATCCATGGTACCTGACATGGAAAAGACGTTGGAACATTATGTGGAGGGACTGCCCCAGTGTTAGACCCGTTCCCCGGGTACTTGTACCCTACCCTAGATGAAAGTGAACCAAAGGCCTTATGTGATTGGCTAGTCAATGAATGTAACGTTATAGTCAAACCCGATAGTCTAAAATGTGTAATGTGGTAATAGAAAGTATTATGTGGTACAAATAGGAAGGAATAGATCTAAGGGGCTAAAGTTATAAAGTTGTAAATGTGTTATAAGTTGTGATGTGGCCAAAATAGGAGGAATGAGACTTGAGGGGCTTAATGTGCCAAAGGGTCAAACTTACCACCTAACTAACCTTATCCAGCATTCCCTAATTATTAGATAAGGATGTGGTCCGGCTTTAGTGAGAAGAAAAAGAGAGGGAAAATTAGTGATGGCTTAAGAAGAAGAAGATGATGAAGATTTATTGTCCATAGTCCTTCCTAGTTATGATCCCCACAAGTAAGTAACTATAATCTTGAGTTTATAATGGTTATTGAAGTAAAAGGTTAATGGGTTATGTGGGTTTTCATCATATGATCATGATATGATCATATGATGATATAGAAAGGATGTTGGGTAAGTTTAGATGGGTTGTATAACCCTTGATTATGTTATGTTGTGTTAATAAACATCGATGTCATGGTTATGGCTAGGAAGTAAGAGTGATGATGATGATGGTGATGATAATGATGAAGATGATGATGATGATGTTATGGATAGCTTTAGATTGGACTTAAGGTAAGTAAACCAGCTATAAGATGATGTTATGGTGATTTACATACATTATGTATTTATGTGTTATTATATGTTAAGGCTTATGATTGATTTGTATAATGATGTAATGTGCAAGTAAGTGTAAGGCTAGTTAATGTGTTAGATATGAATGGATTAAGGAATGGAAAGTTAAGGCTTATGTGGTTAAGGTATGTGTTTATGTTTAATGTGGAAATGGATTAATGGTATGAATGCGTAATGTGTGAATGAAGTATAATGTTATATTATATCCGTTTTACTTACTAAGCATTCGTGCTTACGGTTTAAGTGTTTAATGTCTTGTAGGTTTATGTGTGATGGAATGGTAAGCTTGAGATAAGGATAAAGGTTTACTAATGTGGAAGATAGAAGGTTTGATATGTATAGAGCTAGGTAGAATACCGAGCTCAAGTCAAGGTTGTACCCCCGGGAGTCTTTTAATGATTTGTAAATTAAAGTCGAGTATTTAAATGTATGTTAAAAGAGTCATAATGATTGGGTGGTCTAACGGTGTGTCAAGTTGCGTTTAATGTGTTTAGGGTCAAGTTAAGGGGGTGTTTGGTAAATAACCAAATCCACCCATTTTGGGATGTTACGGGTCATAACCGTGTACTAACACTCTTTCAATATATGAGAAATGTTAAAACATGTGTAAGTCCAAATGGATATGTAGTAGTTATGTGTTTTTGGGTAAAAAGTGTGTTTTGGCAACTAGCTTAAGAGGGTGTTTGGTAAAAGTGTAAATGTACCCATTTTGGGTTGTAAACGGGTCAAGTTCTTTTGAAACATGTCTCATGTGATAAAGTAATGACGTTGGTCAAGTTTGGAGGACAAATGAGGTGTTATAGATGATTGGTTATGAAAATGGGTCTAATGCATAACCCGCTAAATTACTCATCTTGGTTCTGAGCCAAATTACTCATCTTGGTTTTGAGCCAAATTACTCATCTTGGTTCTGATTCAGATTACTCATCTTGGTTGTAAGTGGTCATCTTGGTTCTGAAATGGTCATCTTGGTTCTGAAATGGTCATCTTGGTTGTGAAATGGTCATCTTGGTTGTGAAATGGTCATCTTGGTTATGAGTCAAAATGGTCATCTTGGTTATGAATGTGGGTTTTTATAAATGGTCAAATGAGTAACAGAAAGTTTAGTAAAGTCAAGCATTTCCGTGTGTAAAGTTTTAAATTTTTGGTCTAAACGGGCATGGGGTGTTACAACTTGGTGTCAGAGTTTCGGTTTAAGTGAATTAGGTCTCCACTATAGGTTGCCTAGACTTAAACCACTCGTAGAAGCCTTGAACGTAAGTGTTAGCAATTCAGAAAGTAATCGTTAAGTGTGAGACGGATTATGTACTATGCTAGATGAGCTTAAAGTTGATAAGTAATGAATGTGTTTTATATGCTAATGTGTATGTGATAGAAGTCTATGGATGATTTGAAATGTTTAAATGATTAATAACCCGTGCACCTTGGTTGGTGTCGGTGAGTATAGGAATGAATGTTAGAGTATGGGTAATGAAATGCGAATAGGAATGGAAATTGGTATTAGAGATGGGGTAAATGAGTAAGTTTAAATGTTGACATTTAAAGTATGGACATTGTAAATTTGCTAAAGTATAACGTGAATAAGATGAAACTAATGTACTAATGATGTAGTGTTAAAGGGTATGAAGGGTAAAGAATGAGGCTATGTAATAACGGCATGTAATGATTATGATTTGTAAGATATTAATGACCAACATATGGTCTCATTATACATATATATGTCTAATGATTGACGTTAAGGTAGTAAGGAGACGGGTTAAGGGTAAGTAAGGTATGAGGATAAGAATTCGATGAGTTAAGAATGCAAGAGAGAATAAGATGAGTATGTATGAGGTAAAGGTGTTGCCCTGAAATCATTATATTTCGGCTAAGGCGATTAGCGGTAATTATTATAATGAATGTATGTGTTGACGATATGTAATACCTGAAATTTAAATAACCTATAAAATGACCAAATTACCCCTGAAGCCATAAAACTGAATAAAATCATTTATAACAATTCTGAATTAATTCCAAACTTCTGAAAATGAACTACATATCAAGTAATTAAAATTCTGGGATAACATTACATTACTTTGAATGTACAAAAATTACAAAATCGCATATATACATATACATGGTCCAAAAATTTAATTAAATAAACTTTATATATATTTTGTAAAATCATTTTAATTAGATAATTACAAAATAAATATGGGAATTGCACACCAACTGAAAGTGTGATTTTAAGCAAGCTATTTGGACTGAAAATTCTGAGTATATTCCCCCTCCTAGTCGGCTAATATTGTATACAAAATTAAACCATTCTATTTTACAAAACCCTAAATACCGAAACCCTAAATCGCCTAAACCAAAAATCGACCAAAAATCCATTCGACCTTCTGGACGTGATCTAGCAATTTTCTGGAGTTGATCAAGGTGTAAGCAAGCTAGGAAAAATAAGATTTGGGTCGTGGAAGCTTTCGTTTGATTGTGGTGCTTTTGTTTGTTCGATTTCACTCGCTCAATAGGTATAAAAATCCCACGCCTAATCCTTATGTTCTATAATTGATCTAGCATTTTTATAATGATCTATATATTGTATATAACTCAGTAAAAATGTCAAACATGAATCATGCAAGTTAAACAAGGCGTACGAATTTGTAAGAGTTAAAATACACATGAATTCCAAATAATGTCATACGATTTTTTGAGGTGTAACTATAATTTTTACATGTCCTATACTGATAATATAAGCCTAGAAAAATAACCACATGATTTATAGAAGCTCAAAATAATTGATGTGAATTATTGTTCATAATCGGTTTATACGAAAAATAAAGAAAATAAGAAGAAAACCCTAGAATGCATTAGGGTTAGGGTTAATATGAATAGATCTGATAAAATTAATGTAATTAATGATTTTATAATGATAATATAATGATTGGATAAAACTAGGGTTTGTTTTGGTAAAATAAAAGGCTATACAGTTTGTTTTTAAAAGTATAAGGGCCTGTTTTGTCAACTTTGAAACTTTTGGGATATTTTTGTAATATCATATAAGTCATTAGGAAGGTGAGAAAAATATAACTTGAGGGTCCTAAGTGTAAATGTGCAAGAAAATGAATTAACTATATTTATAAGGGTCGATTTGTAAATAATTAAAATAGAAGGACTAAAAGTGTAAATTTGGGAAACTTGAAGTTATTTTGAGTAAATAATGTCATTCAGGGTGTAATGGGTAAATTTGAGTATTTGTGGGATTGATATGTAATTATAAATAAATTATGATTTAAATTGTAAGTTTTGAAAGGTTAAGGGACCAATTGTGTAATTACTAAAAATTTGAGGGTCTAATTCGTACTTCATATAATTCTGAGGTGAATTTCTATAAATTTGTAAAATAAAGTACTTGTTTGGTAAATACATGTATCATAGGGATTAAATCAGTAACTTAAAGTATTTTCACTTTAAACCTTTGAATCTAATGAATTTGAAATTAAAACCCTAAACTATTGTAACTTTATAGAAAGTACCTTAAGTCCATAATGATCTTGAAATAAGTACTTAACTTAACCTGGAATATTGACATATTACTAAATCTGGAAACTTACAAAATGGAAAAGAAAAACTAAAAGCAATAGTCTGAGTTTGAATAATTTATAATTCTGTCTTCTACTTCTTAGGTGTGAAGAAGGAGAAACCCTAATCTCAGCTTCGTGTTTGTTTCCTTTCTGTTGAGCTAATAAGGTACAGATATTCCGTCCTTTCAGTAAGGGCTTTTCAGTTCTTTTTCTTTCAGAATTCATTTCCTTATTAGGATTCCCTATACCTTTGCTATGTTCCCTTTTGTTTGTGAACTTTCGATGTGGTCTTTGATTTGAATCTTTTGCCATGTACCCTTAAGATAATATTTTGATTATTTGATAGTATGCCCGACCTTTGTTCTACAGTTTAATATTACGAGCCAATCACTAGACATGAGGGTTTCATGTCCATGTCATTGACGTACCTCTGACATGACTCTAGGGCAGGAGAGTGATGACCTGTTCCGTCCCTTATTTATTATTTGTTATGGCCATTATAATTATGATTATTGATTTGTCTGTGGGGCGTATGGGTGCACTCTAGATTTGACCTGTTATCTGTATATGTTATATGTTATTATATCTGGTGACTGATTGTGTGTGCGATACACGTCTTTCACTTTTGTCTGAGAGCTGATCACTCTACACAGGTATGTTTTATTATATTAGTATGCTATGGTATCGTAAGTAGTCTGGGCTCGTGATGAATTGTTGTGTTTCGTTTTCTTAAATCTTATTTCACTTTGTTCTTTTCTTTCATTCATGACTCATTTCTCATTCTTTCATTTGACTTCGTATCGGTATGATCTTGTATTCCTGATTTGCTTTTGTATTTGTTACCTATTATTTGTTCCCGTTATCTATATATCTGTTCACTGAGCTTTTGAAGCTCAGCCGCATTTCTTTTCCTGCGGCAGGTACTTAAGCTAGGAGCTGGGTTTAGCTTTGGGATGAGAGCGATCTATTTCGGAGTCGACCTTAGTTATTTAGCTTTACCATTTGAACTTCTATTTATTTTATTATGCCATTGTTTAGGCATTTAAATATTGGATTTTTGTAGTTAAGCTATTTTGTCTTGCATTTTGATTTAAGTCATGTTGACTTATTTTGGATTTAATGTTAAGACTTATGAGGTTTTATTTATTGAATGTTCTGTGACTTGTGATATGCCACCATTGTTGTGATATCTTTACCCTTGTCGGGTTGGGGTGTTACAATTTATGGTATCAGAGAACAGGCTTTCATGAAACCTTAGAGCTTAGGCTATCGACCTGTGAGGATTTGGGTAGACATTAGGTTTTCCTTTCGCGCACTCTTTTTCCTGTCCAGCTCTGCCATGCTTTCCTTTTGCTCTATCATTTCCTGTTTGATCTTTCTAATCGTTTGAAAATCCTGTAGATGGTTGTTACTCGTCGTGGTGACTATTCTGATGGGGAGGAGGAGATCCCAAATTTGGAGGAGCTCGTGGCTAATGCTATAGCCAATCTACTGCCTGGGCTTAATGCTAACGAGGTGATCACTCGGATGATCAGTGAGTTTCATAGTGGAGCTGGTCCCTCTGGTGGCTTGGGTGGTGCTGGTCCCTCTAGTGGTGCTGGTGGTTCTGGTGGTACTGGTGGTGGGGGCCGACCCACTACCATTAATGGTTGGCTTGAGAGTTTCAATAAACTTAAGCCGTTGTCGTTCAGTTCTGCTGCTACTCCTCATGCTGCAGAGGACTGGATAACACACATGGAGAAGTTGTTTGAGGTACTGGGTTGTGAAGACGGGTTTAAGACTCGTCTGGCTGCGTTTAAGCTTGAGGGAGATGCGCTTAACTGGTGGAAGGCGCACAAGGAAGCTAAGGGAGGTGATGCTTATGTTCTTGGTTGTACTTGGGCTAATTTTCGTGCTACGTTCTATAATCGGTACTTCCCTGTGTCCGAGCAACAGAGATTTATTCGGGAGTACAACACTATCTCTCAGCTTGAGTCTGAGAATGCAGGGGAATTTCTGGAGCGATTCCAGAGATTGGTTAGCTTTGTGGGCCCGGTTGCTGGGGATGCTGAGCATCAAGCTAAGCATTATAAGTGGGCACTGAAGAGTTGGGTTTTAGATCGTCTTCTTAATCAGGAGTTTGTTGATCCGTCAGCATGTTGCGATGCAGCTCGCACCATCGAGATATTTCATGAGAAGGTGGGCTACAAGCGAAACCGTGATGGCGACAGGATTCAGCCGCAGAGTCACAATCGGGACAACAAGGGGTTTTCTAGTAAGGGTTTTGAACAGCGGGGTCAGTCAGATCGTAGTCGTGATTATCAGGGCCAGTCAGGCAGGAACTATGATCAGCGGAAACCAGATTCTAGAGGTCAAGATGCTGGTTCGATTTCTAGGCAGGATTATGGTCAAAAGCAGTGGAAGGATCAGCCTTTTAAGGGTTTTCAGCAGCAGTCTCGCGGTTCTGGATCGAGTTCTCAGAAGGGTTCATCTGGGAACTTACCTACATCTCCTATCTGTACTACTTGTGGGAAAAGTCATCCAGGAGAGTTTCGTAGAGCATCTGGTGCGTGTTTCTGATGTGGGTCTGCTGAGCATCGGGTGAAGGACTGCCCAAAGCAGAATCCTGCATCTGCTAAGAACTATCTTCTCCCTCCGCCTCCTCCACCTCCGAATACTGGGCGTGTGGTTTCTACTACACGGGATCAGGCGGCTAAGGCTACAGGTACCATTACCGGCTTTTTGTATATTGGTGATTTAACAGTTTTCGCGTTATTTGACACTGGAGCAACGCATTCTATCATATCTATGAAATTGGCTAAGAAACTGAACATACCTGCAACACCACTAAATAACCCAATTGCTATATCAACCCTATGAAAAACCACATTCTTATCAACCATGAATATTTGAATTGTCCGTTACACTTCGATGATCGGATTCGTCCGGCAAATTTACTTCCTCTAGACATGATTGACTTCGATGTCATTCTGGGTATGGATTGGTTGGCTTTCCATCGAGCAATCATTGACTGCCACGCCAGAAATGTGATTTTTGGTGATCTGAATAATCCTGAATTCATTTACCTTGAATCTCGCCCTCTTAAAACTGTTAAAATCATTTCCGCCTTGAAAGCTCGAACCTTGATGTCTCATGGTTGCCAAGGTTATCTAGCCTCAGTTAAGGATTTGTCCGTTGAGAGTCCGGATATTTCTAGTGTTCCCATTGTTCGGGATTTTGCTGACGTTTTTCCTGAAGTACTTCCTGGTCTTCCTCCAGCTAGAGAAGTGTAGTTTTCGATTGATCTAATTCCCGGTGCCGAACCTATCTCTAAGGCTCCGTACCGGATGGCACCTGTTGAACTGAAAGAGCTGAAGGAGCAACTGGAAGAGTTGCTGGACTGTGGATTTATTCAACCTAGTGTTTCGCCATGGGGTGCTCCTGTGCTTTTCGTGAAGAAGAAGGATGGGTCTATGCGTCTGTGTATTGATTATCGTGAGCTTAATCGCATTACCATTCGAAACCGTTATCCGCTTCCTCGCATTGATGATTTGTTTGATCAATTGCAAGGAGCTAAAGTTTTCTCCAAAATCAACTTGCGATCGGGTTATCACCAATTGGGAGTTAAGGAGCAGGATGTACCTAAGACTGCTTTCCGCACCCGTTATGGACACTATGAATTCCTGGTTATGCCTTTTGGCTTAACAAATGCTCCTGCTGTGTTTATGGATTTAATGAATCGGGTTTTCCATGAATTTCTTGATAAATTCGTCATCGTTTTCATTGACGATATTCTAGTGTATTCTAAATCGTCCGAAGAGCACGAGCAACACTTGCGTATTGTTTTAGATATCCTGAGGCAGCAGAAGTTATTCGCGAAATTTTCTAAGTGTGAGTTCTGGCTGAATCAAGTAGCTTTCCTAGGTCACATTGTGTCTGCAGATGGCATCACCATGGATCCATCTAAAGTTGAGGCTATCACCAAGTGGCCGAGACCTACCACTGTGACTGAAGTCAGGATTTTTCTAGGATTAGCTGGCTACTATTGGCGTTTTGTGGAAGGATTTTCTAAGTTGGCTTTGCCATTAACTCAATTGATGCGGAAGGGTGAAAAGTTCGTATGGACTGATGAGCGTGAGCAGAGTTTTGAAGAGTTGAAACGGCGTTTGGTGTCCGCACCTATTCTAACTTTACCATCAGGTTCTGGAGGTTTCCAAATCTATAGTGATGCTTCTAAGAAGGGTTTGGGCTGTGTGCTTATGCAACACGGCAAGGTGATTGCCTATGCTTCGAGGCAACTGAAACCCTATGAGGAAAATTATCCAACTCATGATCTAGAATTGGCAGCTGTGGTTTTTGCATTGAAGATCTGGAGGCATTACTTGTATGGTGAATCATGTGATATCTTCACTGATCACAAGAGCCTCAAATACATCTTTACTCAGAAGGAGCTTAATATGAGGCAGAGGCGATGGCTGGAGCTTCTGAAAGATTATGACACAAACATCCAGTATCATCCAGGTAAGGCTAATGTGGTTGCAGATGCACTTAGTCGGAAATCTGGAGTGATTTCTAGTTTGGAGATTGATCCGCATGTCCTCAAGGATTTGGAGCGTTTGGATGTTGAGTTATGTTTTCGGCGTGATGTTGTTTACTGGGCTAGTTTAAAGATTGAGTCAAATCTGATGTTGCGTATTAAAGAGGCTCAGAAAGATGATGGTGAACTCTGGGCTATAGTTCAGAATATTGAAGAGGGTAAGCAAACTGAGTTTAGAGTTGATGACGATGGAGTTGTCTGGTATGAGGATCGTTTATGCGTGCCTAATGATTCCGATTTGCGTGAGGCTGTGTTGACTGAAGCTCACATTTCTCCTTTCGCTATCCATCCTGGTTCTACCAAGATGTATCGGAATCTTAAGCAACATTTATGGTGGAATGGCATGAAGCAAGATGTGGCGTTATTTGTCGCTAGATGCATGACCTACCAGCAAGTTAAGATTGAGCATCAGCGAGCTAGTGGTCTATTACAACCTTTGGAAATTCCTACATGGAAATGGGATGAGATTTCCATGGACTTCGTTTGTGGTCTGCCTGTTACTCGTAAAAGACATGATGCGATTTGGGTGGTCGTTGATCGGCTAACTAAATCTGCTCATTTCTTACCTATCCGTATGACCTTTAGTGTTAGTAAGTTGGCGGAAGTTTTTCAGCAAGAGATTGTTCAATTGCACGGTATGCCTTCGTCTATTGTTTCAGATCGTGATCCTCGTTTCACTTCGTGTTTTTGGAAGGGACTTCATAAAGCTTGGGGCGCTCGCCTTAAGTTTAGTACTGCATTTCATCCCCAAACTGATGGTCAGTCTGAGAGGACCATTCAGACTTTGGAAGACATGTTAAGAGCTTGTGCGTTGGAATGGGCAGGTAGTTGGGATGAGTACTTGTGTTTGGTAGAGTTTGCGTATAATAACAGTTGGCATGCGAGTATTCGAATGGCTCCCTTCGAGATGTTATATGGTAGGAAATGTAGGGCTCCTGTTTGTTGGAATGAAGTAGGTGAACGTCTGATTGAAGGACCTGAGATGATTGAGATCACAAATGAAAAGGTAGCTGTTGCTAGAGAGAAACTCAAAGAGTTGCATGCTCGCCAGAAAAGCTATGCTGATAAGCACCGTCGGGATCTAGAAATTAATGTAGTGGGGAAGAAGTTGTAATACCTGAAATTTAAATAACCTATAAAATGACCAAATTACCCCTGAAGCCATAAAACTAAATAAAATCATTTATAACAATTCTGAATTAATTCCAAACTTCTGAAAACGAACTACATATCAAGTAATTAAAATTCTGGGATAACATTACATTACTTTGAATGTACAAAAATTACAAAATCACATATATACATATACATGGTCCGAAAATTTAATTAAATAAACTTTATATATATTTTGTAAAATCATTTTAATTAGATAATTACAAAATAAATATGGGAATTGTACACCAAATCAAAGTGTGATTTTAAGCAAGCTATTTGGGCCAAAAATTCTGAGTATATTCCCCCTCCTAGTCGGCTAATATTATATACAAAATTAAACCATTCTATTTTACAAAACCCTAAATAACGAAACCCTAAATCGCCTAAACCAAAAATCGACCAAAAATCCATTCGACCTTCTGGACGTGATCTAGCAATTTTCTGGAGTTTATCAAGGTGTAAGCAAGCTAGGAAAAATAAGATTTGGGTCGTGGAAGCTTTCGTTTGATTGTGGTGCTTTTGTTTGTTCGATTTCACTCACTCGATAGGTATAAAAATCCCACGCCTAATCCTTACGTTCTATAATTGATCTAGCATTTTTCTAATGATCTATATATTGTATATAACTCAGTAAAAATGTCGAACATGGATCATGCAAGTTAAACAAGGCGTACGAATTTGTAAGAGTTAAAATACACATGAATTCCAAATAATGTCATACGATTTTTCTGAGGTGTAACTATAATTTTTACATGTCCTATACTGATAATATAAGCCTAGAAAAATAACCACATGATTTATAGAAGCTCAAAATAATTGATGTGAATTATTGTTCATAATCGGTTTTACGAAAAATAAAGAAAATAAGAAGAAAACCCTAGAATGCATTAGGGTTAGGGTTAATATGAATAGATCTGATGTAATTAATGTAATTAATGATTTTATAATGATAATATAATGATTGGATAAAACTAGGGTTTGTTTTGGTAAAATAAAAGGCTATACGGTTTGTTTTTAAAAGTATAAGGGCTTGTTTTGTCAACTTTGAAACTTCTGGGATATTTTTGTAATATCATATAAGTCAGTAGGAAGGTGAGAAAAATATAACTTGAGGGTCCTGAGTGTAAATGTGCAAGAAAATGAATTAACTATATTTATAAGGGTCGATTTGTAAATAATTAAAATAGAAGGACTAAAAGCTTAAATTTGGGAAACTTGAAGTTATTTTGAGTAAATAATGTCATTCAGGGTGTAATGGGTAAATTTGAGTATTTGTGGGATTGATATGTAATTATAAATAAATTATGATTTAAATTGTAAGTTTTGAAAGGTTAAGGGACCAATTGTGTAATTACTAAAAATTTGAGGGTCTAATTCGTACTTCATATAATTCTGAGTTGAATTTCTATAAATTTGTAAAATAAAGTACTTGTTTGGTAAATACATGTATCATAGGGATTAAATCAGTAACTTAAAGTATTTTCACTTTAAACCTTTGAATCTAATGAATTTGAAATTAAAACCCTAAACTATTGTAACTTTATAGAAAGTACCTTAAGTCCATAATGATCTTGAAATAAGGACTTAACTTAACCTGGAATATTGACATATTACTAAATCTGGAAACTTACAAAATGCAAAAGTAAAACTAAAAGCAATAGTCTGAGTTTGAATAATTCATAATTCTGTCTTCTACTTCTTAGGTGTGAAGAAGGAGAAACCCTAATCTCAGCTTCGTGTTTGTTTCCTTTCTGTTGAGCTAATAAGGTACAGATATTCCGTCCTTTCAGTAAGGGCTTTTCAGTTCTTTTTCTTTCAGAATTCATTTCCTTATTAGGATTCCCTATACCTTTGCTATGTTCCCTTTTGTTTGTGAACTTTCGATGTGGTCTTTGATTTGAATCTTTTGCCATGTACCCTTAAGATAATATTTTGATTATTTGATAGTATGCCCGACCTTTGTTCTACAGTTTAATATTACGAGCCAATCACTAGACATGAGGGTTTCATGTCCATGTCATTGACGCACCTCTGACATGACTCTAGGGCAGGAGAGTGATGACCTGTTCCGTCCCTTATTTATTATTTGTTATGGCCATTATAATTATGATTATTGATTTGTCTGTGGGGCGTATGGGTGCACTCTAGATTTGACCTGTTATCTGTATATGTTATATGTTATTATATCTGGTGACTGATTGTGTGTGCGATACACGTCTTTCACTTTTGTCTGAGAGCTGATCACTCTACACAGGTATGTTTTATTATATTAGTATGCTATGGTATCGTAAGTAGTCTGGGCTCGTGATGAATTGCTGTGTTTCATTTTCTTAAATCTTATTTCACTTTGTTCTTTTCTTTCATTCATGATTCATTTCTCATTCTTTCATTTGACTTCGTATCGGTATGATCTTGTATTCCTGATTTGCTTTTGTATTTGTTACCTGTTATTTGTTCCCGTTATCTATATATCTGTTCACTGAGCTTTTGAAGCTCAGTCGCATTTCTTTTCCTGCGGCAGGTACTTAAGCTAGGAGCTGGGTTTAGGTTTGGGATGAGAGCGATCTATTTCGGAGTCGACCTTAGTTATTTAGCTTTACCATTTGAACTTCTATTTATTTTATTATGCCATTGTTTAGGCATTTAAATATTGGATTTTTGTACTTAAGCTAGTTTGTCTTGCATTTTGATTTAAGTCATGTTGACTTATTTTGGATTTAATGTTAAGACTTATGAGGTTTTATTTATTGAATGTTCTGTGACTTCTGATATGCCACCATTATTGTGATATCTTTACCCTTGTCGGGTTGAGGTGTTACACGATATGTGTAAGGTCTATATGTAAAAGAGTTGAGTAGACTAACGTGTAATGAAAAAGGTGGGAATGATTAACACGGGTTAAAGAATGTAAGCTAGAGTGAAAAGTGTAAGGACGTAGAAAATGTAAAAGTGACTAAAACGTGCAAGAAAAATGAATGATGCTAATGAATGAATGAGAATTAACCTATGCAAGGTTTAAAAGTGGAAAGAGTCGGGTAGACTAAAGGGTAAAGTAAGAAGGTGAAAATGATTAAAGCGGATTTAGAAAGTAAGATGATAAACACATAGAAGTGTGTACTTATAATAAGCAGGTTCATATGCTCTATGAGCTTGCGTTCATTAAATAAAATGAATGAGATAATGTATGTATGTTAAAACGTTAATAGCTTGGATCCAATGCTATAATGTGAAAGTGATAAAGTGTGAATGTTAATGATCCTTCGGGATGAATGTTAATGACCCTTCGGGATGAATGTTAAAGGTGGTATCCTTCGGGATGACCAAGTCAATGAATGTTAAAGAAATCCTTCGGGATGAAGTGTATTGCCTTCACCGGCAAGGATTGCCTACATCCTTGGCATGTGTAAAAGTCCCTTCGGGGAAAATGTTAAAGTAAAGTGGATCCAAGCTAGAAAATGGAAACGTTTAAGATGTAAATTAAAAATGAAAGAATGAAAGTTAAAGCAATAAATAGTAGTGTGAGTGTTGTGTCGGAAGTGTATAAGTAGGACGGTTTATGATTCCTTTATTTAAATGGATTGGGACGCCTTTTCATTTAAATAAAGAAGTTGTAAATCACCGAACCATGGGTTTGTATTTCTTGATTTACATCATTTGGGACACCTCTCCATGTAAATGAGGAAGTATGAATGAGTGGGCTTATGTGTTCCCGACATGGCATGAGTAGGGGAAAGGGGTAGAAAAGGGAGTCAAGGATGATTAGAGTCATAAGGAATTAAGATAGGTAGATAGATAATGAGTAGAATGACGACCCTAGGTGGGAAACGTCAAGTGAAGTATAGGATTTAGGTGTTTAAATATAAGTTGAAACGATTAAAGTCTTAAATGATGTGCTTGTTTGCAATGTGAATTGAAGGCAAGGTGAAATAATGAATGCTAATAAACGCTAATATGGGCTAAAGGTTCTATAAAAAGATGAGAAGAGAAGTAAAGGCTAATGTAACGTGTGGTAAAATGTCAATGGGATAGTGATAACGTTATGGTAAAAGTTAAAAGTTAATGAATAACTGACTTATGAAAAGTTAAAAAGGGTATGTAATGTTCAAGTGACACATAGTCCTTGATTGGAAAGTTAAATGGAACTAGTTAGAAG
This sequence comes from Artemisia tridentata subsp. tridentata, assembly GCA_021014915.2. NCBI lineage: Eukaryota > Viridiplantae > Streptophyta > Magnoliopsida > Asterales > Asteraceae > Artemisia > Artemisia tridentata. The sequence continues at coordinate 244,811,882 of CP139506.1, read as the reverse complement.
GTTATGTGATAGACGCAGAATGGTTTAACAGCATATATTAGTGCCAAGGATTGTGTCTTAAATGACATAATTACTAAAAAGAAATGAAATGTTAGAAAAGTTAAGCTAGAAATAAAATGAGTTAAGGGTATGAAGTGCGTTTAGTAGACCTTGAATTGCACGATCATTTAGATCATTGCAACTAATAGGGAATGAAGAATGGAAAGTGCTAAGAATAGGGGTAAAGCGAGACTAAGTTTGGTTAGAAATAGACGAGAGATTTCGGGGACGAAATCTAAATAAGGGGGTAGAATTGTTAGACCCGTTCCCCGGGTACTTGTAACCTACCCTAGATGAAAGTGAACTAAAGGCCTTATGTGATTGGCTAGTCAATGAATGTAACGTTATAGTCAAACCCGATAGTCTAAAATGTGTAATGTGGCAATAGAAAGTATTATGTGGTACAAATAGGAAGGAATAGATCTAAGGGGCTAAAGTTATTAAGTTTTAAATGTGTTATAAGTTGTGATGTGGCCAAAATAGGAGGAATGAGACTTGAGGGGCTTAATGTGCCAAAAGGTCAAACTTACCACCTAACTAACCTTATCCAAAATTCCCTCATTATTAGATAAGGATGTGGTCCGGCTTTAGTGAGAAGAAAAATAGAGGGAAAATTAGTGATGGCTTAAGAAGAAGATGATGATGAAGATTTATTGTCCATAGTCCTTCCTAGTTATGATCCCCACAAGTAAGTAACTCTAATCTTGAGTTTATAATGATTATTGAGGTAAAAGGTTAATGGGTTAAGTGGGTTTTCATCATATGATCATGATATGATCATATGATGATATAGAAAGGATGTTGGGTAAGTTTAGATGGGTTGTATAACCCTTGATTATGTTATGTTGTGTTAATAAACATCGATGTCATGGTTATGGCTAGGAAGTAAGAGTGATGATGATGATGGTGATGATAATGATGAAGATGATGATGATGATGTTATGGATAGCTTTAGCTTGGACTTAAGGTAAGTAAACCAGCTATAAGATGATGTTATGGTGATTTCCATACATTATGCGTTTATGTATTATTATATTTTAAGGCTTATGAATGATTTGTATAATGATGTAATGTGCAAGTAAGTGTAAGGCTAGTTAATGTGTTAGATATGAATGGATTAAGGAAGGGAAAGTTAAGGCTTATGTGGTTAAGGTATATGTTTATGTTTAATGTGGAAATGGATTAATTGTATGAATGCGTAATGTGTGAATGAAGTATAATGTTATATTATATCCGTTTTACTTACTAAGCATTTGTGCTTACGGTTTAAGTGTTTAATGTCTTGTAGGTTTATGTGTGATGGAATGGTAAGCTTGAGATAAGGATAAAGGTTTACTAATGTGGAAAATAGAAGGTTTGATATGTATAGAGCTAGGTAGAATACCGAGCTCAAGTCAAGGTTGTACCCCCGGGAGTCTTTTAATGATTTGTAAAGTAAAGTCAAGTATTTAAATGTATGTTAAAAGAGTCATAACGATTGGGTGGTCTAACGGTGTGTCAAGTTGTGTTTAATGTGTTTAGGGTCAAGTTAAGGGGGTGTTTGGTAAATAACCAAATCCACCCTTTTTGGGATGTTACAGGTCATAACCATGTACTAACACTCTTTCAATATATGAGAAATGTTAAAACATGTGTAAGTCCAAATGGATATGTAGTAGTTATGTGTTTTTGGGTAAAAAGTGTGTTTTGGCAACTAGCTTAAGAGGGTGTTTGGTAAAAGTGTAAATGTACCCATTTTGGGTTGTGAACGGGTCAAGTTCTTTTGAAACATGTCTCATGTGATAAAGTAATGACGTTGGTCAAGTTTGGTGGACAAATGAGGTGTTATAGATGATTGATTATGAAAATTGGTCAAAATGGGTCTAATGCATAACCCGCTAAATTATTCATCTTGGTTCTGAGCCAAATTACTCATCTTGGTTCTGAGCCAAATTACTCATCTTGGTTTTGAGTCAGATTACTCATCTTGGTTGTAAATGGTCATCTTGGTTCTGAAATGGTCATCTTGGTTGTAAATGGTCATCTTGGTTCTGAAATGGTCATCTTGGTTGTAAATGGTCATCTTGGTTCTGAAATGGTCATCTTGGTTGTAAATGGTCATCTTGGTTCTGAAATGATCATCTTTGTTGTGAAATGCTCAGTGATGGAAACGCACTTCAGAAGCCCGACGTCGCTACGGGTACGTTCTAGCTTATTAAATCAACGTAGTGCTAAGATATTATTTGATTCTGGTACGTTCTAGCTGATAAGAGCTTTGTGTCTACTTCATTTGCAACACTGCTTAATATTGCTCCCATAGAACTAGATACTACATATGAAATAGAAATAACCAACGTAAACCTTTTAAGCACCAATACTCTGATCTGAAATTGCACCTTAACCCTTCAAAATAAAACCTTCCCCATTGATCTCATGCCCATCCAACTTGGAAGTTTTGACATTATCATTGGCATGGATTGGTTATCCAAGCATCGTGCTAGAATCATTTGTGACGAGAAAGTTGTCCAAATTCCTCTCGACGAAGAAACCCTTATCGTTCGTTGTGATCACCATAGAACCCAACTCAATATCATCTCATATATAAAGACGGTGAAGTACATAAGCAAAGGATGTCATGTGTTTTTGATTCAAGTGACGGAAGGTGAATCAAAAGAGAAAGGGAAACAACTTGAAGAAGTACCAGTCGTGAATGAATTTTCTGAAGTATTTCCTGAAGACTTGCCAGGTATTCCACCAACTCGGCAAGTAGAATTTCGAATCGATTTAGTGCCTGGAGCAGCACCTGTTGCAAGAGCACCCTATCGATTAGCACCCTCAGAAATGAAAGAATTATCTGAGCAGTTGAAAGAACTGTCAGATAAGGGATTTATTCAACCAAGCTCATCATCTTGGGGAGCACTGGTCCTATTTGTCAAAAAGAAAGACGGAACGTTCCGAATGTGTATTGATTATAGAGAGTTGAACAAACTCATAGTGAAAAATTGATATCCATTACCAAGGAATGACGATCTTTTTGATCAAATGCAAGGATCGAGTGTTTACTCAAAAATCGATCTGAGATCTGGATATCATCAATTAAGAGTCAGGGAAGAAGAAATTCCTAAGACAGCCTTTCGAACACGGTACGGGCATTATGAATTCCATGTAATGCCATTTGGTCTTACAAACGCACCAGCAGTGTTCATGGATTTGATGAATCGAGTATGCAAACCGTACTTGGTCAAATTCATGATCGTGTTCATCGATGACATCTTAATCTACTCCCGTAGGGAAAAAGAACATGCTGAACACTTGAAAACCATTCTGGAGTTACACAAGAAAGAAAAGCTGTATGCCAAATTTTCCAAATGTGATTTTTGGATTCCCAACGTTCAATTTGTAGGCTACATCATCAATAGCTGAGGTATCCACGTAGACCCTGCCAAGATCAAAGCAGTTAAAGGTTGGACATCACCCACCACTCCTACTGAAATTCGTCAATTTCTAGGTCTCGTTGGTTACTATCGAAGGTTTATAGAAAACTTTTCAAAGATCGCGAAACCCTTGATGGAACTCACTCAGAAAAACAAGAAGTACATCTGGGAAGAGAAGCAAGAGTCAGCATTCCAACTCTTAAATCAGAAACTCTGTGAGGCACCAATTTTAGCACTACCGAATGGAAATGATGATTTTGTGGGGTATTGTGATGCATCTCATCATGGTTTAGGTGCGGTAATAATGCAACGAAACAAAGTTATAACCTATGCCTCATGAAAGCTCAAGAAGAATGAGGAAAATTATACCACGCATGATCTAGAATTAGGAGCAGTGGTTTTTGCTCTTAAGATATGGAGACATTACATGTACGGTACAAAGTGCACGGTTTTCAGCGATCACAAAAGTCTTCAACATATACTGGATCAGAAGGAGCTGAACATGAGACAGCGCCGATAGTTGGAACTTCTCAACGACTACGACTGTGAAATTCGCAATCACCTCAGTAAAGCGAATGTCGTGGCTGATGCACTGAGCAGAAAGGAAAGAACCAAATCCCTTAGAGTTCGATCTCTAGGAATGACAATTTGTTCACCACTCCCATCTCAAATCCTTATAGCTCAATCAGGAGATCTTCAAGAAGAAAACCGACATCACGAAAAGATTTATGGTATGCCAGAAAGTGATAACGGATTCGGGAGAAGATCTGATGGAATGTTATGTTTCAAAGAAAGATATTGGGTTCCTCTCTACGGAGGTATTCGAGATCTTATCATGCATGAATCCCACAAATCCAAATATTCTATCCACCCAAGTTCCGATAAGATGTACCAGGACCTTAAACAGATCTACTGGTGGCCAAACATGAAAGCCGACATCGCTGAATATGTTGGAAAGTGTTTAACTTGTTCAAGAGTCAAGGTGGAGAGTCAGAAACCGTCAGGATTACTCATACAACCAGAATTACCAGTCTGGAAATGGGAACGAATCACAATGGATTTTATTTCCAAATAACCAAGGACGTCGACCGGATAAGACACTATCTGGGTCATCATCGATCGTCTAACCAAGTCTGCACATTTCCTACCCATCAAGGAAACTGACGAGATGGATACACTCGCTCAGTTATATTTCAAGGAAATTGTGATTCGACATGGAGTGCCAATCTCCATCATTTCAGATAGAGACAGCCAATTTACCTCAAGATTTTGGCAAACTCTACAGAAAGCTTTTGGTACTCGTTTAGACATGAGCACCGCTTATCATCCACAGACCGATGGACAGAGTGAAAGAACGATCCAAACCTTGAAAGATATGCTCCTAGCATGTGTTATTGACTTCGGAAAAGGTTGTGATAAACATTTGCCATTGGCTGAATTCTCTTATAATAACAGTTACCACGCCAGCATAAAAGCCACACCCTTTGAAGCACTTTGTGGAAGAAAGTGTAGATCGCCTGTCTGTTGGACGAAAGTTGGAGACATACAACTCACCGGGCCAGAACTGATACATGACACGACAGAGAAGATATTTAAGATTAGACAATGCCTACAAGCTGCTCGTGACAGACAAAAGAGTTATATTGTTATAAGAAGAAAAGCTATGGAATTTCAAGTTGGCGACAAAGTTATGTTAAAAGTTTCTCCCTGGAAGGGAATGATACGCTTTGGAAAGCGTGGAAAATTAAATCTGAGGTACATTGGACCCTTCAAAATCCTCGAAAGGATTGGTCCAGTTGCTTATAAGTTAGAACTCCCAGAAGAACTCAGTAGGGTTCACCCTACATTTCATGTGTCACAACATAAGAAATGTTTGTCGGATGAAACTCTCGTCATCCCACTGAAAGAAATCAGACTTGACGACTAACTTGTGTTCACAGAAGACCCTGTAGAAATAATGCATAGAGAAGTGAAACAACTTAAACAGAACCGTATTCCCATTATTAAAATTAGATGGAACTCCAAGCGAGGACCAGAGTACACATGGGAACGCGAAGATCAAATTCTTGAAAAATATCCACACCTATTTTCATCGACCACACTCATTAGCTATCTTAGATTTGAATTTCAGGACGAAATTCAGAATGACGAGTGAGTACTGTAATACACTGTAAAATTTCATTGTACTTATGATCGTTAATCAATATTAATCTCAGTTACTGTTTACTGATTTCCATTTTTGGGGGAAAATTTGAAATTTTCTTATTATATTATTTTAACGTGATCACGAAATCACATAATTCACCAAATGACGGGACGAGTTCAACGAGTATTACGAAATTTAATTTTACATAATTAACACCTAATCGGGCCAAAATTAACTCAGCCCAACTTAATCCCATGCGTACTGTTCATCAGCCCACCCAAGCCCAACCTTATTTTTTTGTGATTTCATGTGAAATCCGATTAGAACCCCTCTCCAAAACGCCTCCCATTCACTCCATTTCTAAACGCGACCTATGAATATTTTTATACCATCTCGTTCACCTCCCACCAGACTATATGAATGTCGAATCTCAGATTTAAATGTCGAGTTTTGATGTGTTTTTAAAAGGCAAATCGTTCCATTTTAACCCAATCCGATTGAAACAAAAATTCCATACGTAACCATTTTGACTCCAATTTGATTCCACGCACTCCTAACAATATTTCTAGCTTAATGACATGTTGTTGGATTAGTTTTAACATCAATATATAGGTATTATACGTTAAAAACCAATTTGGCACCTAATAAACTAACTAGTCGACATGTATATGTTGCAAAAACGAAATATAACTTTCATTCTCACTCACATTCCCTCTTAAAGTGATAACATGTCAGAAATCTATCTTGAAAACCCTTCATTCACTGCCATTACACTGTAGGAACTAGTAGAAATTGTCTCTTGCATTATTGGAGCCAATTCGTGTACTTAACACTTGTATATATCTACCCCTAGCTCACCACCTTTCCTCACTCATTTAATACTATCATATCAACTCTCATACTCTCACAAAATCATCTTTGGAAGACCAGAAATTAACGCTAGCTCATTTGGAAGCTTATCGGAGAAACGAGTTTAATATATATAACGTATACTTGGGTTATAAGCGAACGTGGATTATTTCTTGTGTTCCATTCATCTCACTCGAGTCTCTACCACCCTTAGAGGTGTAGTAAGTACTCACAAACCTTCCTTGAATTCATCTCGCACATTATATAATAAACATGCATCGTAATTTTAATACTACTCGAACGTATATCACTTTCACTTATTTATTTACGTACCCATATTCATATAGCACACAAATAGTGACGAGCCTCCCTCGTGGAAGGCCTAGGAGTCACGATGCACACCCCTTTCACCTTTAATTTTACGTTACATGCATCATTCGAGATCATTTGTATACGTCCCATGTCGCACTAAAAACGACCACATATCATAAAATTGGACTTAACGACCATACTATATTTGTACATGATCTATTAGACCACGTTGCTAGCTACCACTTTCGTATAAATAACTTGTAAATATAAGCACATCTAGACCCTTTAAATCGATCAATGTAAAGCGACAAAATCATTTCTCAAGATGTTAACAAAACTTGACATGGACTATTAAGCCCATTAAGCTCATTTTAAGCAAATGTGATAAGCTAGCTTATCTAGGTCTTCTGATATAAAAATAGAACATGAAAAATGAGCTTATGAACGAGCTCAACTCGTCTCAAAGCTTACGGTTTTTAAAACATTAATGGGCTAAGTAAATGGCTCGTTAAAAGCCCAATAGATGAAAAATAAGCTCTTTTGCCATATAAACTGTTGAAATAAGCTTTGTTAAACTTAAATAAGTCTCGGAAAATTTCATATAATTTTTCCCCATAATTTTTGAACGTTTGGACTAAAAATGCAAACTAGTTACACCTTAGAGGACTAAAACTGTCAAACCTATAAAACATGGACTGAAACTGCCAAAACAGAAACATTAGGGTATAAATTGATATAGAATGCTATTTTAGACATGTAGTGGACTACAAGTGCAATTAATATTTAATAAAGGACTAACGGTGCAACGCAAACGTCGTTAGGGTAAAAAGTGTAAAAACTGGAAAAGGACAAGGACCAACAGATTATATTTGACATTCTTATTTCTATTTTTCATTTTACAATTTCCCATCACGTCACGTGCATTATGTATATTTCATTTACGTATTATTTACCGTTACGTTAATTATATATAATGAGATTTTGAACGATTTAACTATACGTTTCGATTTACCATTTTCGAAGACACAATATTTTGGAATATTTGACATAAAAACAAGATAATATTATATGTAATATTGTTTTTGAACTTTAAGCATTTTAAGCATATCACATCCTCACTCTAACGATCAAATTGTTATTCGTTCTCATTATCATTTTCACCATTCGTATTTGGTCAGATTCTTCGACTTCCCCATTTATTCAGGTTGTATTTTGGAGCCGTTACCATAATCCCATCTGAACTTACTTTTCACCATTCTCAGTATCACATAAGGTGAGTTATAGCCTCACATTTACTTATTTAACAACTTTATACTCCGTGAGGGAGATACATGCTATAAACAGATCACAAGTATTTTTATGTATGCTTTACCTGACTTGATATATGCCTAAGTACCCTTATTGCCACAAGACCCTTTATCATGAGCCATTAATCACTAGTAAGTGAACGCGAATATAGTGAATAGATCTATTAGAGGTTGACGACCTATCCCACTAATACTGGAGGGCATTATTTCCATCATTAACTTGATGTGACACCTCCGTTTTACGGTACTTTGTTAACGTTTTGCGTGTCATGAGACTTAGGGCAATATATACTGCAATATCAACTTTTCAACTGATTGTATTCCCAATACAATCTTACTTGTGTATCGAACTGATTATTAAATTTCAAACTCTATAATTTCACTCAACATTTTTGTTGACTTTTAAGCATGTTTATCTCAGGTAATTAGCGGAGCAGCAAGGGCATGGAGCGGGCTGTGACTTATCTTTATTATGGTGTAAAATAAAACGTGTAATTCAGTTTAAAACAATGCTTCCTTTATGGATTTCATCAACTTTGATATGAAACTTTTGTAACTGAATTAATATGAAGGACCTATATTTTCAAAACGTCTCTTTCGAGCCGTTTTCTATGATTATGACTTCGATCCTCATAGTAATACACCGATTAGTCTTTCGCTGTTATCTCATAATTTAGGGGGTGTTACAGTGACCGGAAGTTTGATGGTGGATACTATGGTAGGTTGGAGAAGATGCAACAAAAATGAAGATGAAGGGTATTTGGTTGGGGTTTGATTATATATAATAACAATAATAATAATAATTGAAAAAAAATAAGTAAATAAATAAATAATAGCAACAATAAAAATAATAAGGGTGTTTTTGTCATTTAACTTCATCAAACTTGCATTTTAACGGTCAACTGACGGAATTAGTGGTCAAGGGACCAAACCTGATACGGGTCGCAATGACAGGGAGAGGGTCCGTTAAAAAAAGTTTATGGACTATTTCCGTTAAACCCGATAGACCACAGGGACTATTTATGAAAATAAGTCTTATAGAAATTTGCAAAGTCATGTCTTTGGAAAGGTATAAAAAAAAAACCATAACTACATAACCGTATAGACAACTTACATAGCAACATTAATTAAAGTTAATAGAATTAGGGGTGAAAATGAGCTGAGTTGAGCTCGAGGTCGAGCTCGGACAGTTTCAAGCTTTATCTTTAATGCTCGAGCTCGGCTTGTTAATTATTACTTATGCTCGAGCTCAGTTCGGGCTCGACTCGTTTATGAGCATATTTACTTTTTTTTCTTTACGTTTTAATTACAAAATATAAAAAGTGTGCTTAGGATGAGATTCTAATTAATGTATTTCATCGAGTAAATATATTTAAATAAAAAATGTATCACAACAGCTAATTTATTTTAAAAACTATATGATATATAATTATACTATATCTTGCACCAAAAAATATATATAATTATACTATATCTTATACTACCTCCGTCCCAAAATAAGTGTCCAGTTTGACTTTTCAGAGTCAAACTGGTTCAACTTTGACCTTAATTATTTTGTGGGTTTTATATAATATTTGATGAAAAATATATAAATGGATTGTGTTTTAAGTGTATTTTTCAATGGTATAATTATTCATCAAGTATTATATAACATAAAAAAAATATTTAAGGTCAAAGTTGAACCAGTTTGACTCTGAAAAGTCAAACTGGACACTTATTTTGGGACGGAGAGAGTATATTTTATACTGGTAAAATCTCGTTTAGGCTTGTGAGTCTACTTGACCTCGATTACTAAAGTTCGGGCTTGAGTTCATTTATTAAACGAGCTTTATGTTAAGCTTGAGCTGTTTAAGGCTCGGTCCGTTTCGAGCTTTTACCCGACCAATCTCGAGTAGCTCGGCTCGTTTACACCGTTAAATTAAATCAAAACACCCAAGCGACCACGGTTAGAAAACTAGTAAATACCATGATATATCATGGTCATCTCTGCGACTCTGCCGCAATAGCCTTTCACGCCACTGCCATTGAAATTCCCAACCGCAACACGGTCGTGACCACACAACAACAAAGCTAGAATGAAAAGGTTGAGGGGTAATTCTGTTGGGAACGCCGATGTTCCACACCCTAATATGGAGACTAGGGTTTTACATAACCCTAACGTGAGTATAGCGACTGGAATTGATGTTCAACCTTCTGATTGGACGTCTAATGAACAACCACTTAACGTTGTGTTACTAGCCAAGGATGAACAAGTAAATATGGATAACAATGATAAGCAGGTGAAGCCGGTTTCACATGTTTCTAATTACATGTTGAAAGTGATGTGACTAGAACTGGTCATATTAGTAAGCCTACTCCATTGGATATTCAGTCGACTGAGGTTACTGGAGCTGTTAGTGACACTACTTCTTGTGGGAGTAAGGTTACTCCTGATGTTGCTGAGGTTACTAGTCCTATAAGTAATGCTACTTCTACAAGTAATGTTACTGCTTTCCATTCATTTACTGAAGCTATTGGTTCTACAAGTAATGTTACTTCTTTTGGGAGTAACCCTAGTCATGATACGTCAAGTGATAATATTAGTGACAAAAGTAGAGTTAATACTCCTGATATTAACCCTTCTAATGAAGTCCTACAACCTACTGCTAGTCAACCTAATGGTATTGATAAGGTGGTTTTAGATGCTTGTAAGGATTTTGAGGAAGCAATGCATGGAGAACGTGGCTGCTTCTTCTTCATCTCCTCAGGTTGCTTCATTTAAAAACACTACAAGTGTTTTGAAACAGCCTACAACTTCGAATGTACCTAATGTGAAGTCGGTTTCATATGAGGGTGTTATGTTTAATGATTCTCAGAAGCTAAAATCTAACTTTCGTAGAGTGGAGTATAGTGGTAAAAAAATGGTGTAGATCTCTCCGTTCCTCTGAAAGTGGTTGAAGAGGTAAATTCTCGATTCGAGAATACTCTTTATGGTTATTTTCTTGGTAAACGTATTGCTTTTCCGGTTGTTGATTATTATGTGCGTAAGGCATGGGCTAAGTATGGGATTCAAAAAGTCATGATGAATGATAACGGTTTCTTTTTCTTTAAATTTACCACAAAGAAAGGTGTTGAAGATGTCATTGAAAACGGTCCGTGGATGATTAGGAATGTGCCTATTATTAATAAACCTTAGACTTTGAACACTAATTTACTTAAAGAGGAATTGACTAATATTTGGTATGGGTTAAATTCCATTATATCCCCCTTGCTATGTTCTCTGATGATGGTCTCATTCTGTAACACCCCCAAAATCAGGATTTGCGAAAAGCATACATATTTGGGTGCTACTAAATCGATAATCACAACACAAAGATATAGATAACGGATTAAAAATCCGTTTTAAAATAGTTTACATTTCCAAAGTTAATTGTCATACATCAAGTTCAATTCAATTAAAACAAGGCCCATCTAACATGACTGTCTCAAATTAGAGTTTAACGCATAAGCAAAAACATTTCTAGAAATTTATGACCAATGCCATGCCCTGCCTTCAAAGAACACATACTCAAACACCCGAGAAAAACATGCTAAAAGTCAGCTAACGCTGGTGAGTTCATAGGTTTAAAGTAAATAAGCACATATGGACTATAGCAAATAATTCAGCAATCACACTCATTTTGTATGCTAACACTAAGCTCATCCAACCGAAACTAGACAAACAACATGCCAAGCTGGCATAGCAAACAAAGGGTGCCCGCGAGTGTTAATCCCCAGACACTCGGCAAAAATCCGACTTGGTATATGTTCGCGTTGACCTACCAGGCCAACTGAACGGGGGAGTCACCCCCAATAGATCTATTTATATCATACGCGCTTCCCAGCAGAAATTGACGGTTGATGATAGTGGGCACAATGGGATTCAAACATACTTAGGTTATCCGCATACTAGTGTGTATAAAAACAAAGTTCAATTTGATCCATAAAAACAGTTTTACATGTTTCTCACCCTAAGGTTTATAAAAACAATACGTATAAAAATGGGGCTATAAATTCACCTTAATAACGATAGCAAACTGCTAGTCAACGATAACACAATACAACCACTCCGACACGCGACCTAGATCAGTATGGTAAGTCTTAGCGAATATTCGTGTTTTAAATGTTTTAACTCAGTTGAATGGTTTACGTGTGTCAAGTGCTCGTGTATTTCTTGCTTGTTGTGTGGTAAGGTACATTTCAAAATAGTTCATCGTTTAAGACTCTTTGGTGATGGCTCATGGTGAAAGTGTACGGTGAAAATACGTGCGACGGAACTTCCGTGCTCAGTGCTTGTCGTCGCAAAATGCGTAAGTAATATATATATATATATATATATATATATATATACGAGAACGGCAACTATCCGCCGCGTTGCGGGCGTGCCTGTTTTTTGGCGGAGGCGATTTTGCACAAATAAAGTAGAATATTTAGGCGCTATATGGATATAAGAATTCTTTTTTGTAGGACTAACCTTTTAAGTTGTAGTGTTGGCGCGTACGCATACCGACCCATGTGCTTGTTATTCGGCCGACACTTAGGGCTGTCGTTTCACATCGTTGACAATCGATCCCTTTTTTTAGACAATTTTTTTAATAAAACGGGTTAGAATGGGCGCTATGAAAACAACTTTAAACTTTAGAGTAGTTACCTATTTGTGCAATCTGAAATGAATTCGTTGCAACAATTGTAAGGAACATCTATCACACTAACATTGGTTGGTACCTTAAGGCCTAAACAAAATTGAAATAGCTGAATGAATCTTAAACGTGACATTTTTGTTCCGACGAATAGCACCTTGAAAAAAGAAGTGAGGACCTCTTCTTGGCACATTCTACTTGTAATGTATCAAAAAGTTACATTTAGGTACACAGATTTCTAAATCAAAAATCTCATATTGTCCATCACTTGGAAGCATGTCAATTATAAAAGCTATACCCCCACATACACTTAGGGAGGTATTGTCTCCTTAAATCAGATAAACATACATAAGAGTTTGGTTTTTAATAATAGTACAATTTAGAGAAGTCATTTTAGTTCATGGGCTTTTATCAGTGTCTTTGCTTTCCTTTTCTTTTGTTGTCTTGAACTTCATCTTGACCAGTACCTATCATACACATAGAAACTTATATAAATGTATATAAAGTAACTTGTAGTTTGGTTACACAAACAGATAAAGCAAAGATAACTATTTCAATATTTAATTAGACGCGGCAATTCTGAATCAAGGATTTAAAAATGGCCTGTTGTAAGTTTTTTTTTTATTTGATAAAACATGACTTCAATTGAACCGTTTATAAGTTAATTTGTTAAGACGGCGACCTCTATATAGTTTAAAAAAAAAAACTTGGGACTTGTAAACATACTGGATCATGGGCTACCATCACGAAACCTGACTAACGATCCGGTGAAGGCTGCAACCACAGTTCTGGTAAACCAAGAACAGTACAAATGCAACCATCATTGTATCCTGCAAAAGCAACACATAATTGAAGTGTAAGATACATAATTCTTGCTAGACTGCTGTGTTTGGTTCACCGGTACCCCTCTTCTATTGAAGGTATTTGGCGGAGGCGCAAAAGGAGCATCCCCTACAACGAAAATAAGATACTCAGATGCAACAAAAGCATGTATTCAAAGCTGCAACTCAGAGAAAATGTTATGTGCAGAAGCAAACATTATCATTACTTACATGCCCGACAATGTGTTCCCGTTGGCTGGTTTTCACTTACTGGCGGAAACTGTGTTGTTGGAGAACAAAAAGAATCTGATTGTTCGTTACTAAAAGGAAGGCCTACATCAAAGATAAAACATCAGTTGATAAAAATGGCCAAATGATAGTGGGGGATAACAATAATAAAAGGGTCAAGAAAATACCTTCAGAATAATGGATAGCGCGCGCCTCAAAATCTAGTATTATCGGCGAAACACCTGTCCCCATCATATCTCCTATGAAGGTGACACAGCTGGTTATAAGAACCGGCAAGCACCCGGTTAACAAAAAAAGAAAGAACACAAAGAAAACATACCTGCGCGTGGAGAAGCTGGTGGTGGAACAGTCCTGAAAACATACCTGCGCGTTGGTTCACAAATAGATATGACCTAGGAAACTCAAATTAATAATAACAAAAACATTTTTTAAGTTAATATAGTTCAAAAGTATCCGAAACATCTTACCTCCCGGTCGGCGTGCTTCCTGCATCGATGTTGCTGTGCACCTATTGGTGGCATTCCATCTGTCCACTCGTTCAGTTCAATCGTTGCATAAGATGCAGATCTGAAATCGTAGATGGTCTTTAGCATGACACTCAACAATGATATCAAGTATTGATAAAATATGCAGAGTCAAAATAACGAATTGCACTTATAACTGGATCAATAAGTGCAAAGTAAAAAAATTAAGAAATAGTAACCTTAAAATCACGCACTGTCAAAACGTACGCATCTATTAACATATGTGAGGCTTCTCTAGCAGTGTCTTCCCTTGCGGTCATCCTCTACAACCACATCTAAACCTCTGAATAGCATTGGGGTAGACATTCAACACTGGTTCAGCAGTTTTTCCATCTGTGCCCATTGATGTCTCACCTTAGGAATGTCACGGCAGTGCACCTGCATAAACAGCTAGCCAACAGGACTGCTGAATGTGTATTCGTCCCATGAAAGAGATTTCGCAACTCAATGTGTAGCAAACACGACAACATAGTTGAGCACTAACCTGAATCCATGTGAGTCAACCGCCCGTTTGCGACCAATACATGTGGCTATAAGAATGCATAAAATAAGATGTATCATACTTTCAAATATCAGACACCTAAAAGGGTAAATTATAAAGCCGTATAAATCATACTATTTACATAAGGTTTACGTTTCAGTTCTAAAGTAACTGTCGCACACTAAATACCGCTCAACCAGAATTAATAGTTACGACCTGATCGGGCCGGGTTGGCCTGTCTAGTTTTAGTTTGGGTGGAAACAGACCAGGCCGGGTTGATCCCCCGACACTTATTCCAATTTTGTTTTTTCATAAATTGGTAGTTACGACCTAAGTTAACCAACTCATAAGTGGTCTAAATTTGGCAACATGATGACACAAAAAAAAGCCATCTACAAAGATAAGTAACAAACTAAATCATACCTTCTTTCATATGGCCTTTCCTCCCGATTTCTACACTAATTTCGGCACAACATCAGCTGTGTCAATCGATTCTGATCTCACTACTTCCAGCAAAACACACCCTATTGAGGTAAAAACTGCAGTGTCAGTCGCACAACATCAGCAGAAAACCACAACCCAATGGAAACAATTTGACATCAATAACTCAACATATTACACTATCAACGCATTTCAGCTAAATTTCACTTAATTCAATTTTTTTTGACATCAACAACTCAACATATTTTTTTTTGCTATGCATTGGGTTAATTCAATTTGTGCCTTATTAATATGGAAACAATTTGACATCAATAACTCAACATATTTTTTTTTTGCTATGCATAATCTCACCAAGATACCGTTGTTTGCTATTTGTTCGTGCAGTGTTAATGCGTAGGAAAAACTCAGCACGTGCAACCCGAAAGCAAATAGCAAACAAAATTTCAGTTCAAAACCTGCATTAACACTTATTTCTAACATAAAGGGTGTTTGCGATTGAGTTTTTTTTCTGCGCAAATGCTTATCGTTTCTTTTTAATATAAGCAGCAAACTCCTAGTGAGCATATCAAATAATGTTTTACATGTATTAGAATCATCAATTCAAGTGAAAAAAAGCATGTTAGTACTAACCTTGATTCCATGATGAAAATCAGCCATGGCACACGCACACAGGTCCAAACCTTGCTCACACAAACAACACTTCATTATCAAAAGGAAAAGGCGAACTTCAGCACTAAACAGTCTAATATAATCGGCTACTGCAATGTTGCAAATGGTTGTGCCCATATGCGGACCAACCCCATCTGGGCCTGCCTGTTTTGACCCATTGTAAATGTTACCCGTATTTGTAGAATTCAGCTAGATTAAAAATCATTAGTTTGTTATGCACTCGTTAAGCAATTCAGTTAAATTCTTCCCTAGAACTAATACTAGATATTACAAATGACTCATTGCTCACTCCATTCTCTTATCACTCTATAAAACAAAATAAAAAGAAGATATTTTTTAAGCAATTCTTACTCGTCTATAAATATATTGTAAAGAAAAGTATTTCTTGGAATATTACGGTCATGCATTTCTTTGGTCACTGCTATAAGTATATTGTAAAGCAAAGAAAACACAAATCTAATAATTGAACACATATCTCATCTTTTTACAATCAAATACTAATCACTTAATTCCATTTTACAATCTGCTATAAGTATTATGACAATCGGATATCCCGGTCGTTGTTCCAATCAAATACTAATCACTTAATTCCATTTTTAATCCTATAATGAAATTAGTATAGATTCAGCATCACAAAGCTTTTTTGATAAACTAATTTTTTTAGTTTCGTGTGCTGTAGCAGGAACTATTAAAGAAATCTCACTTACAATATTATCATGACGCTCCATAAGAGCTTCATCTTTTTTTTTCCCGACTCATCTTTGTTTCTCGCAACAGACTTCTTAACCTGTTTTTTCCCTCCCAGCAAGCTTTAATTCAGGTTCCTGTTTCCATGATGATTCCTTATCTTCTTTAAAGCTATCAATCTGATCACTTGCAGACTTTTTAACTGTATACCCTAAATCATTTTCAAACATATCAGCAAAATCCTTAAGTATGGTACAAAGCTTTTTAATAAAAAAAATGTCAAACTTATAAATGTGACGCATTGGGTCTGTTACATCAAGTTGCATACAGCATGCTTAACGGCATATGGTGTATGCAACTTGATGTAACGGCATATGCTGTATGCAGCAAGCAAAAAACATAACTGAGGTCATTTATGTTTCGGATTATGTTTCATAAGGTTCAAATTTGCGGCTTATTATGAGACTTGTGGGCTTATATAAGTTTATTACAATATGATAATCTTATATATGCCCATAAGTCTCATAATAAGCCGGAAAAGTGGTCTTATGTAATATAAGCCAATTGTGATAATAAGCTACGTAGCTTGAGTTGGCAGTTGTTGTAGCAGTCTTTTATAAGACTGCTTATGTAACATTTAAAAGACTGCTACAACAACCTATACTTGTATATGCGCCTGTATATGCGCACGTAGCAGTCTTTGCTTATGTAACATTTAAAAGACTGCTACAACAATTGACAATTCAAGACTGTATATGCGCACGTATCATCTAGGTAGTCAGACATCCCTGTCTCTACCCAATTCAGGCCCGTTTCATCACCCTAACACGGCCATTTCAGCCCGCAAAGGCACCCACTTACACACCCATTTTAGCCGTGACTTCAGCCCCCAATCCCATACCCATTTGAGACCCCAAACTGACCCATTTCAGGCCCATTGCAATCGATCTAACCAAAAACTAAGAGTGGAGAATACCGTGCATTCACAGTTTGTGGATTATAGGTAAGCAAATTATTAATATGTTTTGTTTCCTATTGCATAAAGTCAATTTTTTATGCAACATAGAGCTTAGTATTTTAAAAAGCATGACTGAATTCTAGCTTAAACAAAGCTGAAAATTTTGTTCAACTTCAAGCAAACTGTGGTATCAGTACTTCCGATACTTATAACGATATGTAGTTTAATACTACGTATAGAGTACCTTTTGGTATACTTCCTCTTGCCAATCAACACCATTTGCATTTCATGTCTGATCAGTAGAATCCAATGATGCTACAAAGAAAAATTATAATGCATCAGCTCGTGTGGTGTTTTTTTGAAACTACAAATGCAATCAGAATTTAAGCTTTAATTAAAAAAAATGGATAGATAGTGTTGACGGAAAAAAAAGCAGTTTGACCCAATATTTGTAATCAACTAAAAAAACGGATTTGTGTGATAATGCAAATACAGTTTCTATAAACCTCTTCTTTTTCCACGTTGCTTGTTACACCTCTCTGTATTTGAGAACTTTTACACACTCATTTTCCTTTCGATTTTCAATTTCAGTTGTGGCACGTAGCTACCACCTGAAACTCGTAACTAAACTACCGAAAATGAGATGACACCTGATTCTGGTTCTCTCCCTCCAGTACCAGACTGTGAACATCTCGTCCGAATTCCTTCAACGCTACCAGCCATTCCTTTCGGGTCTTCCATTACTGCATTTTTTTTTCTACAGAACATTTGTTTTAGAGTAAATTAGTGATGGTACATAACAATATTAAGTATCAAGACAATCACATGTGAGTTAGACCTCAAATATCAAAGCTAAAAATGCAGAGAATGTAAAAATGCATACCTGATTTTACATTGTTCTCATCTAATCAAGACAATCACGGGTGTTTGGCAATGCAATTTTAGAAAACCTCACGTGAAATCAGATAATTCAATACTCAAATCAGATCATGTATGTTGTAGCAACTAAACAGATGCTAAAATGTTTGACAAATTTTAATATTCAAAGATTTGCATATAAAACAGCTCAATGTAGACAAAATCGTTGAAGGTACACCACGAACTAAATGTTTACATCAGTATATCCAAACACTTGGAAATGAGTATCAACGCCTTGAAAATGAAATTTTCAAATAATCTCTTTCGAAACACATTCAATAGTTTCAGTAAAAAAAAACTACACTTTAAAGTTAAATATCTTACTTAAAACAAAGACAGAAATGAAAATATCATTTTCAAAATCCAATCCAAACACCACCAAAACCCTATAACAAATAAAATGCAACACATCCAAACACCCCCAATCTCTGTATACTCAGATACCTTACATACTCTGGAGTGCAATAAAAGATTAGGCTCAGATATGTATATGGTGGTCAGGTCATAGAAGTATCCGAATTCCGTTACGGTTGCAAAGAAACCTGGTTGCATAGCAGGGATATATGCTATGCCATCCGGTCATTGCCTTACCAAGTTAGGATTGGAACATCTCGGCCAAATTCCAACAATCATCACAGCCATAAAAACTTCTTTAAAAAACAATCTTACTTATACGATATTAGAATCCATGAATAACATATTTGACAAAGCCGGAACAACCGCCATGGCTGCGTTAGTGTAAACGCCCTGCCAAGATACGGATGTTCTCAGACCTCAAACAGTTTCAGTAATCTACAGTGAACTGTCATAGTGTAAGCACAATTAGGTATGCCATCCGGTCATTGCCTTACCAAGTTAGGATTGGAACATCTCGGCCAAATTCCAACAATCATCACAGCCATAAAAACTTCTTTAAAAAACAATTTTACTTATACAATATTAGAATCCATGAATAACATATTTGACAAAGCCGGAACAACCGCCATGGCTGCGTTAGTGTAAACGCCCTGCCAAGATACGGATGTTCTCAGACCTCAAACAGTTTCAGTAATCTACAGTGAACTGTCATAGTGTAAGCACAATTAGGGACAGTAGACTTACAGGAGTTTCGAGTCAAAAGTCTGGATCAGATAGGGTGGCAATTTGGAAAAAATGAGTGTGCCCACTATGGCTGCAACCTTCATAGGCTGCGACGCCAAGATGCAGACAATCCCACATTTATCCTGACCCGTTAAAACTCATCATAGCCTCAACATAGTCTCAACGTCAAATTCATATAACCAAGTTAGCACATTTCTGACAACAAACAACTGTTAATTCACGAAACATAAAAGAGTTACTGGGCAAAACCATTATACCAGCAAGCATTCTAAGCTAGGGTCACATATGGTAGCAAACGCAAAAAAACAGGTGCACCCGCCATGGCTGCAACGGCGAAACATTGCCATGCCAAGATACAGGGAATTTCACTTTTAACCTGAATCATTCAAACCCAGGTCAGCCTCATTTTGAAAGGCAAGCCAAGGCAATACCACAGTCGGTAAACAAAGCAAGAGCATACACTGCAACACATGATTACAAACATAAATGTTTGCTGCAACAAAACATATTCGTACCCAAAAAAAATATATTCCTAACAACCAAAAGGAACCTCAACTTGCATCATCCAGAACATGGAAAAATTCACAGAAGGCACAAATTAATTGAAAACCTAATTTTTCAGCATCAAACAACTTGCATAATCCAGAACACGCAAACAATTGTCAGTACCAAAATACAAAAACCCCAATTGACAGAACTCACAAATTAATTGACAACCTAATTTTTCAGCATCAAATTGATTGAAACACAATCAACAAAAACCTCCAAATTAATTACAGTCAAGATCAACTATCAACCACAATCAACAAACACCAATATCAAAACCCAATTTCAGTAAATTGAACAAAAACCCCAAATTAATTAAAAGTTTAAAACCCTAATTTTTCAATATGCAACACCAATATCAGAACTCAAATTCAGAATAAATAAAAACACTGCACCTTCATTTTTCGTAAAACGAAATCTAACAATCACCAAACAATTGCCGTTTACCTAAAAGTCGTTGCCGAAACGACAGCAACTCCCCGCCATGGCTGCAACCACAAAGTCTCCGTGGTACACTGTTTTGGATCTAGGGTTTTATTATGAATGTTCTGGAAGTATGTGGTAAACTTTATCATATATGTATAAAAAAAACGCATCAAATACCGTACGGGGCCAAAAATTGGCCTAGGAATATAGCAAAATGGGCTAA
Organism: Artemisia tridentata subsp. tridentata; assembly: GCA_021014915.2. NCBI lineage: Eukaryota > Viridiplantae > Streptophyta > Magnoliopsida > Asterales > Asteraceae > Artemisia > Artemisia tridentata. The sequence continues at coordinate 244,791,114 of CP139506.1, read as the reverse complement.
GGGTTGGGGCTAAATTTTGGCGGGAAAAAAGGGTGCAAAACGGCACCGTATTCTATATATATAATTAAGTATTTAATTCATTAAGACTTATAATTAATTAAATAGGTATTGAACAATTAATATGATAATGGTGATAGTGGGGTATTATTATATTATAAATATTATAATTATTTATAATATAATGATAATTATAAAGAACTTATAAGTATTTTTAATTTTGAGAAATTAAATAAGTGTAAGTGTATAAATAACTAAAATATATTTGTATGTCTTATAAAGTCTAAAAATATTAATTTAGAAGAATCAATATTTTTAATAATTGTGGAAACTTATTTTAGACCGACTTACACCTACTAAAATAAGTTACGTGATCGTTTATGGACTCTAGGTTGTTACACCTTTGATCTAGGATTTTGTCTATGACTAGCATGATGATAATATTGACGGAATATTCTAATGAAAGAAACAATACTTTCATAACAAGGTTTTGCCAAACTTTCTCTTTATCGTCTCAATATTATTCAAACATAATACGGTTACATCAATGAATTGTAATGGGGATACTAATATCCTTGAGACGACTAACTACACTAAAAGCCCCAATACTACTTGATCAATAGTAGTACGGTTACCCTCTATCAATAACAGGGATCAAAGGATCCTTGAGACAAATCCAAAGTAACAACATCAGACCCCATGTCTAATGTTCATCAGACCCCATGTCTGATGTTCCCACACACACTCTTTCTTGGAGATTACATTTGAACACACTTGGTGTTTTAGTTCTAAGCACTCTTTTAGAGTCTTTGTAAATCACACTCTTTATCTAAGGGGTAAGATCTTCTTTTATAGTATGAAGAAGATCTTTTATAATATGATAAGCCTTGTCATCTACTTGCTTTAACATGTGTCTGTCAATAAGATACAGCATATATCTTTGTGTATACAACTTGTTGACTGATCAAATATCTAAGATATTATCTTTTGTACATCTTTGACTTTGATACAAATAATATCTTCTTCATTCTTATCCATCCAGCAGCAGTATGACTCACTGATCAGCAGCAGCTTCATTTGTACTACCAGCAGGAACAGATACACTACCAGCAGGAACATATACACTACCAGCAGGAACGGATACACTACCAGCAGGAACGGACCAGCAGTAGAATCTACTTAGCGTATTTTGCTTATCATTTCAGTATACTTCATGTTTCATTCTTCTTGTTCTGTGATCATCAAATCTATGAAAATATAATTCCCAACAATCTTCCCCTATTTGATGATTACAAAACAAACACGTTCTTGTACGAATTTCCCTAGACGAAGTAGAGAAATTTAGATAACTAAATCTCACCATGAATGAAACCATACTGTCTTCCCCTTAATCTATGTTATACACCACATCTCTTCCCCTTTTTGTTATCAACAAATAGAGAATATTACAAATATGATCTTTACAACTACAAACTAATATTACAAATCCAATCTATCCTTCTAATATCTCAAATTACCCTCCATTAAGCTTTCCGCACTAAAAATGAACTTGAGACAGTAAAATTTTAAACCATCAGTAGCAATACTAATCAACAATAATAAAAATCAATAACTTTCCCTTGTGGTGTTGCACAAATACAATAAATGGTTAAACACTTGAACATTTAAGCTTCCCCTGAAACCCATATGTTAACCATTCGAATCTCCAATTCTGTAGGCTTTATGACTGATGAAGAAAAACCAACCATTACTAACTTGTTGATGAAGGAGAATAAACCAATCTTGTGTCTTATGTCTTGTACTAAAACTGACTTCAAACGTATACCCATGTATAGGGAGACCTCAGTCTCTTGACAATAAACTCATGTGGCGATGTTAGCCTGCCACATGTGGCAATTAATAAAGATTCTTGTATAGTTTTGTTATGTAACTCAACTGATCAAGTTATTAATGTTATGTTATTGGTTGTGATATTACTATATATTGATGTTAATTTATGTTTTTATGGTTGTTCATATATATTGTGATTGTATCCAGACATGTCGCGATGTTACTTGTTATCATTATGGTCCCTTAAATATTACAGCTATGATAAAAATTCCAAACAGATAATGAATTGAAATTCAAAATAAACTTGATGAATGTAGAGAAAGTTGCTGAACAACAGCTTTTGTAAATGAATTAGTTTGTTCCTTAGCAATCCTATATCAAATTGGTCACTTACTTACGATAGTACCCAAACATGTCGTAATACTTGTGATTTTCAATTCAATCTTAACTTCATATTGTGACAATATTGTTAGAACTCATATACTCATTTCCCCATTTCTCAAATCATTCTAATGTAATCATTAAGTAAATTCTAAATCTGTGTTTCTTGTGGTATAATAGCAATATGGTTCGTACAAGAAATGAAACTTCCAACCCCTGAGCAGCAATGACACCTGCAGATGTCCAGAGAATGATTTCCGATGGCATCGCTGCAGCTCGCGAAGCTGATACTCTAAACCACTCAAATAACAACATAGGGGCAACAACTAAAGGCGAGACATCTACACCTTGTAAATGTACTTATAAGGACTTCATAAGTTGCCAGCCGACCACCTTCAAGGGTATAGAAGGGGTGACAGAGTTGGCTTAGTGGTTCGAATGTACCGAAACGGTATTTATGAGAAGCAACTGTGCAGAGAAAAACAAAGTTACTTTTGCTACTGGAACCTTACGAGGAGACGCACTATCTTGGTGGAATGCTACTGCCCAGACCATGGGTACTGATGTGGCATTTCAAATCTCTTGGACAGAATTGAAAAAGAAAATGTTAAAGAAGTATTGTCCCCGGACAGAGATTAGGAAACTAGAAGATGAATTTCATCAACTAGTGGTGAAAAGCAACGACCTGAAAACTTACAACCGGAAATTTCTGGAATTATCAGTGTTATGTCCATCCATGGTACCTGACATGGAAAAGACGTTGGAACATTATGTGGAGGGACTGCCCCAGTGTTAGACCCGTTCCCCGGGTACTTCTACCCTACCCTAGATGAAAGAGAACCAAAGGCCTTATGTGATTGGCTAGTCAATGAATGTAACGTTATAGTCAAACCCGATAGTCTAAAATGTGTAATGTGGCAATAGAAAGTATTATGTGGTACAAATAGGAAGGAATAGATCTAAGGGGCTAAAGTTATTAAGTTTTAAATGTGTTATAAGTTGTGATGTGGCCAAAATAGGAGGAATGAGACTTGAAGGGCTTAATGTGCCAAAGGGTCAAACTTACCACTTAACTAAGCTTATCCAGAATTCCCTCATTATTAGATAAGGATGTGGTCCGGCTTTAGTGTAACCACTGTGAAAATCCCACTTTAAGATAAGCTAGCACTCAGAATATTTACCCTTTTCTACGTGTAATTTTTTTTTATTTGAATGTATCTCTCATCTTATGTGACGTAGATCACATCATTGATAAACGTGCTCCCACAAGACCTGCTTAACAAACCTAATGTTTATTTCATAAACATCATGATATAAAAACATTACAGAATACCATTTACCATTTTACGATAAATCCTTAACAAAACATTCATTATCTGAATAAGAGTTTCTATGAAACCCTAAAATCATCACAACACCAAATATGAACAACTAAACATCAGAACATAAAAATACAACATATCTGAGTTAATGTATAAGTTATTGAAACACCAGAAACCCTAAATCTATGTCAGCTCCCGATAAAACCCTAATTTCGTAAAACTGTGATTTTATGTATCCATTTCACAAACCCTAATTTATTTCTACAATATTTTTACAAAATATTAAGTTTACAAATTATTTAAGCTAGTGTACAAGTCATTTATGCATAAATTCATTTATTTACAAAACCTTTATTAAAATCTCATTTATATTATTTTTAAAACACAAAATACAAACCATTTATGCATAATTTTTATAAATCATTTTTCCTAACTCCTTAAATATATTTACAAGTCTCTAAAGCCAAAGTACAAGTACCTAGTGCACAAAAACTATAAATTCCATTTAATTACTTTTAAAACTTAACAACTAATTATTATAAATAAATAAATTATTAAAACTATATTTTTCTCATATTCTAAATATTAGTACAACTCATTTAAGCATGTTTTACAACTCCTATAAGCACAACATGTTTTCTTTCCATTTCTTATGTAGTTCGACATATATATTACAACCATAATTATTATTTTTTTCTAATTAACCAACATTTGAACTAGCCTAGTCCATTTCAAAACCTTAAGTACAACACATCAAAACCCAAGGTACTCTCTCACAAAGCACAATTCGGTTCTATGTTAAACCCTAGTCGAATCCTAGTTCCAAATTATAACTAAGTTACTTCTACACAAAACCTACACTAAATACATCCTTTCTAGCCATAAACACATGCCATACTCCTCCTCTCTTCTCTTCAAAGAGCAACACCACTTGTCCATTTCTATCTAAACATGTCCCCTCTTAGGAGCCAAAAACCCTCCTCCTTAAGAAATAGGAGTATTGGACAATATTCATCCACATCACCATAAACTACAACCCCCTCCAAGTGGCACCCTTCTCAAAACCTGTCAGCCCTTGCCACCTTATCTTGAACCCTAGAAAACCCTAAATTGTCCTTCTATAAATAGCAGCCTATGTAATGTTTCTCTTCACACCATCACACGACCCAACATCAAACACAATCCCATCTCATTTCCCTCCTGAACACAGCCTCAAACCCAGACCCAGAATACTCTCAACTCGACCCTAGGAAGTCCAGGAGAAGAGGAGAAAAACAGGAGAATAAGAGTCGAACCAATATAAGTCATAAAACCCTATTCGAGCCACAACCTAAGTAAGTCCTATTAACCTTTTTAATTTTAGTTTACTTATGTTATTTATTCCTAAAAACATCTAAAAACATTATCACATAATCACTAACAACACCTAAGATCATAAAATATAGGTTTTCTTTTTCTTTGTTCTTTTCTGATTCGAACAGAAACCCCATGCACTCTAATCATTCGAAATTTTGTTAAAACATATCATGAATCAATAAAACATGTTAGAAGATATCTAATATAATGATAACATGCATAAAAACTAAGTTACAAATGATTAGAAACATTAAAACCTTTATCTGGTCTTTTTCTGTGTTTATACTGGAACCAAAAACAGCCCACAAGGCTCACTTTTGCCCTATAAACCGACCTCCAAACAGCCTTCATAAATTCTGAAATTTAGTATACGTAAAGTTCACATAGCAAACTTGATTTAGGAAAAAGAATCATTAAAAATGGTTGAGTTTTGGCTAAGATATCGAGCCTTAAAAGTTGCCCAATATCGCTAAGCTAAAGACAAATTTTCAGATTTATTTCTTTTTCAATATAAGTCAACCAGATGCCCTACTTTCAACCTCTGTTTCGACCACTACATGATTTCTAAAAATACTATACTTTAGACATATTAGATATGACCCAGCAATCTTTAAATAGAAACAAGAATCATGGGAAACGGTTAAGTTTTCATTAAGATATCGTGTTCTAAATTTTGGTCTATATCGCTAAGGATAGGAACAAGTCACCAGTTATTTATTCTTCATTATTTATTCGACCTACCACTAACCCTTCGAACCACCACAAACAGCCTCAACCCTTTACACTACTGATTCCCTTAGTCCCACATAAGCTAAATTAAGTCTAGAGAAGCAGTAGGAGCAAGCTAAGTCCAGCAAGGAACAAGTACGAACCATATTTCACTAAAAACATCTCTAGTCAACTTTTTCAAAGGAGGTTGCAAGCCGGAGACGTTTATCAACTCTACATTTATCAACTCTAATTAACTTTGTTTTCCATCCAGACTGCTCAGGTGAGTTCATAGTCCCACTTTTTAATTACGTTTTTCTAAATATGTGGGGAGATACATGCTACTAAACCGAACAAAAATATTTTTCCGTATGCTTTCCTGATTTATATTGCATAAGTTTAACTGTTGCCTATTTAAAAGACCCTCTATCATGAACCATTAATCACTTTCGGGTGAGCGCGAATATAATGAATAGATCTATTGGATTGACAATCCCGTTGTGTCGCTGGATAAGTGACCCAATGCATTTTATTTGAAAACGTTTAATAAAGAGTTCAGGCAGACTCCTACTCGAGGGCATAATTGCTACATTTAATTATGTAGTGATTTACATCATAGCTTATAACTATGATGTCCATCGTGTTAACGCCTTGCGATTCATGAGACTTTAAGCAATATATAATAAACTGCGATATAACCGATTTACTTTCTATCTGGCTTGTGTTCAAACTGATTTAACGTTAAACGCTATGGATTCACTCAACATTTGTGTTGACTTTTTAAGCATGTTTATCTCAGGTAACTTGAAGTACGATTTGGCACGGAGTGGCGATGGACTTTCTTTTAAAAGAGTGTCCGTTTTGTTATCATTAAAATGAATAATATATCATTTATAACGTATTTCGAAACCTCCTGTTGGGACCTCTACATGTAAACTTTGATTTTAATAAATGAATGATAACAAATTATTTAAAACGTCTCTTTTTCGAGTCGTTTTCTATTATCATGACTGTGAACCGTGCGGTAGCACCCCAACTTATATTTCCGTTTGAATATCGAAAATGGGGGTGTTACAGAGTGGTATCAGAGCTCATGGTTATAGAGAACCAAGTGTTTTTAAACATTGGACTATAACCGCGTTTTCAAAAATAAACAAACTTACACCATAAAGTCCTACGCCTTCCGTGCCAGGTATGTTTCAGTATTTAAGAGCATCCTTTATTGTGATTATTTGGCATTAATAATCCCCCTATCTGATAACTATCTGATTAGCTTCACTTGCAAATTTAGAGTTGCTTATTTTCATTATTTACGGGTTACTACAGTATCATGTCCCCCGAAACACCTGAACCTACAAAAACAATCTTTCGTACTTCCAGTACATCACCTACCCATTCTATTCCTCTTATGTCGGACTCGGATATTGAAAAATATCACGACAGTACCGGACATCATGATATTACCTACATCCTCGTCACCACTACCACGTCCACTTTCTTACATATATACCATCAGTTTCTACATCTTTGCCTCCGCCTTCACTATCATCTATAAGTTTATATCCCCCATCTGTCCCATTCGAACTTAGTGAAGAAATTAGAATCATTATCGCTCGATATCATGCTTTACCCCGATTACCTACTCCCGACAGCCCTACTCCGCCACGAGTATTTGAGATGAGTGAAAGTTCTCAATCAGCACAGGATCGACAGCCGACTATTTCTACCCTGCTGACGCGATTAGAACGGCAAGAAGAACAGATCGAGACTGCTTAGGTCATCCCGACGAACTGCCTGTAGAATACATCGAGGGTATAAAATATAGAGTTGAGGATTCAGAGACCATGAAGCAGAAGATGGACGAGAATAGTGAGAAGGCAGAGAATCGTCATGAGCAGCTGAGACGAGAAATACCTATGACGAATTGAAGAGGTTAGAAGAAATGATGAAGAAGAAGAATGAAGAAGTGACGACCGCTTAGACGAAGACCACTATTTTGGAGAAAATAGTGGGAGACATGCAAGATAAATATTAAGAATAAACCCTCGTCAGCATGATCGTCAAACTGAAAAGTTGACTCGGAAGAGTTCTGGTAGCCACTAAAATCAGATTTATATCTACCAGCTTTTGTACAATATCTTGGCCATGAGATATGTAGCATAAATATGACGCTTGTACTAATTTGTTTTATATATAACAAATTAGCAAGTTATTTATGACTATATGTGGTTTTGATTTTGTTGTATTTTGCTGTGTACGGTATCGGTTGACGTGGACCAGTGATGATCATCTTACCTACGCGTATGATAGTATTTGGACATGTTATGACCACATGATTATCATAGGTTTTATCTTGATAATCTAACATGTACAAAATATAAACGTATGTTTTATTATGGTTTTCATAGAAATATGCCTCGCACTTCCCCTGAACCACCCATGTCCCAAGCTGCTATCCGAAAGCTTGTCGCAGATAGTGTTGCTGCAGCCCTAGAGAGTCAAGCAGCAGAATTTGCTCGTACCGGAAGCAGTAGCCGACCCAATGGAGAAAGCGAGCCAGCTAATGCTCGCAAATGCACCTACAAAGACTTCATGAACTGTAAACCAACTTTCTTTAAGGGAACAGAAGGAGCTACTGAATTAGCTCGTTGGTTTGAATGTACGGAAATAGTCTTTGTAAGATGTGGGTGTACCAATGACTGCAAAGTTACTTTTGCTATGGGAACCTTATTGGATGATGCCCTGTCTTGGTGGACTTCGATTACCCAGACTATGGGTGTTGAAGCAGCTCACCAACTGACTTGGGAAGATCTTAAAAAGAAGATGTTGAAAAAGTACTGCCCCCGTACTGAGATTAAGAAGCTGGAAGATGAGTTTCACCAGTTAGTGGTGAAAGGAACAGACCTTAAGGCCTACAATAGAAGGTTTCAGGAGCTTGCTCTCCTATGTCAACTATTGTGCCTAATCTGGAGAAGATGTTGGAGAAGTATACGGAAGGATTACCTCGAAATATTGAGGGAAATGTGATTGCGTCCAAGCCACAATCATTGGAAGAGGCGATTACTATAGCTCAACAGTTAATGGATCGTGAAATCAAGCGAAGTTCCACTCAAGAAAGTGATGATCACAAGCGAAAGCTTGATGATGGAAGGACCACCCATCACCACAGCAACTACCAACACAACCGTAACCACCATCAACTGAATCGTCGACAGGAGACTGCCAAAGCCAATGTTGCCCCAACTGCTGAAGGTAGTGGTTATCGTGGGAAGCAACCTTTGTGTAACCAATGCAAAATGCATCACACTGGGATTTGCATTGCTAAGTGTGGAAAATGCCAAGGAATAGGTCACAAAACAGAAGACTGCAAGGTCACAGGCAACAGGGAACAGCCAATAGCTGTGATATGCCACAAATGTGGTGAGAAGGGACACTACAAGAATCAGTGCCGAAAACAGAATGACAACCAGAATAACGATGCCCGTGGAAGAGCGTATGTGCTAGGAGATGGGAACGCACAGCCGAACCAAGACTAGTGCAAAAGAATAAGAACTCGTTAAAGATCCCGACAATGTCAAGGAATGGCATCCTTATTTCAACAAAAGAGAAATTCCTGTTATAGCTAAATCAATCGTATAAAAACTTCCTAAGCATATTTTCTAATGTACTCTATCTTAGATTCGATGGACGTAACCTAAGCGTATTAACTATCCTTTCCACCGCATGAAATCTTTACCTTGTAATATTTCCATAATAAATCTGCGTCAAATTTCAGTTCCTATTCCATTTGTCCTATTTTCGGTCATTACGTAACAATACCCTATCTCTCCGTAAGAAATTCACTCGAACCGTATGATTTATTTTAAATCAGTACCCTAAAAATCCCTGATTTATCATTGTAGTATGAACAATAACTTTCTTATCTTTGTGAAAAATAATTATGTTGTTATTTTACAACAACAAAACGTTGAACACCGTCTAAAGCCTTTAAAGAAATATAAGTATCACTATAACTGGACCAATTATCACATCATTCAATCCTTAGTTATGCATAGCCTGGCCAACTATGTATAATTTAGGAAGAATCATGTCATAAGTGAAACAGTTAACTTTCCAGATTTTCAAATAACAATTTTCATTCAAAAGTAAAATTTTGAGACGAAACAAATTGTTCATACAAATTCCATTTGACCAACCACAATAGATACCTACAATTACTACCCATCACTTCTAAGATAAGAAAATCAAGTTCGGACAAGATACCCAAAACTTTTCCCACACACCACAACCAACACAGACTGAATCTCGGGACGAGATTCCCTTAACGGGGGGTGACTGTAACCACTGTGAAAATCCCACTTTAAGATAAGCTAGCACTCAGAATATTTACCCTTTTCTACGTGTAATTTTTTTTATTTGAATGTATCTCTCATCTTATGTGACGTAGATCACATCATTGATAAACGTGCTCCCACAAGACCTGCTTAACAAACCTAATGTTTATTTCATAAACATCATGATATAAAAACATTACAGAATACCATTTACCATTTTACGATAAATCCTTAACAAAACATTCATTATCTGAATAAGAGTTTCTATGAAACCCTAAAATCATCACAACACCAAATATGAACAACTAAACATCAGAACATAAAAATACAATATATCTGAGTTAATGTATAAGTTATTAAAACACCAGAAACCCTAAATCTATGTCAGCTCCCGATAAAACCCTAATTTCATAAAACTGTGATTTTATGTATCCATTTCACAAACCCTAATTTATTTCTACAATATTTTTACAAAATATTAAGTTTACAAATTATTTAAGCTAGTGTACAAGTCATTTATGCATAAATTCATTTATTTACAAAACCTTTATTAAAATCTCATTTATATTATTTTTAAAACACAAAATACAAACCATTTATGCATAATTTTTATAAATCATTTTTCCTAACTCCTTAAATATATTTACAAGTCTCTAAATCCAAAGTACAAGTACCTAGTGCACAAAAACTATAAATTCCATTTAATTACTTTTAAAACTTAACAACTAATTATTATAAATAAATAAATTATTAAAACTATATTTTTCTCATATTCTAAATATTAGTACAACTCATTTAAGCATGTTTTACAACTCCTATAAGCACAACATGTTTTCTTTCCATTTCTTATGTAGTTCGACATATATATTACAACCATAATTTTTTTTTTTCTAATTAACCAACATTTGAACTAGCCTAGTCCATTTCATAAACCTTAAGTACAACACATCAAAACCCAAGGTACTCTCTCACAAAGCACAATTCGGTTCTATGTTAAACCCTAGTCGAATCCTAGTTCCAAATTATAACTAAGTTACTTCTACACAAAACCTACACTAAATACATCATTTCTAGCCATAAACACATGCCATACTCCTCCTCTCTTCTCTTCAAAGAGAAACACCACTTGTCCATTTCTATCTAAACATGTCCCCTCTTAGGAGCCAAAAACCCTCCTCCTTAAGAAATAGGAGTATTGGACAATATTCATCCACATCACCATAAACCACAACCCCCTCCAAGTGGCACCCTTCTCAAAACCTGTCAGCCCTTGCCACCTTATCTTGAACCCTAGAAAACCCTAAATTGTCCTTCTATAAATAGCAGCCTATGTAATGTTTCTCTTCACACCATTACACGACCCAACATCAAACACAATCCCATCTCATTTCCCTCCTGAACACAGCCTCAAACCCAGACCCAGAATACTCTCAACTCGACCCTAGGAAGTCCAGGAGAAGAGGAGAAAAACAGGAGAATAAGGGTCGAACCAATATAAGTCATAAAACCCTATTCGAGCCACAACCTAAGTAAGTCCTATTAACCTTTTTAATTTTAGTTTACTTATGTTATTTATTCATAAAAACATCTAAAAACATTATCACATAATCACTAACAACACCTAAGATCATAAAATATAGGTTTTCTTTTTCTTTGTTCTTTTCTGATTCGAACAGAAACCCCATGCACTCTAATCATTCGAAATTTTGTTAAAACATATCATGAATCAATAAAACATGTTAGAAGTTATTTAATATAATGATAAGATGCATAAAAACTAAGTTACAAATGATTAGAAACATTAAAACCTTTATCTGGTCTTTTTCTGTGTTTATACTGGAACCAAAAACAGCCCACAAGGCTCACTTTTGCCCTATAAACCGACCTCCAAACAGCCTTCATAAATTCTGAAATTTAGTATACGTAAAGTTCACATAGCAAACTTGATTTAGGAAAAAGAATCATTAAAAATGGTTGAGTTTTGGCTAAGATATCGAGCCTTAAAAGTTGCCCAATATCGCTAAGCTAAAGACAAATTTTCAGATTTATTTCTTTTTCAATATAAGTCAACCAGATGCCCTACTTTCAACCTCTGTTTCGACCACTACATGATTTCTAAAAATACTATACTTTAGACATATTAGATATGACCCAGCAATCTTTAAATAGAAACAAGAATCATGGGAAACGGTTAAGTTTTCATTAAGATATCGTGTTCTAAATTTTGGTCTATATCGCTAAGGATAGGAACAAGTCACCAGTTATTTATTCTTCATTATTTATTCGACCTATCACTAACCCTTCGAACCACCACAAACAGCCTCAACCCTTTACACTACTGATTCCCTTAGTCCCACATAAGCTAAATTAAGTCTAGAGAAGCAGTAGGAGCAAGCTAAGTCCAGCAAGGAACAAGTACGAACCATATTTCACTAAAAACATCTCTAGTCAACTTTTTCAAAGGAGGTTGCAAGCCGGAGACGTTTATCAACTCTACATTTATCAACTCTAATTAACTTTGTTTTCCATCCAGACTGCTCAGGTGAGTTCATAGTCCCACTTTTTAATTACGTTTTTCTAAATATGTGGGGAGATACATGCTACTAAACCGAACAAAAATATTTTTCCGTATGCTTTCCTGATTTATATTGCATAAGTTTAACTGTTGCCTATTTAAAAGACCCTCTATCATGAACCATTAATCACTTTCGGGTGAGCGCGAATATAATGAATAGATCTATTGGATTGACAATTGATGCGTGGGATTGCGCCCTCGCAGTAGGTTTTACCTCTCAAGGGATCTCAAGAGGCTTGCAATCCCCACCAGGCAGTGTACCTGACCGATGTAGTATAGTGTAGTGGTAAGTACGGGGGATTGATCGTTCTCCACAGGGAATAGTTTTCGTTAGGTATGAAAGACTACTCTAATAGGTCTAAGGATTGAGGAAGATTCTTTTTATGTTTTTATATTTTTTTATGAAAGCAAGTAAAATCTCGGTTTTGAAAGAGTGGGCGGAATTAGTTGCTAGTCAACTAACCCAAATAACTACAAATGCAAATAAAATAAATAACTGAAAATAAAATGTTGTGAGAAACTTATGTGTAGAGAAATGTGTTTACTTAGATTTCCTTACTCCCTAACTATCTTTTACCGGTTAATTAGTGTGTATTAGTCGCGTGGATGACGGGTGTATTCCTTAATACCATTCGTGGGGTGGCGTACTTACTTCCCCAACTCTACAAGCTCCTACTTCACTCCTATGTCGAGCCGGCTAGGAAGCTCCTAACATGGGATCACTAGAATTCGCTTGTGCATTAAATACAACCATAAAAACCTTTAGTACGCATTTGGTTCATGTTTCTTAAGACATTCAAGCAAGTTACCGAATAGGAAGTTAGCCAGTTTTCTTAAGCCTAACATAGATAAACAATCATCCAATACAACTAATAACACACTAATAACCAATAATCAATAGCTAGGTTTCATTAGATCTAAGCAAACACAAGATAAATTTAGCCTAACATGTTAATCAAAAGACAAGAATAAGATAAAATCAAACAACACATAGACATATTGAATGATTAATTGATAACTTATCTTCAATGTAACATGGAAGATCTCAAGGCAAAAAGCCTTGAAAAAGAAGCTAAAATCGTCTTAGGGTTTTCTCCCAAAATTCCACACACTAAGTTCTCCCCTAATGACAAAAAATTAGAAAACTATATATAGATTTTTGGATCTGACGGCGTCACGTTATGGAGTGTGACGCCATCACCTCGCCGCTTCTAGGGTTCCCGGATGACCTTCTTGACGCCGTCCCTCTTTAGCTCTTCAAAAATCCATTCTGGCTTATCAAGGCTTGACGCCGTCGAACCTTGAACGTGACGCCGTCCCCTTTTGATTTAAGCCGTGACGCCCTTGATCAAGTTAAAGCGTGACGCCGTCAGAATTCACATGCTATTTTCACTAGCTTATCATGAGTAAATTTCACGTCCAACTTTTCTTGCCAAGGCATGACGCCGTCCAGGGTAAATTGTGACGCCGTCAAAGGTAACTTTTAGCCGATTTTTGAGACTTTGCCGTTTTCTTCACTTTTATGCTCCAAAAACGTCCAAAATGCCTCCTTTTCCAGATTTCTCCTCAAAAGTACCTAAAATGACAAAAGGAACGATTTAGGGCGATATTTGATCAAATAAATACGATTTAGGGCTTAAATGACCCCTTAAAAGCGGTACACTTTTCGCTTCATCAAATACCCTTACACTTGAGATTTGCTTGTCCTCAAGCAAATGCGCTTTTATTCTAATCAAAATACAAGTTAGGGGTCATTTAATGCTAACATAAAAGTAATTACAACAAATAATCGTTCCACTTCAATCATAATAAGCACGGAGATTACAAACTAGCACCTCACAAGTAGTGTTTAGATACTCACATCTCTCAAGTGTCATCAAAATAAATCTCATAAATGAAAACGGATAATATCTCTCACTACCTGTCATAGCAAATAGATTACCATAGGCTTTGGAAAGGATCGAAAACCTCCTCCACTAGGCGTAAGCACCAAAGATAAACTATCAAAGAGGGCTTTTAAATGGGTTATAACGTTAGGTGTAGGGAAAAGAAAAACACGGTTTTGTTGGATAAGGGATATTTTACTGGTGGCGAGTTAAAGATCTTGATCAATTACATGTACTATACAATATTGCTAAGCCAAGACTAGACTCAATCTTAAGCTAGAAATGAAATAACAAAAACAAAAACAAAAACATAAAACAAACATAAAATGAAACGGGATGGTAGTCCGTATGTTTTTTTTTATTTTTCTTTTTCTCATTTTTTTTTTATTTTTTATTTTTTATTTTTTTTGTTTTTCTTGATTTTTCGATTTTTTTTTTTTTTTTTTTTTTTTTTTTTTTTTTTTTTTGCATACACTTTTGCCCTACCATCCAAAATAATACATCATAGGGGCATTGCATTCCCCTTACACTTGAACTTTTACATAACTTTACAAATACTAATCTAATGACTCGAATTAAGATAATCAAAACACTTGGAGTACTTTTAAAATATTTAGCACATATGGGGGTAATAAATGATGTTCTTCCCCATTACTCCATTACACTAGTACTTTACCCATGAGTCCCAATCGTCCCAAAACAATATGTACAAGGATATGACTCGACTTAGCAACCATGTAATCAACTAGATAATTAACTTGGGTTTAAACAAATGTTGTAACAATAATGCACAAAAAATGAGTGCATACAAGGTAGGCTAAGGCGATTTGGGTGTACATTTAAGTGGGGTGTAACAAATTCTTCCTTTAAGTAAAATGCTTAAAGGTCGAAACGAAAAGATAGGCTCTGAGGGGTGTACTAGGGGTATCGTGTACTAAAAATGAGTACAACGCAAAGGGTGTGGGAGAATTACTTGACCAATGTAGCCGAAGTAATTATAACAAAAACACAGGTGTAAAACAATGGGTTAATCCTAATGCCTCTTATCATGTAGTAAATCTAACTACACGAATGTAGTCTCACTTGTGGCCTTGGAATGGTCCTAACGCAAGTTCTAGAATCTAAGTGCTACCGGTACACACATCATAGCATAAATGCTTTTCCTACCAATTCTAGGGGCGAACCTCACATATTTGGGGGTGGAAAATTTTTTTAGTGGTACGGTTTTTGTGCTAGTCATATAACTCCTATCCGTGAGACGCTCATTAAGATCAAAGTTTCACTCCTATATGTTGTAAAAAATTTTAAATTTGGCACTAAAATTGCCCTAACAGGTATTTCTCTCAGTTTTATTACACATCTACTATTAAACAAACAAAAGTCAAGCGTAATTGTATTCTCTAAAATCGTACTTTTACCCTCCCCTTACACTTAAGATGAACATTGTCCCCAATGTTCAAATTACAATATGTAAAAGCATAAAGTAAAAGAATGAAATCAAATACTCCCCTGATTCGCTCGGTCGATAGTGAAATTACACGGTTAGATCTTCCTCCAAGGTAATGTTGAAGCTCCATGACTAATGCATCGCCAAAAGCTTGATTCAAAACATTTCCTTGTCCAAAATAACCTGTTAAACCTGAGAAAACAAACACGAAAACCTGCATAACATCGGCGGGATAAATCTATATATAAGGATATAATGCTTGTGGAATGATAATTTTGCAGATTCCTGGAGATTATAAGTTGGAGATTTTAATAAAAACTTTTTAAAAACAAAACTTTCAAAAATTTCTGAAAATTAAATCTGACGCCGTCAGGTTATAAACCCTGACGCCGTCAGAAATGACCTGACAAAAATTTTCATTTTAAGTTTCCGGAAAATTTCTGGAAAAACCTTTACCTTACTTCCTGGAAATCCTGCAAAACATCATTATGACTCGATACAAGCATTTGACTCAAACAAATACTAATATGTACGTTAATTTATTATTACTATGATTCATGTTCATTTGTGTTCTAATAAACCGATTTAGATTTCCCTTACACTTAACTTTTGCAAAATACCTTTATATGTAGTTAAGACGAAGTTAAAAACAAAATAAAGCATTTTCACAAATTAGTTTTGAACATGAATCAATAATAATAAAAATTAAACACACATACGGAAAATAAAATCAAACAAACAAATAAATAAACACACAAAGCAAATAAAGCTTGGGTTGCCTCCCAATAAGCGCTTGTTTTTGTTCGAGTCACGAGCCTGACTCTACCCTTATTTAACAAAAATAGGGGAGGTTTTCCCTACACTTAGGATTAAGTGCGGGTGAAAGTAGCGATACACACCCTTAGGGTGTGAATATGCCACGTGAGGTGAAGGGGGTGAGTGAATGGCTTCCTTCATCCTAAAACTACCCGGATAATATTGGTTGATGGGTGGGTCGGTTCCTCTTTTTTCTCCTAGATGTAAATCTAAGGATGAAAAGTTGTGTAAAGGTTGAGGTTCCAATTCATCAACACTAGGAAATTCCCTAGAACTATGAGTAAGGTCATCACTAAAAGTGTGCAAACCTATATCCTCTAGTTGTGCTTGGTCCAAGGGTTCTACCTCCATCGGGATTCCTAAAGTCTCTTCTACTTCTTCCGGGTAAGTCACGGGCGGTGTGGGTGCCTCAAATGATGGTTGAGTATTTTGTGGGCTTATGGTGTTTACCTCATTATTCCACGTGTCAAGATCACCTATATCCTCGTCAATTGTTTTCTTAGGTAGTGATAATAACAAACCTAGTGCTTCATCCAACTTATGATTTATTGATACGGCTCTATCCACAATTCCTTGGCAAACTAGGTCGCTTTTCCTATTAGCCTCACTAAAACAAGATCCTAAACATGGAGGTTGTTCATAAGAATCTATCCTAGGTGAAGGCTCATATGATTCATAAGTGTCTCTAAATGAGGTATTTTGAACTTCTTGGTGTTCTAGCCACTCAACCATATCTTGCAATCTTAGAAATCTAAGTGAAAGGTCCATTTGAAGCAAATTACAAACAAAATCACAAAGAAAAGATAGACTACGAGAAAGCTACAAAATAAAAAGAAAATATCTCACTTGATAGGAATCTTGTGAGTAGACCTAATAAAAATAAAATTTCAACCTAAGCAATAACTACTCCCCGGCAGCGGCGCCAAAAACTTGATGCGTGGGATTGCGCCCTCGCAGTAGGTTTTACCTCTCAAGGGATCTCAAGAGGCTTGCAATCCCCACCAGGCAGTGTACCTGACCGATGTAGTATAGTGTAGTGGTAAGTACGGGGGATTGATCGTTCTCCACAGGGAATAGTGTTCGTTAGGTATGAAAGACTACTCTAATAGGTCTAAGGATTGAGGAAGATTCTTTTTATGTTTTTATATTTTTTTATGAAAGCAAGTAAAATCTCGGTTTTGAAAGAGTGGGCGGAATTAGTTGCTAGTCAACTAACCCAAATAACTACAAATGCAAATAAAATAAATAACTGAAAATAAAATGTTGTGAGAAACTTATGTGTAGAGAAATGTGTTTACTTAGATTTCCTTACTCCCTAACTATCTTTTACCGGTTAATTAGTGTGTATTAGTCGCGTGGATGACGGGTGTATTCCTTAATACCATTCGTGGGGTGGCGTACTTACTTCCCCAACTCTACAAGCTCCTACTTCACTCCTATGTCGAGCCGGCTAGGAAGCTCCTAACATGGGATCACTAGAATTCGCTTGTGCATTAAATACAACCATAAAAACCTTTAGTACGCATTTGGTTCATGTTTCTTAAGACGTTCAAGCAAGTTACCGAATAGGAAGTTAGCCAGTTTTCTTAAGCCTAACATAGATAAACAATCATCCAATACAACTAATAACACACTAATAACCAATAATCAATAGCTAGGTTTCATTAGATCTAAGCAAACACAAGATAAATTTAGCCTAACATGTTAATCAAAAGACAAGAATAAGATAAAATCAAACAACACATAGACATATTGAATGATTAATTGATAACTTATCTTCAATGTAACATGGAAGATCTCAAGGCAAAAAGCCTTGAAAAAGAAGCTAAAATCGTCTTAGGGTTTTCTCCCAAAATTCCACACACTAAGTTCTCCCCTAATGACAAAAAATTAGAAAACTATATATAGATTTTTGGATCTGACGGCGTCACGTTATGGAGTGTGACGCCGTCACCTCGCCGCTTCTAGGGTTTCCGGATGACCTTCTTGACGCCGTCCCTCTTTAGCTCTTCAAAAATCCATTCTGGCTTATCAAGGCTTGACGCCGTCGAACCTTGAACGTGACGCCGTCCCCTTTTGATTTAAGCCGTGACGCCCTTGATCAAGTTAAAGCGTGACGCCGTCAGAATTCACATGCTATTTTCACTGGCTTATCATGAGTAAATTTCACGTCCAACTTTTCTTGCCAAGGCATGACGCCGTCCAGGGTAAATTGTGACGCCGTCAAAGGTAACTTTTAGCCGATTTTTGAGACTTTGCCGTTTTCTTCACTTTTATGCTCCAAAAACGTCCAAAATGCCTCCTTTTCCAGATTTCTCCTCAAAAGTACCTAAAATGACAAAAGGAACGATTTAGGGCGATATTTGATCAAATAAATATGATTTAGGGCTTAAATGACCCCTTAAAAGCGGTACACTTTTCGCTTCATCAACAATCCCGTTGTGTCGCTGGATAAGTGACCCAATGCATTTTATTTGAAAACGTTTAATAAAGAGTTCAGGCAGACTCCTACTCGAGGGCATAATTGCTACATTTAATTATGTAGTGATTTACATCATAGCTTATAACTATGATGTCCATCGGGTTAACGCCTTGCGATTCATGAGACTTTAAGCAATATATAATAAACTGCGATATAACCGATTTACTTTCTATCTGGCTTGTGTTCAAACTGATTTAATGTTAAACACTATGGATTCACTCAACCTTTGTGTTGACTTTTTAAGCATGTTTATCTCAGGTAACTTGAAGTACAATTTGGCACGGAGTGGCGGTGGACTTTCTTTTAAAAGAGTGTCCGTTTTGTTATCATTCAAATGAATAATATATCATTTATAACGTATTTCGAAACCTCCTGCTGGGACCTCTACATTTAAACTCTGATTTTAATAAATGAATGATAACAAATTATTTAAAACGTCTCTTTTTCGAGTCGTTTTCTATTATCATGACTGTGAACCGTGAGGTAGCACCCCAATTTATATTTCCGCTGCGAATATCAAAAATGAGGGTGTTACATTTAGTGAGAAGAAAAAGAGAGGGAAAATTAGTGATGGCATAAGAAGAAGAAGATGATGAAGATTTATGGTCCATAGTCCTTCCTAGTTATGATCCCCACAAGTAAGTAACTCTAATCTTGAGTTTATAATGATTGTTGAGGTAAAAGGTTAATGGGTTAAGTGGGTTTTCATCATATGATCATGATATGATCATATGATGATATAGAAAGGATGTTGGGTAAGTTTAGATGGGTTGTATAACCCATGATTATGTTTTGTTGTGTTAATAAACATCGATGTCATGGTTATTGCTAGGAAGTAAGAATGATGATGATGATGGTGATGATAATGATGAAGATGATGATGATGATATTATGGATAGCTTTAGCTTGGACTTAAGGTAAGTAAACCAGCTATAAGATGATGTTATGGTAATTCCCATACATTATGTGTTTATGTGTTATTATATGTTAAGGCTTATGAATGATTTGTATAATGATGTAATGTGCAAGTAAGTGTAAGGCTAGTTAATGTGTTAGATATGAATGGATTAAGGAATGGAAAGTTAAGGCTTATGTGGTTAAGGTATGTGTTTATGTTTAATGTGGAAATGGATTAATGGTATGAATGCGTAATGTGTGAATGAAGTATAATGTTATATTATATCCGTTTTACTTACTAAGCATTCGTGCTTACGGTTTAAGTGTTTAATTTCTTGTAGGTTTATGTGTGATGGAATGGTAAGCTTGAGATAAGGATAAAGGTTTACTAATGTGGAAGATAGAAGGTTTGATATGTATAGAGCTAGGTAGAATACCGAGCTCAAGTCAAGGTTGTACCCCCGGGAGTCTTTTAATGATTTGTAAAGTAAAGTCGAGTATTTAAATGTATGTTAAAAGAGTCATAACGATTGGGTGGTCTAACGGTGTGTCAAGTTGTGTTTAAAGTGTTTAGGGTCAAGTTAAGGGGGTGTTTGGTAAATAACCAAATCTACCCATTTTGGGATGTTACGGGTCATAACCGTGTACTAACACTCTTTCAATATATGAGAAATGTTAAAACATGTGTAAGTCCAAATGGATATGTAGTAGTTATGTGTTTTTGGGTAAAAAGTGTGTTTTGGCAACTAGCTTAAGAGGGTGTTTGGTAAAAGTGTAAATGTACCCATTTTGGGTTGTGAACGGGTCAAGTTCTTTTGAAACATGTCTCATGTGATAAAGTAATGACGTTGGTCAAGTTTGGTGGACAAATGAGGTGTTATAGATGATTGGTTATGAAAATGGGTCTAATGCATAACCCGCTAAATTACTCATCTTGGTTCTGAGCCAAATTACTCATCTTGGATCTGAGCCAAATTACTCATCTTGGTTCTGAGTCAGATTACTCATCTTGGTTGTAAATGGTCATCTTGGTTCTGAAATGGTCATCTTGGTTATGAATGTGGGTTTTTATAAATGGTCAAATGAGTAACAGAAAGTTTAGTAAAGTCAAGCGTTTCCGCGTGTAAAGTTTTAAATTTTTGGTCTAAACGGGCATGGGGTGTTACAACTTGGTGTCAGAGCTTCGGTTTAAGTGAATTAGGTCTCCACTATAGGTTGCCTAGACTTAAACCACTCGTAGAAGCCTTGAACGTAAGTGTTAGTAATTCAGAAAGTAATCGTTAAGTGTGAGACAGATTATGTACTATGCTAGATGAGCTTAAAGTTGATAAGTAATGAATGTGTTTTATATGCTAATGTGTATGTGATAGAAGTCTATGGACGATTTGAAATGTTTAAATGATTAATAACCCGTGCACCTTGGTTGGTGTCGGTGAGTATAGGAATGAATGTTAGAGTAACGGTAATGAAATGCGAATAGGAATGGAAATTGGTATTAGAGATGGGGTAAATGAGTAAGTTTAAATGTTGACATTTAAAGTATGGACATTGTAAATTTGCTAAAGTATAACGTGAATAAGATGAAACTAATGTACTAATGATGTAGTGTTAAAGGGTATGAAGGGTAAAGAATGAGGCTAAGTAATAACGGCATATAATGATTATGATTTGTAAGATATTAATGACCAACATATGGTCTCATTATACATATATATGTATAATGATTGACGTTAAGGTAGTAAGGAGACGGGTTAAGGGTAAGTAAGGTATGAGGATAAGAATTTGATGAGTTAAGAATGCAAGAGAGAATAAGATGAGTATGTATGAGGTAAAGGTGTTGCCCTGAAATCATTATATTTTGGCTAAGGCGATTAGCGGTAATTATTATAATGAATGTATGTGTTGACGATATGTGTAAGGTCTATATTTTAAAGAGTTGAGTAGACTAATGTGTAATGAAAAAGGTGGGAATGATTAACACGGGTTAAAGAATGTAAGCTAGAGTGAAAAGTGTAAGGACGTAGAAAATGTAAAAGTGACTAAAACGTGCAAGAAAAATGAATGATGCTAATGAATGAATGAGAATTAACCTATGCAAGGTTTAAAAGTGGAAAGAGTCGGGTAGACTAAAGGGTAAAGTAAGAAGGTGAAATGATTAAAGCGGATTTAGAAAGTAAGATGATAAACATATAGAAGTGTGTACTTATAATAAGCAGGTTCATATGCTCTATGAGCTTGCGTTCATTAAATAAAATGAATGAGATAATGTATGTATGTTAAAACGTTAATAGCTTGGATCCAATGCTATAATGTGAAAGTGATAAAGTGTGAATGTTAATGATCCTTCGGGATGAATAATAATGATCCTTCGGGATGAATGTTAAAGGTGGTATCCTTCTGGATGACCAAGTCAATGAATGTTAAAGAAATCCTTCGGGATGAAGTGTATTGCCTTCACCGGCAAGGATTGCCTACATCCTTGGCATGTGTAAAAGTCCCTTCGGGGAAAATGTTAAAGTAAAGTGGATCTAAGCTAGAAAATGGAAAAGTTTAAGATGTAAATTAAAAATGAAAGAATGAAAGTTAAAGCAAGAAATAGTAGTGCGAGTGTTGTGTCGGAAGTGTATAAGTAGGATGGTTTATGATTTCTTTATTTAAATGGATTGGGACGCCTTTTCATTTAAATAAAGAAGTTGTAAATCACCGAACCATGAGTTTGTATTTCTTGATTTACATCATTTGGGATGCCTCTCCAAGTAAATGAAGAAGTATGAATGAGTGGGCTTATGTGTTCCCGACATGGCATGAGTAGGGGAAAGTGGTAGAAAAGGGAATCAAGGATGATTAGAGTCATAAGGAATTAAGATAGGTAGATAGATAATGAGTAGAATGATGACCCTAGGTGGGAAACGTCAAGTTAAGTATAGGATTTAGGTGTTTAAATATAAGTTGTAAAGATTAAAGTCTTAAATGATGTGCTTGTTTGCAATGTGAATTGAAGACAAGGTGAAATAATGAATGCTAATAAACGCTAATATGGGCTAAAGGTTCTATAAAAAGATGAGAAGAGAAGTAAAGGCTAATGTAACGTGTGGTAAAAAGTCAATGGGATAGTGATAAGGTTATGGTAAAAGTTAAAAGTTAATGAATAACTGACTTATGAAAAGTTAAAAAGGGTATGTAATGTTCAAGTGACACATAGTCCTTGACGGGAAAGTTAAATGGAACTAGTTAGAAGGTTATGTGATAGACGTAGAATGGTTTAACGGCATATATTAGTGCCAAGGATTGTGTCTTAAATGACATAATTACTAAAAAAAATGAAATGTTAGAAAAGTTAAGCTAGAAATAAAATGAGTCAAGGGTATGAAGTGCGTTTAGTAGACCTTGAATTGCACGATCATTTATATCATTGCAACCAATAGGGAATGAAGAATGAAAAGTGCTAAGAATGGGGGTAAAGCGAGACTAAGTTTGGTTAGAAATAGAAGAGAGATTTCGGGAACGAAATCTAAATAAGGGGGTAGAATTGTTAGACCCGTTCCCCGGGTACTTGTACCCTACCCTAGATGAAAGTGAACTAAAGGCCTTATGTGATTGGCTAGTCAATGAATGTAACGTTATAGTCAAACCCGATAGTCTAAAATGTGTAATGTGGCAATAGAAAGTATTATGTGGTACAAATAGGAAGGAATAGATCTAAGGGGCTAAAGTTATTAAGTTTTAAATGTGTTATAAGTTGTGATGTGGCCAAAATAGGAGGAATGAGACTTAAGGGGCTTAATGTGCCAAAGGGTCAAACTTACCACCTAACTAACCTTATCCAGAATTCCCTCATTATTAGATAAGGATGTGGTCCAGCTTTAGTGAGAAGAAAAAGATAGGGAAAATTAGTGATGGCTTAAGAAGAAGAAGATGATAAAGATTTATTGTCCATAGTACTTCCTAGTTATGATCCCCACAAGTAAGTAACTCTAATCTTGAGTTTATATTGATTATTGAGGTAAAAGGTTAATGGGTTAAGTGGGTTTTCATCATATGATCATGATATGATCATATGATGATATAGAAAGGACGTTGGGTAAGTTTAGATGGGTTATATAACCCTTGATTATGTTATGTTGTGTTAATAAACATCGATGTCATGGTTATGGCTAGGAAGTAAGAGTGATGATGATGATGGTGATGATAATGATGAAGATGATGATGATGATGTTATGGATAGCTTTAGCTTGGACTTAAGGTAAGTAAACTAGCTATAAGATGATGTTATGGTGATTTCCATACATTATGTGTTTATGTGTTATTATATTTTAAGGCTTATGAATGATTTGTATAATGATGTAATGTGCAAGTAAGTGTAAGGCTAGTTAATGTGTTAGATATGAATAGATTAAAGAAGGGAAAGTTAAGGCTTATGTGGTTAAGGTATGTGTTTATGTTTAATGTGGAAATGGATTAATGGTAAGAATGCGTAATGTGTGAATGAAGTATAATGTTATATTATATCCGTTTTACTTACTAAGCATTCGTGCTTACGGTTTAAGTGTTTAATGTCTTGTAGGTTTATGTGTGATGGAATGGTAAGCTTGAGATAAGGATAAAGGTTTACTAATGTGGAAGATAGAAGGTTTGATATATATAGAGCTAGGTAGAATACCGAGCTCAAGTCAAGGTTGTACCCCCGGGAGTCTTTTAATGATTTGTAAAGTAAAGACGAGTATTTAAATGTATGTTAAAAGTGTCATAACGATTGGGTGGTCTAACGGTGTGTCAAGTTGTGTTTAATGTGTTTAGGGTCAAGTTAAGGGGGTGTTTGGTAAATAACCAAATCCACCCATTTTGGGATGTTACGGGTCATAACCATGTACTAACACTCTTTCAATATATGAGAAATGTTAAAACATGTGTAATTCCAAATGGATATGTAGTAGTTATTTGTTTTTGGTTAAAAAGTGTGTTTTGGCAACTAGCTTAAGAGGGTGTTTGGTAAAAGTGTAAATGTACCCATTTTGGGTTGTGAACGGGTCGAGTTCTTTTGAAACATGTCTCATGTGATAAAGTAATGACGTTAGTCAAGTTTGGTGGAAAAATGAGGTGTTATAGATGATTGGTTATGAAAATTGGTCAAAATGGGTCTAATGCATAACCCGCTAAATTATTCGTCTTGGTTCTGAGCCAAATTACTCATCTTGGTTCTGAGCCAAATTACTCATCTTGGTTCTGAGTCAGATTACTCATCTTAGTTGTAAATGGTCATCTTGGTTCTGAAATGGTCATCTTTGTTGTAAATGGTCATCTTGGTTGTGAAATGGTCATCTTGGTTCTGAAATGGTCATCTTGGTTATGAGTCAAAATGGTCATCTTGGTTATGAATGTGGGTTTTTATAAATGGTCAAATGAGTAACAGAAAGTTTAGTAAAGTCAAGCGTTTTCGCGTGTAAAGTTTTAAATTATTGGTCTAAACGGGCATGGGGTGTTACAACTTGGTGTCAGAGCTTCGGTTTAAGTGAATTAGGTCTCCACTATAGGTTGCCTTGACTTAAACCACTCGTAGAAGCCTTGAACGTAAGTGTTAGTAATTCAGAAGGTAATCGTTAAGTGTGAGACGGATTATGTACTATGCTAGATGAGCTTAAAGTTGATAAGTAATGAATGTGTTTTATATGCTAATGTGTATGTGATAGAAGTCTATGGACGATTTGAAATGTTTAAATGATTAATAACCCGTGCACATTGGTTGGTGTCGGTGAGTATAGTAATGAATGTTAGAGTAACGGTAATGAAATGCGAATATGAATGGAAATTCGTATTAGAGATGGGGTAAATGAGTAAGTTTAAATGTTGACATTTAAAGTATGGACATTGTAAATTTGCTAAAGTATAACGTGAATAAGATGAAACTAATGTACTAATGATGTAGTGTTAAAGGGTATGAAGGGTAAAGAATGAGGCTAAGGGTGCGTTTGTTTTCTTTTTTTAACCTCTTAACGGGTACTGTGTCTTAATCGATCAGACATTTACGCCGTTCAGACCGTTTGTTTTTTTTTTCGTTCAGACGCGGTCAGAGGCAACAAGCTCTAAATGGTCCAGACATGATATATTGATCTTAATGCCTCTGATTGTTCAAAAAAAAAAAAAAAAAAAAAAAAAAAAAAAAAAAAAAAAAAAAACTCTTCACTCTCCAAATTATATCATCGGCTTTAATTGTTATAAACATGATGATCAGTTAAGGCTTTGAATTAAGGTTGTTTTTGTTTCAAGTTTTAAACCCACGAAAATAGTTATACACTAGCATCATCAAATCGGTTTTTAACAAAAACTATAAATAATATTGGATCTAATTTTTGACATACCACAAGGACATAAGAGAGAAGGGAGGAAGATGGCCTGTGGTGGCCAGTAGTGGTGGCGGCTACGGAATAAACAACCCAACTTGAAACTTTATGAGGTCTTTGGCTATCACCCTCATACGGCACCCTCGGGTCTTCGATCAATATCGGTAGTAGCAACCGGCGGGTGCCATTGTGTTGAGAAGAAGCGAAGATGATAAAAAAAAAATGGAGTAGAAAGCTGCTAAAGGAGATGGTGATAAGAAAAAAAATAGAAGGTAAGAAAGTAGTGGAGTGGACGGCTGGGTTTATTAAAAGAAGGTATATTTTATTTTATTGTTACCCAGAGTATTCCGTGTCCCGTTGAGCTAAAATATATTGTGGGTTCGAGTCTCGTTGAAAATATGTGGGATATAATTTGTGAGATAAGTGGTGCGACTTAAATTTGCCGTTCGAAAAAAAAAAAAAAAAAAAAAAAAAAAAAAAAAAAAAAAAAAAAAAAAAAAGTCAGACATTTTTAAATGAAAAACAAACAGTCTTATTGTATTCAGATTCAGACATTTACCCCTCAGATTCAGATTCAGACCCTCATAATAAACAAACACCCACCTAAGTAATAACGGCATGTAATGATTATGATTTGTAAGATATTAATGACCAACATATGGTCTCATTATACATATATATGTCTAATGATTGACGTTAAGGTAGTAAGGAGACGGGTTAAAGGTAAGTAAGGTATGAGGATAAGAATTCGATGAGTTAAGAATGCAAGAGAGAATAAGATGAGTATGTATGAGGTAAAGGTATTGCCCTGAAATCATTATATTTCGGCTAAGGCGATTAGCGTTAATTATTATAATGAATGTATGTGTTGACGATATGTGTAAGGTCTATAAGTAAAAGAGTTGAGTAGACTAACGTGTAATGAAAAAGGTGGGAATGATTAACACGGGTTAAAGAATGTAAGCTAGAGTGAAAAGTGTAAGGACGTAGAAAATGTAAAAGTGACTAAAACGTGCAAGAAAAATGAATGATGCTAATGAATGAATGAGAATTAGCCTATGCAAGGTTTAAAAGTGGAAAGAGTCGGGTAGACTAAAGGGTATAGTAAGAAGGTCAAAATGATTAAAGCGGATTTAGAAAGTAAGATGATAAACACATAGAAGTGTGTACTTATAATAAGCAGGTTCATATGCTCTATGAGCTTGCGTTCATTAAATAAAATGAATGAGATAATGTATGTATGTTAAAACGTTAATAGCTTGGATCCAATGCTATAATGTGAAAGTGATAAAGTGTGAATGTTAATGATCCTTCGGGATGAATGTTAATGATCCTTCGGGATGAATGTTAAAGGTGGTATCCTTCGGGATGACCAAGTCAATGAATGTTAAAGAAATCCTTCGGGATGAAGTGTATTACCTTCACCGGCAAGGATTGCCTACATCCTTGGCATGTGTAAAAGTCCCTTCGGGGAAAATGTTAAGGTAAAGTAGATCCAAGCTAGAAAATGGAAAAGTTTAAGATGTAAATTAAAAATGAAAGAATGAAAGTTAAAGCAAGAAATAGTAGTGCGAGTGTTGTGTCGGAAGTGTATAAGTAGGACGGTTTATGATTTCTTTATTTAAATGGATTGGGACGCCTTTTCATTTAAATAAAGAAGTTGTAAATCACCGAACCATGAGTTTGTATTTCTTAATTTACATCATTTGGGACGCCTCTCCATGTAAATGAGGAAGTATGAATGAGTGGGTTTATGTGTTCCCGACATGGCATGAGTAGGGGAAAGGGGTAGAAAAGGGAGTCAAGGATGATTAGAGTCATAAGGAATTAAGATATGTAGATAGATAATGAGTAGAATGACGACCCTAGGTGGGAAACGTCAAGTGAAGTATAGGATTTAGGTGTTTAAATATAAGTTGAAACGATTAAAGTCTTAAATGATGTGCTTGTTTGCAATGTGAATTGAAGGCAAGGTGAAATAATGAATGCTAATAAACGCTAATATGGGCTAAAGGTTCTATAAAAAGATGAGAAGAGAAGTAAAGGCTAATGTAACGTGTGGTAAAATGTCAATGGGATAGTGATAAGGTTATGGTAAAAGTTAAAAGTTAATGAATAACTGACTTATAGTCCTTGACGGGAAAGTTAAATGGAACTAGTTAGAAGGTTATGTGATAGACGCAGAATGGTTTAACGGCATATATTAGTGCCAAGGATTGTGTCTTAAATGACATAATTACTAAAAAGAAATGAAATGTTAGAAAAGTTAAGCTAGAAATAAAATGAGTTAAGGGTATGAAGTGCGTTTAGTAGACCTTGAATTGCACGATCATTTAGATCATTGCAACCAATAGGGAATGAAGAATGGAAAGTGCTAAGAATGGGGGTAAAGCGAGACTAAGTTTGGTTAGAAATAGACGAGAGATTTCGGGGACGAAATCTAAATAAGGGGGTAGAATTGTTCGACCCGTTCCCCGGGTACTTGTACCCTACCCTAGATGAAAGTGAACTAAAGGCCTTATGTGATTGGCTAGTCAATGAATGTAACGTTATAGTCAAACCCGATATTCTAAAATGTGTAATGTGGCAATAGAAAGTATTATGTGGTATAAATAGGAAGGAATAGATCTAAGGGGCTAAAGTTATTAAGTTTTAAATGTGTTATAAGTTGTGATGCGGCCAAAATAGGAGGAATGAGACTTGAGGGGCTTAATGTGCCAAAGGGTCAAACTTACCACCTAACTAACCTTATCCAGAATTCCCTCATTATTAGATAAGGATGTGGTCCGGCTTTAGTGAGAAGAAAAAGAGAGGGAAAATTAGTGATGGCTTAAGAAGAAGAAGATGATGAAGATTTATTGTCCGTAGTCCTTCCTAGTTATGATCCCCACAAGTAAGTAACTCTAATCTTGAGTTTATAATGATTATTGAGGTAAAAGGTTAATGGGTTAAGTGGGTTTTCATCATATGATCATGATATGATCATATGATGATAGAGAAAGGATGTTGGGTAAGTTTAGATGGGTTGTATAACCCTTGATTATGTTATGTTGTGTTAATAAACATCGATGTCATGGTTATGGATAGGAAGTAAGAGTGATGATGATGATGGTGATGATAATGATGAAGATGATGATGATGATGTTATGGATAGCTTTAGCTTGGACTTAAGGTAAGTAAACCAGCTTTAAGATGATGTTATGGTGATTTCCATACATTATGTGTTTATGTGTTATTATATTTTAAGGCTTATGAATGATTTGTATAATGATGTAATGTGCAAGTAAGTGTAAGGCTAGTTAATGTGTTAGATATGAATGGATTAAGGAAGGGAAAGTTAAGGCTTATGTGGTTAAGGTATGTGTTTATGTTTAATGTGGAAATGGATTAATGGTATGAATGCGTAATGTTTGAATGAAGTATAATGTTATATTATATCCGTTTTACTTACTAAGCATTCGTGCTTACGGTTTAAGTGTTTAATATCTTGTAGGTTTATGTGTGATGGAATGGTAAGCTTGAGATAAGGATAAAGGTTTACTAATGTGGAAGATAGAAGGTTTGATATGTATAGAGCTAGGTAGAATACCGAGCTCAAGTCAAGGTTGTACCCCCGGGAGTCTTTTAATGATTTGTAAAGTAAAGACGAGTATTTAAATGTATGTTAAAAGAGTCATAACGATTGGGTGGTCTAACGGTGTGTCAAGTTGTGTTTAATGTGTTTAGGGTCAAGTAAAGGGGGTGTTTGGTAAATAACCAAATCCACCCATTTTGGGATGTTACGGGTCATAAACATGTACTAACACTCTTTCAATATATGAGAAATGTTAAAACATCTGTAAGTCCAAATGGATATGTAGTAGTTATGTGTTTTTGGGTAAAAAGTGTGTTTTGGCAACTAGCTTAAGAGGGTGTCTGGTAAAACTGTAAATGTACCCATTTTGGGTTGTGAACGAGTCAAGTTCTTTTGAAACATGTCTCATGTGATAAAGTAATATAGTTGGTTAAGTTTGGTGGACAAATGAGGTGTTATAGATGATTGGTTATGAAAATTGGTCAAAATGGGTCTAATGCATAACCCGCTAAATTATTCATCTTGGTTCTGAGCCAAATTACTCATCTTGGTTCTGAGCCAAATTACTCATCTTGGTTCTGAGTCAGATTACTCATCTTGGTTGTAAATGGTCATCTTGGTTCTGAAATGGTCACCTTGGTTGTAAATGGTCATCTTGGTTCTGAAATGGTCATCTTGGTTGTAAATGGTCATCTTGGTTGTGAAATGATCATCTTTGTTGTGAAATGGTCATCTTGGTTATGAGTCAAAATGGTAATCTTGGTTATGAATGTGGGTTTTTATAAATGGTTAAATGAGTAACGGAAAGTTTAGTAATGTCAAGCGTTTCCGCGTCTAAAGTTTTAAATTTTTGGTCTAAACGGGCATGGGGTGTTACACCCAGAGTATTGAAAGGAATGTCACCTCATCTAATCCAAAAACCCTCGAATAAGCGATCGCACTTTCACAACGATTGTTAGATCGAGTGCTCAAATGAGGTTCTACCTCCGTGATCAACATGCACAAGAGAAGTTTTGATAACCGTGGAAACAACAACAACAACAACCGGAACAACAACAACAACTACAACAACAGCAGGAGCTACAACAACAACAACCAAAACAACAACCGCAACCGAGACCACCAGCAGAACCGCAATAGCCACCACCAATAGCAAAATCGCCGTCAGGAAGCCGCCAGGGCTTATGTGGCTGCACCCACAGAAAGAAAGGGTTATACCGGGACTCAACCCTAGTGTAACAAATGTAGAATGCATCACTCTGGACCTTGTACAGCAATCTACGGCAACTGTCGATGGATGGGACACATGACCAAGGACTGTCGAGCCACCGGGGCCAACACACAACCGATAGCAGTAAAGTGCCATGGTTGTGGTGAATTTCGGCATTACAAAAGTAACTGTCCAAAGAATCCCAACAACGTTGCCCGTGGAAGAGCATACGTGCTTGGTGATGGAAACGCACTTTAGAAGCCCGACGTCGCTACGGGTACGTTCTTATTAAATCAACGCAGTTCCAAGATATTATTTGATTCTGGAGCTGATAAGAGCTTTGTGTCTACTTCATTTGCAACACTGCTTAATATTTCTCCCATAGAACTAGATACTACATATGAAATAGAAATAACCAACGGAAACCTTCTAAGCACCAATACTCTGATCTGAAATTGCACCTTAACCCTTCAAAATAAAACCTTCCCCATTGATCTCATGCCCATCCAACTTGGAAGTTTTGACGTTATCATTGGCATGGATTGGTTATCCAAGCATCGTGCTAGAATCATTTGTGACGAGAAAGTTTTCCAAATTCCTCTCGACGAAGTAACCCTTATCGTTCATTGTGATCACCATAGAACCCAACTCAATATCATCTCATATATAAAGACGGTGAAGTACATAAGCAAAGGATGTCATGTTTTTTTTATTCAAGTGACGGAAGGTGAATCAAAAAAGAAAGGGAAACAACTTGAAGAAGTACTAGTCGTGAATGAATTTTCTGAAGTATTTCCTGAAGACTTGCCAGGTATTCCACCAACTCGGCAAGTTGAATTTCGAATCGATTTAGTGCCTGGAGCAGCACCTGTTGCAAGAGCACCTTATCGATTAGCACCCTCAGAAATGAAAGAATTATCTGAGCAGTTGAAAGAACTGTCAGATATTGGATTTATTCAACCAAGCTCATCATCTTGGGGAGCACTGGTCCTATTTGTCAAAAAGAAAGACGGAATGTTCCGAATGTGTATTGATTATAGAGAGTTGAACAAACTCACAGTGAAAAATTGATATCCATTACCAAGGATTGACGATCTTTTTGATCAACTGCAAGGATCGAGTGTTTACTCAAAAATCGATCTGAGATCGGGATATCATCAATTAAGAGTCAGGGAAGAAGACATTCCTAAGACAGCCTTTCGAACACGGTACGGGCATTATGAATTCCATGTAATGCCATTTGGTCTTACAAACGCACCAGCAATGTTCATGGATTTGATGAATCGAGCATGCAAACCGTACTTGGTCAAATTCGTGATCGTGTTCATCGATGACATCTTAATCTACTCGCGTAGCGAAAAAGAACATGCTGAACACTTGAGAACCATTCTGGAGTTACTCAAGAAAGAAAAGCTGTATGCCAAATTTTCCAAATGTGATTTTTGGATTCCCAACGTTCAATTTCTAGGCCACATCATCAATAGCCGAGGTATCCACGTAGACCCTGCCAAGATCGAAGCAGTTAAAGGTTGGACATCACCCACCACTCCTACTGAAATTCGTCAATTTCTAGGTCTCGTTGGTTACTATCGAAGGTTTATAGAAAACTTTTCAAAGATCGCGAAACCC
Organism: Artemisia tridentata subsp. tridentata; assembly: GCA_021014915.2. Taxonomy (NCBI): domain Eukaryota; kingdom Viridiplantae; phylum Streptophyta; class Magnoliopsida; order Asterales; family Asteraceae; genus Artemisia; species Artemisia tridentata. Next base: position 244,758,332 of record CP139506.1, on the reverse strand, counting down.
TTGACGGAACTCACTCAGAAAAACAAGAAGTACATCTAGGAAGAGAAGCAAGAGTCAGCATTCCAAGTCTTAAATCAGAAACTCTGTGAGGCACCAATTTTAGCACTACCGAAAGGAAATGATGATTTTGTGGTGTATTGTGAGGCATCTCATCATGGTTTAGGTGCGGTAATAATGCAACGAAACAAAATTATAACCTATGCCTCATGAAAGCTCAAAAAGAATGAGGAAAATTATACCACGCATGATCTAGAATTAGGAGCAGTGGTTTTCGCTCTTAAGATATGGAGACATTACCTGTACGGTACAAAGTGCACGGTTTTCACCGATCACAAAAGTCTTCAACATATACTGGATCAGAAGAAGCTGAACCTGAGATAGCGCCGATAGTTGGAACTACTCAACGACTACGATTGTGAAATTCGCAATCACCTCAGTAAAGCGAATGTCGTGGCTGATGCACTGAGCAGAAAGGAAAGAACCAAACCCCTTAGAGTTCGATCTCTAGGAATGACAATTTGTTCACCACTCCCATCTCAAATCCTTATAGCTCAATCAGGAGCTCTTCAAGAAGAAAACCGACATCACGAAAAGATTTATGGTATGCCAGAAATTGATAACGGATTTGGGAGAAGATCTGATGGAATGTTATGTTTCAAAGAAAGATATTGGGTTCCTCTCTACGGAGGTATTCGAGATCTTATCAGGCATGAATCCCACAAATCCAAATATTCTATCCACCCAAGTTCCGATAAGATGTACCAGGACCCTAAAAGGATCTACTGGTGGCCAAACATGAAAGCTGACATCGCTGAGTATGTTGGAAAGTGTTTAACTTGTTCAAGAGTCAAGGTTGAAAGTCAGAAACCGTCAGGATTACTCATACAACCAGAATTACCAGTCTGGAAATGGGAACAAATCACAATAGATTTTATTTCCAAATTACCAAGGACGTCGACCGGATTAGACACTATCTGGGTCATCATCGATCGTCTAACCAAGTCTGCACATTTCCTACCCATCAAGGAAACTGACGAGATGGATACACTCGCTCAGTTATATTTCAAGGAAATTGTGATTCGACATGGAGTCCCAATCTCCATCATTTCAGATAGAGACAGCCGATTTACCTCAAGATTTTGGCAAACTCTACAGAAAGCTTTTGGTACTCGTTTAGACATGAGCACCGCTTATCATCCACAGACCGATGGACAGAGTGAAAGAACGATCCAAACCTTGGAAGATATGCTCCTAGCATGTGTTATTGACTTCGGAAAAGGTTGTGATAAACACTTGCCATTGGCTGAATTCTCTTACAATAACAGTTACCACGCCAGCATAAAAGCCGCACCCTTTGAAGCACTTTATGGAAGAAAGTGTAGATCGCCTGTCTGTTGGACGAAAATTGGAGACATATAACTCACCGGGCCAGAACTGATACATGACACGACAGAGAAGATATTTAAGATCAGACAACGCCTACAAGCTGCTCGTGACAGACAAAAGAGTTATATTGATATAAGAAGAAAACCCATGGAATTTCAAGTTGGCGACAAAGTTATGTTAAAAGTTTCTCCCTGGAAGGGAATGATACGCTTTGGAAAGCGTGGAAAATTAAATCCGAGGTACATTGGACCCTTCAAAATCCTCGAAAGGATTGGTCCAGTTGCTTATAAGTTAGAACTCCCAGAGGAACTCAGTAGGGTTCACCCTACATTTCACGTGTCACAACATAAGAAATGTTTGTCGGATGAAACTCTCGTCATCCCACTGAAAGAAATCAGACTTGACGACAAACTTGTGTTCACAGAAGAGCCTGTAAAAATAAGGGATAGAGAAGTGAAACAACTTAAACAGAACCATATTCCCATTATTAAAGTTAGATGGAACTCCAAGCGAGGACCAGAGTACACATGGGAACGCGAAGATCAAATTCGTGAAAAATATCCACACCTATTTTCATCGACCACCCTCATTAGCTATCTTAGATTTGAATTTCAGGACGAAATTCAAAATGACGAGTGAGTACTGTAATACACTGTAAAATTTCATTGTAATTATGATCGTTAATCAATATTAATCTCAGTTACTGTTTACTGATTTCCATTTTTGCGGGAAAATTTGAAATTTTCTTATTATATTATTTTAACGTGATCACGATATCACATAATTCACCAAATGACGGGACGAGTTCAACGAGTATTACGAAATTTAATTTTACATAATTAACACCTAATCGGGCCAAGATTAACTCAGCCCAACTTAATCCCATGCGTACTGTTCATCAGCCCACCCAAGCCCAACCTTATTTTTTGTGATTTCATGTGAAATCCGATTAGAACCCCTCTCCAAAACGCCTCCCATTCACTCCATTTCTAAACGCGACCTATGAATATTTTTATACCATCTCGTTCACTTCCCACCAGACTATATGAATGTCGAATCTCAGATTTAAATGTCGAGTTTTGATGTGTTTTTAAAAGGCAAAGTGTTCCATTTTAACCCAATCCGATTGAAACAAAAATTCCATACGTAACCATTTTGACTCCAATTTGATTCCACGCACTCCTAATAATATTTCTAGCTTAATGACATGTTGTTGGATCAGTTTTAACATCAATATATAGGTATTATACGTTAAAAACCAATTTGGCACCTAATAAACTAACTAGTCGACATGTATATGTTGCAAAAACGAAATATAACTTTCATTCTCACTCACATTCCCTCTTAAAGTGATAACATGTCAGAAATCTATCTTGAAAACCCTTCATTCACTGCCATTACACTGTAGGAACTAGTAGAAATTGTCTCTTGCATTATTGGAGCCAATTCGTGTACTTAACACTTGTATATATCTACCCCTAGCTCACCACCTTTCCTCACTCATTTAATACTATCATATCAACTCTCATACTCTCACAAAATCATCTTTGGAAGACCAGAAGTTAACGCTAGCTCATTTGGAAGCTTATCGGAGAAACGAGTTTAATATATATAACGTATACTTGGGTTATAAGCAAACGTGGATTATTTCTTGTGTTCCATTCATCTCACTCGAGTCTCTACCACCCTTAGAGGTGTAGTAAGTACTCACAAACCTTCCATGAATTCATCTCGCACATTATATAATAAACATGCATCGTAATTTTAATACTACTCGAACGTATATCACTTTCACTTATTTATTTACGTACCCATATTCATATAGCACACAAATAGTGACGAGCCTCCCTCGTGGAAGGCCTAGGAGTCACGATGCACACCCCTTTCACCTTTAATTTTACGTTACATGCATCATTCGAGATCATTTGTATCATGTCTCAAATCGTATAACAACATAAACACTTAGAATTTTTACTAAGTCTTTTCCTCATAATATACGTCCCATGTCGCACTAAAAATGACCACATATCATAAAATTGGACTTAATGACCATACTATATTTGTACATGATCTATTAGACCACGTTGCTAGCTACCACTTTCGTATAAATAACTTGTAAATATAAGCACATCTAGACCCTTTAAATCGATCAATGAAAAGCGACAGAATCATTTCTCAAGCTGTTAACAAAACTTGACATGGACTGTTAAGCCCATTAAGCTCATTTTAAGAAAACGTGATAAGCTATCTTATCTAGGTCTTCTGATATGAAAATAGAACATGAAAAATGAGCTTATGAACGAGCTCAACTCGTCTCAAAGCTTACGGTTTTTAAAACATTAATGGGCTAAGTAAATGGCTCGTTAAAAGCCCAATAGATGAAAAATAAGCTCTTTTGCCATATAAACTGTTGAAATAAGCTTTGTTAAACTTAAATAAGTCTCGGAAAATTTCATATAATTTTTCCCCATAATTTTTGAACGTTTGGACTAAAAATGCAAACTAGTTACACCTTAGAGGATTAAAACTATCAAACCTATAAAATATGGACTGAAACTGCCAAAACAGAAACATTAGGGTATAAATTGATATATTATCATATTCCAAGCTCAGAATGCTATTTTAGACATGTAGTGGACTATAAGTGCAATTAATATTTAATAAAGGACTAACGGTGCAACGCAAACGTCGTTAGGGTAAAAAGTGTAAAAACTAGAAAAGGACAAGGACCAACAGATTATATTTGACATTCTTATTTCTATTTTTCATTTTACGATTTCCCATCATGTCACGTGCATTATGTATATTTCATTTACTTATTATTTAACGTTACGTTAATTATATATAATGAGATTTTGAACGATTTAACTATACGTTTCGATTCACCATTTTCGAAGAGACAATATTTTGGAATATTTGACATAAAAACAAGATAATATCATATGTAATATTGTTTTTGAACTTTAAGCATTTTAAGCATATGACATCCTCACTCTAACGATCAAATTGTTATTCGTTCTCATTATCATTTTCACCATTCGTATTTGGTCAGATTCTTCGACTTCCCCATTTATTCAGGTTGTATTTTGGAGCCGTTACCATAATCCCATTTGAACTTACTTTTCACCATTCTCAGTATCACATAAGGTGAGTTATAGCCTCACATTTACTTATTTAACAACTTTATACTCCGTGAGGGAGATACATGCTATAAACAGATCACAAGTATTTTTATGTATGCTTTACTTGACTTGATATATGCCTAAGTACCCTTATTGACACAAGACCCTTTATCATGAGCCATTAATCACTAGTAAGTGAACGCGAATATAGTGAATAGATCTATTAGAGGTTGACGACCTATCCCACTAATACTGGACGGAATGCCTTTTTGGTTAGTCGTATTAGTTGCGATGCATTATATTTGAGAAAAATAGGAATTGGCAAATCACCTATTACTCGAGGGCATTATTTCCATCATTAACTTGATGTGACACCTCCGTTTTACAGTACTTTGTTAACGTTTTGCGTGTCATGAGACTTAGGGCAATATATACTGCAATATCAACTTTTCAACTGATTGTATTCCCAATACAATCTTACGTGTGTATCGAACTGATTATTAAATTTCAAACTCTATAATTCCACTCAACATTTTTGTTGACTTTTAAGCATGTTTATCTCAGGTAATTAGCGGAGCAGCAAGGGCATGGAGCGGGCTGTGACTTATCTTTATTATGGTGTAAAATAAAACGTGTAATTCAGTTTAAAACAATGCTTCCTTTATGGATTTCATCAACTTCGATATGAAACTTTTGTAACTAAATTAATATGAAGGACCTATATTTTCAAAACGTCTCTTTCGAGCCGTTTTTTATGATTATGACTTCGATCCTCACAGTAATACACCGATTAGTCTTCCGCTGTTATCTCATAATTTAGGGGGTGTTACAGTGACCGGAAGTTTGATGGTGGATACTATGGTAGGTTGGAGAAGATGCAACAAAAATGAAGATGAAGGGTATTTGGTTGGGGTTTGATTATATATAATAACAATAATAATAATAATTGAAAAAAAATAAGTAAATAAATAAATAATAGCAAAAATAAAAATAATAAGGGTGTTTTTGTCATTTAACTTCATCAAACTTGCATTTTAACGGTCAACTGACGGAATTAGTGGTCAAGGGACCAAACCTGATACGGGTCGCAATGACAGGGAAAGGGTCCTTTAAAAAAAAGTTTATGGACTATTTCCGTTAAACCCGACAGACCACAGGGACTATTTATGAAAATAAGTCTTATAGAAATTTCCAAAGTCATGTCTTTGGAAAGGTATAAAAAAAAAAACCATAACTACATAACCGTATAGACAACTTACATAGCAACATTAATTAAAGTTAATAGAATTAGGGGTGAAAATGAGCTGAGTTGAGCTCGAGGTCGAGCTCGGACAGTTTCAAGCTTTGTCTTTAATGCTCGAGCTCGGCTTGTTAATTATTACTTATGCTCGAGCTCAGTTCGGGCTCGACTCGTTTATGAGCATATTTACTTTTTTTTCTTTACGTTTTAATTACAAAATATAAAAAGTGTGCTTAGGATGAGATTCTAATTAATGTATTTCATCGAGTAAATATATTTAAATAAAAAATGTATCACAACAGCTAATTTATTTTAAAAACTATATGATATATAATTATACTATATCTTGCACCAAAAAAAATATATAATTATACTATATCTTATACTACCTCCGTCCCAAAATAAGTGTCCAGTTTGACTTTTCAGAGTCAAACTGGTTCAACTTTGACCTTAATTATTTTGTGGGTTTTATATAATATTTGATGAAAAATATATAAATGGATTGTGTTTTAAGTGTATTTTTCAATGGTATAATTATTCATCAAGTATTATATAACATAAAAAAAATATTTAAGGTCAAAGTTGAACCAGTTTGACTCTGAAAAGTCAAACTGGACACTTATTTTGGGACGGAGAGAGTATATTTTATACTGGTAAAATCTCGTTTAGGCTTGTGAGTCTACTTGACCTCGATTACTAAAGTTCGGGCTTGAGTTCATTTATTAAACGAGCTTTATGTTAAGCTTGAGCTGTTTAAGGCTCGGTCCGTTTCGAGCTTTTACCCGACCAATCTCGAGTAGCTCGGCTCGTTTACACCGTTAAATTAAATCAAAACACCCAAGCGACCACGGTTAGAAAACTAGTAAATACCATGATATATCATGGTCATCTCTGCGACTCTGCCGTAATAGTCTTTCACGCCACTGCCATTGAAAATCCCAACCGTAACACGGTTGTGACCACACAACAACAAAGCTAGAATGTAACGGTTGAGGGGTAATTCTGTTGGGAACGCCGATGTTCCACACCCTAATATGGAGACTAGGGTTTTACATAACCCTAACGTCAGTATAGCGACTGGAATTGATGTTCAACCTTCTGATTGGACGTCTAATGAACAACCACTTAACGTTGTGTTACTAGCCAAGGATGAACAAGTAAATGTGGATAACAATGATAAGCAGGTGAAGCCGGTTTCACATGTTTCTAATTACATGTTGAAAGTGATGTGACTACAACTGGTCATATTAATAAGCCTACTCCATTGGATATTCAGTCGACTAAGGTTACTAGAGTTGTTAGTGACACTACTTCTTGTGGGAGTAAGGTTACTCCTGATGTTGCTGAGGTTACTAGTCCTATAAGTAATGCTACTTCTACAAGTAATGTTACTGCTTTCCATTCATTTACTGAAGCTATTGGTTCTACAAGTAATGTTACTTCTTTTGGGAGTAACCCTAGTCATGATACGTCAAGTGATAATATTAGTGACAAAAGTAGAGTTAATACTCCTGATATTAACCCTTCTAATGAAGTCGTACAACCTACTGCTAGTCAGCCTAATGGTATTGATAAGGTGGTTTTAGATGCTTGTAAGGATTTTGAGGAAGCAATGCATGGAGAACGTGGCTGCTTCTTCTTCATCTCCTCAGGTTGCTTCATTTAAAAACACTACAAGTGTTTTGAAACAGCCTACAACTTCGAATGTACCTAATGTGAAGTCGGTTTCATATGCGGGTGTTATGTTTAATGATTCTCAGAAGCTAAAATCTAACTTTCGTAGGGTGGAGTATAGTGGTAAAAAATGGTGTAGATCTCTCCGTTCCTCTGAAAGTGGTTGAAGAGGTAAATTCTCGATTCGAGAATACTCTTTATGGTTATTTTCTTGGTAAACGTATTACTTTTCCGATTGTTGATTATTATGTGCGTAATGCGTGGGCTAAGTATGGGATTCAAAAAGTCATGATGAATGCTAACGGTTTCTTTTTCTTTAAATTTACCACAAAGAAAGGTGTTGAAGATGTCATTGAAAACGGTCCGTGGATGATTAGGAATGTGCCTATTATTAATAAACCTTAGACTTTGAACACTAATTTACTTAAAGAGGAATTGACTAATATTCCGGTATGGGTTAAATTCCATGATATCCCCCTTGCTATGTTCTCTGATGATGGTCTCATTCTGTAACACCCCCAAAATCAGGATTTGCGAAAAGCATACATATTTGGGTGCTACTAAATCGATAATCACAACACAAAGATATAGATAATGGATTAAAAATCTGTTTTAAAATAGTTTACATTTCCAAAGTTAATTGTCATACATCAAGTTCAATTCAATTAAAACAAGGCCCATCTAACATGACTGTCTCAAATTAGAGTTTAACGCATAAGCAAAAACATTTCTAGAAATTTATGACCAATGCCATGCCCTGCCTTCAAAGAACACATACTCAAACACCTGAGAAAACCATGCTAAAAGTCAGCTAACGCTAGTGAGTTCATAGGTTTAAAGTAAATAAGCACATATGGACTATAGCAAATAATTCAGCAATCACACTCATTTTGTATGCTAACACTAAGCTCATCCAACCGAAACTAGACAAACAACATGCCAAGCTGGCATAGCAAACAAAGGGTGCCCGCGAGTGTTAATCCCCAGACACTCGGCAAAAATCCGACATGGTATACGTTCGCGTTGACCTACCAGGCCAACCGAACGGGGGAGTCACCCCCAATAGATCTATTTATATCATACGCGCTTCCCAACAGAAATTGACGGTTGATGATAGTGGGCACAATGGGATTCAAACATACTTAGGTTATCCGCATACCAGTGTGTATAAAAACAAAGTTCAATTTGATCCATAAAAACAGTTTTACATGTTTCTCACCCTAAGGTTTATAAAAACAATACGTATAAAAATGGGGCTATAAATTCACCTTAATAACAATAGCAATCTGCTAGTCAACGATAACACAGTGCAACCACTCCGACACGCGACCTAGATCAGTATGGTAAGTCTTAGCGAATATGCGTGTTTTAAATGTTTTAACTCAGTTGAATGGTTTACGTGTGTCAAGTGCTCGTGTATTTCTTGCTTGTTGTGTGGTAAGGTACATTTCAAAATAGTTCATCATTTAAGACTCTTTGGTGATGGCTCATGGTGAAAGTGTACAGTGAAAATACGCGCGACGAAACTTCCGTGCTCAGTGCTTGTCGTCGCAAAATGTGTAAGTAATATATATATTATCGTATATATATATATATATATATATATATATATATTATATATATATATATATATATATATATATATATATATAAATAATAATTAAGTATTTAATTTATTAAGACTTATAATTAATTAAATATGTATTGAACAATTAATATGATAATGGTGATAGTGGGGTATTATTATATTATAAATATTATAATTATTTATAATATAATGATAATTATAAAGAACTTATAAGTATTTTTAATTTTGAGAAATTAAATAAGTGTAAGTGTATAAATAACTAAAATATATTTGTATGTCTTATAAAGTCTAAAAATATTAATTTAGAAGAATCAATATTTTTAATAATTGTGGAAACTTATTTTAGACCGACATACATCTACTAAAATAAGTTAAGTGATCGTTTATGGACTCTAGGTTGTTACACCTTTGATCTAGGATTTTGTCTATGACTAGCATGATGATAATATTGACGGAATATTCTAATGAAAGAAACAATACTATCATAACAAGGTTTTGCCAAACTTTCTCTTTATCGTCTCAATATTATTCAAACATAATACGGTTACATAAATGAATTGTAACGGGGATACTAATATCCTTGAGACGACTAACTACACTAACAGCCCCAATACTACTTGATCAATAGTAGTACGATTACCCTCTATCAATAACAGGGATCAAAGGATCCTTGAGGCAAAACCAAACTAACAACATCAGACCCCATGTCTAATGTTCATCAGACCTCATGTCTGATGTTCCCACATACACTCTTTCTTGGTGATTACATTTGAACACACTTGGTGTCTTAGTTCTAAGCACACTTTTAGAGTCTTTGTAAATCACACTTTTTATCTAAGGGGTAAGATCTTCTTTTATAGTATGAAGAAGATCTTTTACAATATGATAAGCCTTGTCATCTACTTGCTTTAACATGTGTCAGTCAATAAGATACAGCATATATCTTTGTGTATACAACTTGTTAACTGATCAAATATCTAAGATATTATCTTTTGTACATCTTTGACTTTGATACAAATAATATCTTCTTGATTCTTATCCATCCAGCAGCAGTATGACTCACTGATCAGCAGCAGCTTCATTTGTACTACCAGCAGGAACAGATACACTACCAGCAGGAACAGATACACTACCAGCAGGAACGGATACACTACCAGCAGGAACAGACCAACAGTAGAATCTACTTAGCGTATTTTTCTTATCATTTCAGTATACTTCATGTTTCATTCTTATTGTTCTGTGATCATCAAATCTATGAAAATATAATTCCCAACAATCTTCCCCTATATGATGATTACAAAACAAACACGTTCTTGTAAGAATTTCCCTAGACGAAGTAGAGAAATTTAGATAACTAAATCTCACCATGAATGAATCCATACTGTCTTCCCCTTAATCTATGTTATACACCACATCTCTTCCCCTTTTTGTAATCAACAAATAGAGAATATTACAAATATGATCTTTACAACTACAAACTAATATTACAAATCCAATCTATCCTTCTAATATCTCAAATTACCCTCCATTAAGCTTTCCGCACTAAAAATGAACTTGAGACAGTAAAATTTTAAACCATCAGTAGCAATACTAATCAACAGTAATAAAAATCAATAACTTTCCCTTGTGGTGTTGCACAAATACAATAAATGGTTAAACACTTGAACATTTAAGCTTCCCCTAAAACCCATATGTTAACCATTCGAATCTCCAATTCTGTAGGCTTTTATGACTGATGAAGAAAAACCAACCATTACTAACTTGTTGATGAAGGAGAATAAACCAATCTTGTGTCTTATGTCTTGTACTAAAACTGACTTCAAACGTATACCCATGTATAGGGTGACCTCAGTCTCTTGACAATAAACTCATCTCCAATGAGACATTGAGCACTACAATGTAACTCCTTTAAGTGTTTGTCAATTCGTAGTCACTTGAACGAACGAACAAGTTATCTTTAAAGTGTAGTCAACCACTTTAAGATATGATAAGAACACAATTTTGAAAAATTCAACTTTAACTTCAAATAAGCAACAAATAATCTTTTTCACCAATAATAACTTGATAAACAAGCCTTTAATCTTTTAAGAACCAACTCTCTTTTGTGTGTGTATTCTTCTCCTTTGTGTGTGTAAACTTTGAAAAAAAACCAAAAATTCGACCATACCTCAACTGTTTTGCAGCAGTTTTCAATGATGCATATCTTGCAACCTAAGGCTCAGATTGAAGATCCCTCCGGTGAGAATCTACCTTGATATACCAAGAACCTTCAGTCAAAATTTCAGCCCGATCCAACGGTTAACGAAGGAGTTATCGCCTTTTGAAAACAGCCCTGCAGTGAGTTACGAAAATACGAACCAGATCTAATTTTTTTTTCTTTCATTAGCTAAAACCTTTTCTTTTCCTAGATCCAGAGCCCCCCGCTCTGATACCAACTTATTTTAGAGGTTACTAACAATAAGTTTTGTGATCGTTTATGGGCTCAAGGCTGTTAAACCTTTTAATCTAGGGTGAACTATGATGAGCACAATGATAATATTGACGGAATATTCTATTTAAGAAACAATACTATCACAACAAGGTTTTGCCAAACTTTCTCTTTTGTTATTAAACTCAGCCCCAATGCTAAGTGATCAAATATAGCACGGTTACTCTATAACAATAACAGAGATCAAGGAAAACCTTGATGACCTTGAGGCTAAACAAACATAACAACATCAGACCCCATGTCTGATGTTCCCACACACACTCACTATTTGATGTTTTACATTTTGACACCCGTTGTTGTTTAAATTCTAAGCATACTAAACACTTGTAAAACATACTGGTGTTCACATAGTGACACAGTGACACACACTTTTATCTAAGGGTGTGATCTCCTTTTTATAGAACAAAGGAGGTCATTACAAAATTGATAAGACTTAGTCTACTACTTGCTTTATGTGTCAGTCAATAAGATACAACATATATCTTTGTGTATACAACTTGTTGACTGATCAAATATCTAAGATATTATCTTTTGTACATCTTTGACTTTGATACAAATAATATCTTCTTCATTCTTATCCATCCAGCAGCAGTATGACTCACTGATCAGCAGTAGCTTCATTTGTACTACCAGCAGGAACAGATACACTACCAGCAGGAACAGATACACTACCATCAGGAACGGACTAGCAGTAGAATCTACTTAGCGTATTTTGCTTATCATTTCAGTATAATTCATGTTTCATTCTTCTTGTTCTGTAATCATCAAATCTATGAAAATATAATTCCCAACAATAATCAAAATAATCCGTTTCGTCTATTAGTCGGTTTTCATCCGAAAATATTCTAAGTGTCGAAATTTTAGAAAAATCGAGCATGACCTATTCGTTTATTCAAACTTTTCATTTTTTCCCAAGTGTTGCAATTTTCTCAAATAATCCCTTACGTTAACTATATTTGCAAAACTAGTCAAAAATATATATTTATTGTTATAACTATATATATTGTTACGTTTACTTCTTAAGTATAGGTTTCGATACAAAAGTCAACGTTCAGTCAAAATAAAGTTAACAAAAAGTCAACAACTACAACTTTGGGCCGCAATGCCCATTTATTTGTATTGTTGGGCTTAAAGTGTCAAAACGAGTTCAAAACGGTTTTATTCGTTATATAACGTTTTAATAAGTCCAAATATTTATAAAAGGGCGAAAAATGTTCAAAAACTCATTTTTTCATCCGAAATATATATTGGGCTGAAAATCCATGATGGGTCCAATAGTCCAAGTTTAGCCCAAAAACCATTTAACCCTTTTAAGTTACGATATATATATATCGTTAAGTTTCTAAAAATCAATTTAACATGTTCATCACGTCGTTTGGTCAAAAAGTCAAACCAATGCTGAAACATATTGGGCTCGGCCCAATATGTGTCGTACGACCCATTTGACCCTAAACAAGTCAAAACACAATAAGCTAGAGCTTATTCAATAAGCTATCCAAAATAATCTATTAAGCACTAATTTCACCATTTCACCACTAGAGCCAAAATTTTATGTTTTTCAAAACCCCAATAATTATTTATTTTATAAGTGAGCCGATTTATGTATACACACAAATAAGTGTATATTTTGTTTTAAACTCGCGTAATTAACACTAATCACATTTGTATCATCAAACTAGTAGCACAAGCAACAAGATTTACCACATAAGCAAGAAATAATATCATTTGTATATAAACTCAAAAATAGTCGAGTACCCCTAATTATACACCAAACCCCAGCTTTTTCATTTTAGCAAAATATATACATTTAGCATTTGGTAACATCTTTAGACATCAAGATAACATGAAATGAACAAGATTGAAAAAGTTTGAAGATCCTCACATTGTTCTTGATAGTTAACGAGCCAAAGGAGTACCCAAGACACACCCAATTGCTTCGAATTTACCCAAGAAATGTTCCAAATTTTCCCAAAAGCTCAAAAGTACACCTTGATTATCTTGAAACTCAAAGAATTTTTGTAGATCTTGATTTTTAGTGTGTGTCGAATGGGAAAAGTGAAAGAATTGTTTGGGATGTTCGTGATGATAAAATGAGTGTGTGTTTGGTTGTGTGTTACTAATTAAGTAACCAACAAATATATCATGTGTCATCATCCACTAATTAAGATATTATGAAAAAAAATCTTGTCTCCTTGTGGGGAGTTGGGCGACAAACGACAAAGCAAGGGGAGGGAAAATATTTTTGCTCCTCGTTGGTGTATTGTGTGTCGGTTTAAGCTTAAATGTTACCGTAAAGTCCCGGTTTGACCTTTTTTTTGGACACGTACACCCAAAATAAAGTTTTTATTGACGTTTTTGTCAAAATAATAATAAAATATTATTATTTGCTCAAAAATGCATTTATTTGACTGTTACCATATATATTGTACTGTCAGTTCGCGTGTGGGGTTGTTTTTTAGTAAATACGAGAACGCTTCTCAGTTAATTACAAAACTTGTTAGTAACTAACAGAAATAGAATAATTTACGCTTACTGACAAAAATAAACTTTTTCAGCAGTGACTGTAAGCTACAATATGCGAGACAGCTCACAAAAATGTTCAGAAATGCTCAGAAACATGCAATTACGCATAGAAATGCTCGGCTTAAAGAAAATAAATAAATATTTATTATTAACTTAAAATGTGAAAATTACCATTTGTCACAGATTCTTCTTGCCAGATTGATTGGTACGCCGAAAATTTTGGATTCTTATACTAGTTAAATGTGTTTAGAATCATGAGGCCGAAGTAGTTTTGCTAGATGCTTGATTGAAGTGAAGGAAGATGGGGTTCTTAAGGAGAGTCTCACTGTTCAGATACCCTTACTTGATGGGTCGGGTTCCACTATTGAAAAGGTTCAGATTGAATACGATTGGAAACCGCCTAGGTGTGACACTTGCAAGCAATTTGGTCATACTTTAGACAACTTTCCTAAATATGTTCCCCCTCCAGTTCAGCCTACACATAAGGATAGTGATGGTTTCCAACCGGTCAATAATTAACAAAAGGGTAAGAGTGAAAGCCAAAGTGCACCGGGTAAAGGAGGATTTACTAAACCGACTGTGGGTCTTAAGTTCCGTTATCAGCCTAAAGCGCCTCCTCTGTTGATGCAAATAATGTTCTAAAAATGTTATTTATATCTTTCGATTACTTCACGTTTTGAGGATGACAAAATGTGAAATCACGTTACGTTAAAATTAACGTAAAAAAGTTTTTAATCGGAAGATCCCGTTTCAACGCAAATCACTCTAGAACAAATTTACAACTTGACAAATGATCAAAGAAGTGAATTTGTGTTTTGAGACTTCACATTTTAATGGGACAAAACATTTTTTTTCAAAAATAACACATGACAAATTATTTTTGAAATATTAAGAAATGTTTTAATGGAAAAATAAGTTTGAAAATCACAACAGCTATTTTCCCCCCAAAATCAGCTCCAACCTTCCCCAAATAAGTTTTCACCAGAAAAGACAAAATTTGGAGCATCCTAGTCTAGGACGGCTCCACGGTTCCACTAAATTTAGTGGAGCCGTGGCATGTTTAGTGGAGCTGTCCATACTATTTTTTCTGTAACGTTCAGATTTTCTTTGCCTATAAATACCAACCCCTTTCACAGATTTTAGACACCCTTTCACACAGAAAAACTTCTGAGTTTAAACCTCTCATACCTTTCTCTTCTTTAGATTATTTAGATTAGTTTTTCTTTGTTTTAAGAGTGATCCAATCATCCACCAAGAGATCCTCTTCATTCCTCTTCATTAGCAAGAGAAGAACACAAGTATCCAAGTTGATACAAGGTGTTATCATTCCTCTTCATTAGCAAGAGAAGAACACAAGTATCCAAGTTGATACAAGGTGTTATCATTCCTCTTCATTAGCAAGAGAAGAACTCAAGGTATTCAAGAAGATACAAGAGTTATAGTTGTTAGGTTTTTGTAACACTTGTTACAACCTTGTTGTATCATAGCATACATCAAGTTTATTTATCTTTTGTGTGTGAGAGTGAAGATCAAGTGTGATCTTATAGAGATAGTGATTGATCAAGAAGATCAAGGGTCGATAGATTAGTGTTAGTTAAGGGAGTTGATCATTGTGATCGTGTTGAGGTCTTGGTGATCTCGTGTAGCCATTGGGCTTGTGTGATTGGTCACGTGGACCTTGGTAGATTGGTGCTAGCTAAGATTAGCACTCGACATCTAGCTTAGTGTCGGTAATAGGATAAGCGACGTGTACGGTTTTCTCCGCCTGAAGGGAGGTTGTTGATATAGTGTTTGAAACTCTCGAGTGTGGTACTCGGGGAGTGGAGTAGGGCGAAGAAGAGCTTCGTAGCCGAACCACTATAAATCCTTTGTCTCGGTTTGATCTTTCCAACTCTACTCTTTACTTTTATTATTTACCATTTGTTAGATTAGTGTGTAGTTCATATTGGTGTTGAGTGATTACACATAGAGTTCCAATCAAAGTTTCCAATAGCAAACTTTTAAAACAAGATTTTTAAAAGAAATTAAAACCAGTAAACTATTCAACCCCCCTTCTAGTTTCCCACAATTGGTATCAGGAGCCACGTCAGTCAATATTTTAAAGTATATTGTATTTTAAAACTTGAATCGATCAATGGATTCCGACAAATATCTAGAAGGGCAATCTATGCAAAGACCACCACTTTTCGAAACCGATTGTTTTATATATTGGAAATCAAGATTCGAAACGTATGTGAAATCAAAAGACATTGATCTTTGGCATGTTATTACCTTGGGTGACTTTCAACCGATTCAATTTAATTCGATTACTAAAAAGGATGAAACTGTTTCATATGATAAACAAAGTGATGAACTAAAAAGAAAACTAGCCAAAAATAATGAGGCTAAAATGATGATTTATAATGCTTTGCCTAAAAAGAAATTTGAAAGAATTTTCATGTGTTATACGGCAAAAGATATTTGGAAAACTTTGTTAGTCACTCACCAAGGTAATAACCAAGTCAAAGAGAACAAGATTGATCTACTTGTTCAACAATATGAACAATTTTCCATTTTGGAAGATGAGTCAATAGATAATGCTTTTGCTAGATTTAATACTATTATCACTAGTCTTAAAGCTCTTGATGAAGGTTATTCTAGCAAGAATTATGTTTGGAAGTTACTCCGTGCTCTACATCCAAAATGGAGAGCAAAGGTCACCGCCATAGAAGAGTCAAAGGACTTGGCGATGTTGTCACTCGATGAGCTAATATGAAACCTGAAAGTTCACGAGATGATAATCAAGAAGGACTCCGACATAGTCAAAGGCAAAAGTGAGAGAGTTAGATCTCTAGCATTGAAAGCCAAGAAGGAGACTAGTGATGAGGAATGTTCGAATTCCGATAGTGAAGATAAAGAATATGCACTAGTCGTTAGAAACTTTAGAAAGTTCTTTAGGAGGAAAGGTAGATTTCCTAGACAACCTCGCGATGAAAGGAGGTCATCTCAAAAGAATCGTGATGAAAGGAAAGGGACAAGTGATAGGAAATGCTATAGATGCGGAGATCCTAATCACCTCATAAGAGAATGTCCTAAACCACCGAACTCCAACAACCAAAGAGCTTTTGTAGGAGGCTCTTGGAGTGATAGCGGTGAAGAAGAAGAGAAGAAGCTTAACGATGAAACATGCCTAATGGCTCAAGCTTCTAACGAGGTACATTCCGACTCTTCGTATTATAGTGATAATAATTCGTCAATAGATGACAGTGAATTGCATGACGAATACAACAAACTATGCGTAGTCAGTACTAAGATCTTAGGTAGAAACACAAAGCTAAAATTAAAACTAAAAGAACTAGAACTACAAGTCTTAGAATTAAAAGATCATGTCAAGAGACTTGAGAAAAACAAAGAAGTAGACTTAGGATGTGGGTCATGTATAAGTCTTCAAATAGAAAATGAAAGGCTTAAAGAAAATGCTTTAAGAAATCATTAAGTTTGATGAAGGAACCAAAACACTTAATGATATACTTGAAAACATTAGATATAGTGAACATGACCGTTCGGGTTTAGGATTTGACCCAAATCAGGCTTCTACAAGTGGTACTAAACAAGTAAAATTTGTAATGCCTGAAATATCTAAGTCTTAAGGTGACGGCACCACTAAAGGTACAGACCTCACCACTAAATTTAGTGGTACCGTCTGGTGCTGAGGACAAAACTGGGTCAATTCTAAAAAAGAACTTGAGTCCTAAACCGAGTCACGTAGTTGTAGATAGTACTAGAGTGTCTACACCAAGTAAAGAGAAAGCCAAAGGCATTTACAAACCATTGTCATCTCCCGAACATGTATCTGTAAAGCGTGGCACTAGGTCTACTACTTCTCCACCTAGAAGAATTAATTCTCCCAAACCTCGGTCTAGAACTCCTCTACCGAGAGGTAACTTTAGAAGACAAAATCATCCAAGTAACTTTCCCGTAACTTGGAATGATTGTCCATCAAAAAGTTACTTACCATGGGAAATGTGTCCTCCCTTCTCACATCCTAAACTAACGCAACAAATGCGTAGGATGTTTGACTCTAACAACTTTGGACCCATGAGATATTGGGGGCCAGATGTTTGAACTTTTGTTTTGCTAGGAAAACATGATTGTAAATAAATTTTCGGAGTCTAACAAAAAGAGTATGATGTGTTATCAAACAAGTCTGGTGACGCAAAAGTCGAATCGTGTCTTATATGCTCAACATTCAACAAAGGTTGTCTAATCCTCTAGTTTTAAGAGCAACACCTCAGGCACAGGTACGCTTTCTTAAAACACCCTTTGTTAGTAGAAATGTTTGACATGAAATAGTGTAGTAAGAATCTAACATGGTAGGCACTATAACACAGAAACTTTATTCACATCTCATCATGTCAAACTCAACTTGTCCAGAAATGTTCGATGATCGCTTGAAGATCATGCGTGACAAGTTTGAATCAAGCATTGATGAGTGAATCAAGTTTCCTTCCTTGCACATAAGTAATCTTTCCTAAATTAAGTATCCCTGTAAACTTATGTATACTATATGTATGAGATACATAGTTTAAGTAATAGTCTTAATTGACACTAACGCCCATATCCGCAAAAACAAATCTCACAAGAGACGAAGAAGGTGAGAGCGCGGATATAACTAGGTTAGGGGCTTAATAGGTAAAGTAGTTTACCTAACGGAAAGTAGGTCCATTATCACGAATAGTGTTTGGCTTTGTGCCCACTTGTAAGAAGTGCCCCAAGACTTCTTACATCAAAGTATTTGATGTATCATCCGATACATCAAAGGTACTACACACTTGAGATTGCGATATCTCAAGGAGATTGATATAGAAAATGTTTCTATACCAACTCTGATAATGAGAGAGTAAATGTGGATTGAAACATAGAGAGTAATGTTTGTACCTTCATAGGTTGATTAACAAACATCTTGGTTCCCCAAGAAACAAACAACTCTTATTGTCTCCATGACCGAAGCCGAGTACGTAAGCGCTGGAAAGGCATGACAACAAACACTATAGATGAGACAACCCCCTATGAAGAGTAGCAGTCAAGATGCCATTAGACTTGACCGGGAACCCTGTAGTTTGCTCATGAACGAAGCTCATCAAAGTACGTCATCCTCTTCATCACGATAAGGTCAAAAGAGAAATCTTTTCTTTGAAAAGTCTCTCTTGAAAGACAACATCGTCAATACTCCAACCAATACGTTCTCGTCACCCCACTCATGACTATTTAGATAATTCTTCCGAATTATTAAAGTCATCGTCCACTTTTCTCCTCATGACCTCTTAATAATTCACTTGAAATATTAACGTCATTTCTCACGTCTTGTTCTATGACTCATTTGTCATTTCCCTCACATCGCCTCATGACTCTTAAGTCATTCCTCTCATCCCGCTTATGACTATTTCAATATTTCAATGGAAATATTAAAGTCATCCCTTGCGTCATATCTTATAAACGTTTTATCCCTTCTATGACTTCTCAAATGTTTCACGGGAAATATTGAAGTCATCCTCTACGAATCACCCATGACTTCTTAAGTCAACTATCCAACTCGTCTCATGACTTTTAGAAATTCCTCTAGAAGTTCTAAGTCATTCCCTTACAACTCATCACATGACTTTTTGAATATTTCAAGGGAAATATTAAGTCATTCCTTACGTCTCGTATTCCGATTAATTAAATATTTCATGGGAAATATTATAGTCATTCACCAAAACACGACTCATGACTTCTAATTATTTCACGGGAAATATTAGAAGTCAATCCTTATCCAATGACAACTTAGTCAATTTCCTTGGAAACACTAAGGTCATTCCTTGTCATCCCGTCAAATCGTTTTCGTCAAAAAGTTTATTAGGTATAAACTTTTTCCTCATGTCAAAAAGTCTTACTAAATATGTAAGATTAATTTGCCAAAAGTCAAAACAGAAGAAAAATGGCACAATCAGATACACGGATCCATTAAATAGACACGGCTCCACTAATGTTTAGTGGAACCGTGGTGCCGTGCATCTGAAAAACGCGCCCATTCTTTCTTTTCTTCTGCACAGCCTTTTCAAACAAACCCAAAACCACTTCCTCTTGCTGTCAAAACCGAACCCATACACTAAAATTCAATTAAGTTCTTGCAAATCAAGATTGAGGCATTGGAATCAACAAATCCTATTCACAACAACACTAATTGTAAGTAAATCATGCTTAATTTCTTTCAATTTGAGTCTAGGGTTTGTTCTTGAGTTCAAAATTGAATTGGGGATTTTCGAATTTTGTTAATCCTTTGTGAAATTAAGACTAGGATTGGACAATGTAGCATTCACATGATTCCCTAAACCTAAGATTTTCATAAACCCACTTATGTTGCAAAACCTAGTCCGAATTTAATAACTAAAATCGGATTATGATTGATTGTTTGTAGTGGAATCATGTTTAGGATTATTAAAATAGGATTAGGAACGTTTTGCATTAAAGCTTTTCAAACTTAAAGTTTGTTGGCGCCATGTTGAGGCGTTTGCCAAACACCCCAATTCGATCATTTTTCAAAAAACTTCAAAAGTCTAGGATCATGAAACCTTTTTCAAGCATTGTTGATGCAAATTAAAAACGTTTTTGCATGTATACGCGAACTCTCAAATATGGGTCGAAGTACATAATTGATATGTATTGTTCGACATATTTGACTGAGCAAAAGTGAAGTTAGGAGCATTTGGGTAATCTCATAGGTTTTATTTTAGAGTCGAGATTACCACACCTCCATATTGTTTGCATTTAGGCACACACACACATTCAAAAAGGGATCACTAAAATGCAACAAGTTAACATACAAAATTATATTTTTTTTTAGGTAAGAATGCCTCGAAATGATTATCAAGATACCAGACAATACATCCTTAGTACTCTTGAAAATCTAAACATTCCAGATGAGCAAAGAGCTTATTTCGCAAAAGTCCAGAATCGATATATACACGAAGGGCGTGTAATCAATGCTCTTTATGTCATGTCTGACAGAATCCGTGTCTGTTTCCCCTCTATTAAGTTTGAGTGCTTATACAAAATAAGCGATCAAGTCTGTCCTCGTTTCGTTCTCGAGTTTTACAGTCATGTCCGCACCTATACTGATCTTGACGGAAACGTCTTTCTTGATTTTTGGATTCGACACCAAAACATCATCCTATCTGTCTCCGAGATTGGAGAAATTCTTGGTATTCCCTCAGTTGGTCAATGTGCATTCACAAAGGACCACTCTCTAGAGTCTCTTTACTACAATCTTGAGAATGAAGGTGCTTATCGTACTGACATTCCCGACATTGAAGTAATCAAACAAGTCATCCAAACACCCCGCCTCGCCAACACATACCAAAAACGTGATGGCACCATTGTCTATCTTGACCCAAACAAAATCTACCTCAAGGAACTCCGTCCCGACCTCAGAAGTTGGGAACTCCTTCTACGTGAGAACGTGTTAAGCCTTGCTGGCAACCGTGATCACGTTCCGGCAAGTCTTGCCCATATGCTTTATTGTCTTAGTATCGAGGAACCATATAACCTCGCATACTACATGGTCAAACGGATGGCCACCATTCATCATCGTTCTGATGAGCTGATGAAGCGAAAAGTGTACCGCTTTTAAAGGGTCATTTAAGCCCTAAATCGTATTTATTTAATCAAATATTGCCCTAAATCGTTCCTTTTGTCATTTTAGGTACTTTTGAGGAGAAATCTGGAAAAGGAGGCATTTTGGACGTTTTTTGAGCACAAAAGTGAAGAAAACGACAAAGTCTCAAAAATCAGCTAAAAGTTACCCTTGACAGCGTCAGATTTTACTCTGGACGGCGTCATGGCTTGGCAAGAAAAGGTGGACGTGAAATTTACTCATGATAAGCCAGTGAAAATTGCATGTGAATTCTGACGGCGTCACGCTTTAACCTGATCAAGGGCGTCACGGCTTAAATCAAAGAGGGACGGCGTCACGTTCAAGAGCTGACGGCGTCAAGCCTTGATAAGCCAGAACGGATTTTGGAGAGCTAAAGAGGGACGGCGTCAAGAAGGTCATCCGGGAACCCTAAAAGCGGCGAGGTGACGGCGTCACACTCCATAAGGTGACGCCGTCAGATCCAAAAGTCTATATATAGTTTTCTAATTTTTTGTCATTGGAGGAGAGCTTAGTGTGGAATTTTTGGGAGAAAACCCTAAGACTAATTTAGCTTCTTTTTCAAGGCTTTTTGCCTTGAGATCTTCCATGTTACATTGAAAGATAAGTTATCAATTAATCATTCAATATGTCTATGTGTTGTTTGATTTTATCTTGTTCTTGTCTTTTGTTTAACATGTTAGGCTAGATTTATCTTGTGTTTGCTTAGATCTAATGAAACCTAGCTATTGATTATTGGTTATTAGTGTGTTATTAGTTGTATTGGATGATTGTTTATCTATGTTAGGCTTAAGAAAACTGGCTAACTTCCTATTCGGTAACTTGCTTGAACGTCTTAAGAAACATGAACCAAATGCGTACTAAAGGTTTTTATGGTTGTATTTAATGCACAAGCGAATTCTAGTGATCCCATGTTAGGAGCTTCCTAGCCGGCTCGACATAGGAGTGAAGTAGGAGCTTGTAGAGTTGGGGAAGTACGTACGCCACCCCACGATTGGTATTAAGGAATACACCTGTCATCAACGCGACTAATACACACTAATCAACCGGTAAAAGATAGTTAGGGAGTAAGGAAATCTAAGTAAACACATTTCTCTACACATAAGTTTCTCACCAACATTTTTATTTTCAGTTATTTATTTTATTTGCATTCGTAGTAATTTGGGTTAGTTGATTAGCAACTAATTCCGCCCACTCCTTCAAACCCGAGATTTTACTTGCTTTCATAAAATTATAAAAACACAAAAAGAATCTTCCTCAACCCTTAGACCTATTAGAGTAGTCTTTCATACCTAACGAACACTATTCCCTGTGGAGAACGATCAATCCCCCGTACTTACCACTACACTATACTACATCGGTCAGGTACACTGCCTGGTGGGGTTGTAAGCCTCTTGAGATCCCTCGAGAGGTAAAACCTGTTGTAAGGTTGCAAAACCACGCATCAAGTTTTTGGCGCCGCTGCCGGGGAATAGTTATTGTTTAGGTTGAATTTTTATTTTATAGGTCTACTCACTAGATTCCTTTCTAGTGAGATTTTTGTTTTATTTTTCTAGGTTTTCTTTAGTCTATCTTTTTTTTCTTCGTTTCTTTGTTCGTAACCATTACCATTTAACATCATGGAAGATGGTAATATCCTTAATCCCAACAACCCACCACCACAACAACCACCACCTCCTAGAGCCCGTACCTTAGGAGAGTATTCCCGTCCTAGCCACCATGGCTATCGAAACACCATTGAGCTCACTCAAGGAGCCAATATCACACCCTTGCGATCCGACACCATCCGGTTGGTGCAAAGCGGATGCGCATTCCATGGACTTCGATCTGAAGATCCTAATCAACACCTCAAGGACTTTCTTAAAATCGTTGATTCTATAGACCTTGATGTTGCCACTCGAGAGACGACCCGATTGCGTCTCTTTCAATTCTCTCTGCGGGATCAAGCTAGTCAGTGGCTAGAACGTCAACCCGCAGGATCCATCACCTCTTGGGATGATCTCACCACTCGTTTCCTTGCTCAGTTTTTCCCACCAGGAAGAACTACCAAGCTAAGGAATGATATCTTGATGTTCCAACAACGTCAAGGCGAAACTCTCTACGAGGCATGGACTCGATTCAAGGACTTACTCCGAAAGGTCCCTCACCATGGCATGGATCCTTGGCTACAAATCCAAATCTTCTATGATGGTGTCAATCATCAAACTAGAAGAGCCATAGATTACGCCGCCAATGGGAGATTGAGCAGGCTCAGTGTCGATAAGTGCTGGGAAGTCATTGAGGACTTAGCACAATACGAAGAGGAAGAATGGAATGACTCAACGTTCTCGGAAGAAGGGATTTTAAATTGCATGAGTGCAACCCAAGAACAGCTGTTCGAAAACATAAAAAGGCAGGTTGAGAGCTTAATGAAAGCTGAGACACCTACGGCTGATGAAAATCCCGATGAGTGCGTGAACACAATTGGTAAACATACGTTTCATCAATTCTCACGACAAGATGAGTTTGAAGGGATAATGCTAACGTTCGTGAACAACCAAGAAAGGCGGATCCAGGAATTAGAGACTCACTTGAAAAACACCCAAGATATGTTCATGGAACTAGCAGAAAAGTTTATTGTGAGAATAAAGGAGAAAATTAGGGAAGAAGCCTCACACAAAAAGATCGAGAAGATCTTTGAACTCCCGGTCCCTAATGAACCATACAACGAATGGGATGATGAAACCCCTCTCCCCGAGCCTTCACTTTTAAAACCCTCTTATCTATTTGGATCCTCTCGCGAGAAAAAGAATTCTCAAGATCGTAGCATTTTCGTGGGAAGCATGGTTTTCACGCTCCCTAACTTTCATGAGGCTAGGAAACGATCTTTTGGCTTTAAGCCAGGTGTGAGAAGGACTCAATTAAAGCACATCCTCAATTCGAAAACCCCCTGTAAAAGCTCCTCACACTCCCTGAATACCTGCCGTGACGGAGATTGGAACCTGAATGTGACGTCAACCGGACCTTTTCAACATTTTACCACATCCCGTGACAGTAACAAAACATTTGACCCAGGAGGAACTTGTTAACGAGACTAGCTATCAGGATTATTGACCCTGACTAGCTGCTCTCTTAAAGTACGAGGGGCTCATTTGTAAACTTGCACAAAGTAGTAAAATACGCTAATCTGACGGCGTCTGAATTTGAATGTGACGCCGTCACCCCGTCTGCACAGCAATAATAACTTTAATTCCATCACTTTCATCACAAACCCCACAAACCATATCCACTCCAACCCCACCTTCGAATTTCCAGGATCTAATTCACCGACTTTCGTCACCAATCTTCACGTGGTAAGTAATTTTTACTCATTCTTTTCGCTTCAATTACTCATAGGATTTGTAAATTTCGAAAATCCCCAACTTGTGAAACCCTAGGATTGATTCATGCTTAGAACTCATAATGTGTTTTAATTAGTGTTATTTAACAATAATTAAAGCATTTGATGATTGGCAATCAATTGGGTCTATTCACTAATGGGGAGGCCACGAATTTGAACCATAACCTATGACCCAATCACCCATTTTGCTGTAAAAAAAAGGGCGTTTGGTTTATAAGCTTAAAGTTTGAATATTGATTTTTCCCTCGTAATTTCGGATTTAAATTTGGTTGAACCTGACGGCGTCACCTATCAAAGGGTGACGGCGTCAGACCTGTCTGATACGCCACCAAGTCTTTAATTCACATATTAACACTTTTGTTCCTCCTCCTTTGTTCCAGATAATGAGTAAGCGTCAAAGACCCAGCCGAGGAAGTTCTTCCCGATCTCAACAAGAGAACTTTGGGGATACGGTCCTCAGTTGGGGTGTCTTTGACAACGATGCTGCTACAAGCTAATACGCACAACTGCTACTACACAAGGTCGAAAATGGGGCCGTAGTTGATTGGAACTTTCTGAGGAGAGAAGGTCTTGAGCAGACCTTTCTCCAGAGTTTTCAGACGGATGGGTTTACCGGCCCTCAGTGGGAAAGACTGTTTAAAATTCAGGAGCCGGTATATGAGGAATTGGTACGTGAATTCTTTGCCACCTTTCATTTTGACATGGCTGAGGCAAGGACCGATGTAGGCAGTACCACGATCTATTTCAGGCTGGGGGGTGAGCTAAGGACGTGTTCGGTTACTGAGTTTGGGTGGAGACTTGGGTTGTACGATCAGCATGATACCATTCAGGCAGGGTTCATGCAGAGGTTGTTGCATGGGGAGTCGATGAAGAATGATCTTAGGTGTTCCATGTTCTGGCAGACTATTGGGGATGGGGTATACACATCGACCACTGTGGCATCCCAAATCAGGGATCCTAGGGTTCGGTTGACTCATCGATGCCTCACCTACAGCTTGACGGGGCGTCACAGCTCTCACCACCATGTCACTGCTTCTGATCTCTTCTACCTGTACACCATCTACTCTAATGATGTTTACTGCAACATCCCGTTTTGGGTTGCTAGCTTTATGCATGGTGGAGTTGGGGAGAGGGAAGGAGACAGGATTTATGGTGGGATGTTTATCACCCGGCTGGCCCAGTCTTATGGAGTCCTCAGGCCCGAGGTCATGAGGTATTTGAGTGGTGATGCATGCAGGACGGTGAAGGAGAGGTCCCTGAAGCAGATGGAGGTGATTATAGAGATGCATGATGGGTCCTTTATGTGGTATCATCCAGCCAGAGCTGAGGATGATGATGATGAGGATGATGAGGAGGAGGAGGAGCCCCAGCAGCAGCAGCATGAGGGTTATGAGGCCGGTGCAGCTGATTACTACCGGCACATGAGCAGGGGGGACTGGCAGGCTCACCAGGGGACCTGGATGGGCCAGGTTGATACTTGGAGGACCAGGGTGGACGAGAGGTTCGACTGGATGTATGATCACACGGTTCGTCAGATGCAGCATCTTTCTACACGTGATCAGTTGGACCCACATCTGCAGATTGACCCTTTCCCGGGTCGTGAGCAGGATTACCCACCATATGGGTACTACGGGCACCTCCCTCCAGGCTACGACTATCGCCAAGGTCCCCCACACCAGTGATGATGTGATTTGATGTTTTGATGTTTGAACAATTTGATATTTGGTTGTATGTGTTGAAACAATATGGTCTGTAATAATTTAGGGAAGGCATCTGTTTGCCTTAAAACATTTGTTACATTGATTTTATTTATCGCATGCTAGCCTCATTTGATTGTTATTTTATTTGCTTTGTGTGTTTATTTGCTTGTTTGTTTGTTTTTATTTGTTTCCGTATGTATGTTTAATTTTTATTCCTATTGATTCATGTTAAAAACTAATTTGTGAAAATGCTTTATTTTGTTTTTAACTTCGTCTTAACTACATATAAAGGTATTTTGCAAAAGTTAAGTGTAAGGGAAATCTAAATCGGTTTATTAGAACACAAATTAACATGAATCGTAATAACAATAAATTAACATACATATTAGTGTGTGTTTGAGTCAAATGCTTGTATCGAGTCATAATGATGTTTTGCAGGATTTCCAGGAAGTAAGGTAAAGGTTTTTCCAGAAATTTTCCGGAAACTTAAAATGAAAATTTTTTGTCAGGTCACTTCTGACGGCGTCAGGGTTTATAACCTGACGGCGTCAGATTTAATTTTCAGAAATTTTTGAAAGTTTTGTTTTTAAAAAGTTTTTATTAAAATCTCCAACTTATAATCTCCAGGAATCTGCAAAGTTATCATTCCACAAGCATTATATCCTTATATATAGATTTTATCCCGCCGATGTTATGCAGGTTTTCGTGTTTGTTTTCTCAGGTTTATCAGGTTATTTTGGACAAGGAAATGTTTTTGAATCAAGCTTTTGGCGATGCATTAGTCATGGAGCTTCAACATTACTTTGGAAGAAGATTTAACCGTGTTATTTCATTATCCACCGAGCGAATCAGGGGAGTATTTGATTTCATTCTTTTACTTTTTGCTTTTACATCTTGTTATTTAAACATTGGGGACAATGTTCATCTTAAGTGTAAGGGGAGGGTAAAAGTACGATTTTAGAGAATACTATTACGCTTGATTTTTGTTTGTTTAATAGCAGATGTGTAATAAAACTGAGATAAATACCTGTTAGGGTAATTTTAGTGCCAAATTTAAAATTTTTTACAACATATAGGAGTGAAACTTTGATCTTAATGAGCGTCTCACGGATAGGAGTTATATGACTAGCACAAAAACCGTACCACTAAAAAATTTTCCACCCCAAATATGTGAGGTTCGCCCCTAGAATTGGTAGGAAAAGCATTTATGCTATGATGTGTGTACCGGTAGCACTTAGATTCTAGAACTTGCGTTAGGACCATTCCGAGTCCACAAGTGAGACTACATTCGTGTAGTTAGATTTACTACATGATAAGAGGCATTAGGATTAACCCATTGTTTTACACCTGTGTTTTTGTTATAATTACATTGGCTACTTTGGTCAAGTAATTCTCCCACACCCTTTGCGTTGTACTCATTTTTAGTACACGATACCCCTAGTACACCCCTCAGAGCCTATCTTTTCGTTTCGACCTTTAAGCATTTTACTTAAAGGAAGAATTTGTTACACCCCACTAAAATGTACACCCAAATCGCCTTAGCCTACCTTGTATGCACTCATTTTTAGTGCATTATTGTGACAACATTTGTTTAAACCCAAGTTAATTATCTAGTTGATTACATGGTTGCTAAGTCGAGTCATATCTTTGTACATATTGTTTTGGGACGATTGGGACTCATGGGTAAAGTACTAGTGTAATGGAGTAACGGGGAAGAACATCATTTATTACCCCCATATGTGCTAAATATTTTAAAAAGTACTCCAAGTGTTTTGATTATCTTAATTCGAGTCATTAGAATAGTTATTTGTAAAGTTATGTAAAAATTCAAGTGTAAGGGGAATGCAACGCCCCTATGATGTATTATTTTGGATGGTAGGGCAAGAGTGTATGTCAAAAAAAAAAAAAAAAAAAAAAAAAAAAAAAAATCGAAAAAATCAAGAAAAATACAAAAAAATGAGAAAAAGAAAAATAGAAAAAACATACGGACTACCATCCCGTTTCATTTTATGTTTATTTTTATGTTTTTGTTATTTTGTTATTTTGTTTCTAGCTTAAGATTGAGTCGAGTCTTGGCTTAGCAACATTGTATAGTACATGTAATTGATCAAGATCTTTAACTCGCCACCAGTAAAATATCCTTTATCCAACAAAACCGTGTTTTCCTTTTCCCTACACCTAACGTTATAACCCATGTAAAAGCCCTCTTTGATAGTTTATCTTAGGTGCTTACGCCTAGTGGAGGAGGTTTTCGATCCTTTCCCAAGCCTATGGTAATCTATTTGCTATGACAGGTAGTGAGAGATATTATCCGTTTTCATTTATGAGATTTATTTTGATGACACTTGAGAGATGTGAGTATCTAAACACTACTTGTGAGGTGCTAGTTTATAATCTCCGTGCTTATTATGATTGAAGTGGAACGATTATTTGTTGTAATTACTTTTATGTTTGCATTAAATGACCCCTAACTTGTATTTTGATTAGAATAAAAGCGCATTTGCTTGAGGACAAGCAAATCTCAAGTGTAAGGGTATTTGATGAAGCGAAAAGTGTACCCCTTTTAAGGGGTCATTTAAGCCCTAAATCGTATTTATTTGATCAAATATTGCCCTAAATCGTTCCTTTTGTAATTTTAAGTACTTTTGAAGAGAAATCTGGAAAAGGAGGCATTTTGGACGTTTTTGGAGCACAAAAGTGAAGAAAACGACAAAGTCTCAAAAATCGGCTAAAAGTTACCCTTGACGGCGTCAGATTTTACTCTGGACGGCGTCATGGCTTGGCAAGAAAAGGTGGACGTGAAATTTACTCATGATAAGCCAGTGAAAATTGCATGTGAATTCTGACGGCGTCACGCTTTAACCTGATCAAGGGCGTCACGGCTTAAATCAAAGAGGGACGGCGTCACGTTCAAGAGCTGACGGCGTCAAGCCTTGATAAGCCAGAACGGATTTTGGAGAGCTAAAGAGGGACGGCGTCAAGAAGGTCATCCGGGAACCCTAAAAGCGGCGAGGTGACGGCGTCACACTCCATAAGGTGACGCCGTCAGATCCAAAAGTCTATATATAGTTTTCTAATTTTTTGTCATTGGAGGAGAGCTTAGTGTGGAATTTTTGGGAGAAAACCCTAAGACGAATTTAGCTTCTTTTTCAAGGCTTTTTGCCTTGAGATCTTCCATGTTACATTGAAAGATAAGTTATCAATTAATCATTCAATATGTCTATGTGTTGTTTGATTTTATCTTGTTCTTGTCTTTTGTTTAACATGTTAGGCTAGATTTATCTTGTGTTTGCTTAGATCTAATGAAACCTAGCTATTGATTATTGGTTATTAGTGTGTTATTAGTTGTATTGGATGATTGTTTATCTATGTTAGGCTTAAGAAAACTGGCTAACTTCCTATTCGGTAACTTGCTTGAACGTCTTAAGAAACATGAACCAAATGCGTACTAAAGGTTTTTATGGTTGTATTTAATGCACAAGCGAATTCTAGTGATCCCATGTTAGGAGCTTCCTAGCCGGCTCGACATAGGAGTGAAGTAGGAGCTTGTAGAGTTGGGGAAGTACGTACGCCACCCCACGATTGGTATTAAGGAATACACCCGTCATCCACGCGACTAATACACACTAATCAACCGGTAAAAGATAGTTAGGGAGTAAGGAAATCTAAGTAAACACATTTCTCTACACATAAGTTTCTCACCAACATTTTTATTTTCAGTTATTTATTTTATTTGCATTCGTAGTAATTTGGGTTAGTTGATTAGCAACTAATTCCGCCCACTCCTTCAAACCCGAGATTTTACTTGCTTTCATAAAATTATAAAAACACAAAAAGAATCTTCCTCAACCCTTAGACCTATTAGAGTAGTCTTTCATACCTAACGAACACTATTCCCTGTGGAGAACGATCAATCCCCCGTACTTACCACTACACTATACTACATCGGTCAGGTACACTGCCTGGTGGGGTTGTAAGCCTCTTGAGATCCCTCGAGAGGTAAAACCTGTTGTAAGGTTGCAAAACCACGCATCATGAGCTCATGCCATATGGCATGTTTCTTACTCGTTTTTTCAAGTGGGTGATGCAAACCTATCCATCACTCACTGAGGTCGACTATGTCCTAGTCAATCCGGTTATGAAACCACTTGGTGGACCACAACGTCGCACAAGGCAACGTAAGGACAAAGGGTCCAAACGTGGTCGTAAATCCACCTCCGATATTTCTCTTTCCTCCTCCTCCTTCAGTCACGCATCATCATCTCAACCTATGGATGAAGACGATGATGAGGTGAACGAAGAAGGAACGTCTCGTCCCCGTACTCCTTCTCCCGACACCTACTTTCGTAACCTGGACACTTCGTCCTTCCGACAAACCAACGACCTTGAATTCGGTGAGGTCAACCTATCCAACCTAATGAGGAGGCAGAAAACAATGTATAATCGACAGGTTTCGATGCACGAGAAAACTATCGGGGGATTCAAGTCCATCAGCAAGGCGATCAAAGGGCTCTGGAACAAGATTAAAAATTTGGGAAAAAGAAGAGACTAGTTAGGATTAGCTTAAGTAGTACTATTAACTTAAGTATTATTAAGCTATTATAAGTAAGATCATGGCAATGTCCATCATACATTAACTTGCTTGAAGTGTTCTCTTTTAACACTTCACACTTAAACATGGTTAATTTGCTTAGTTAATTAACCTTTATGTTAATCAATCTTGCCTAGTTCATGCATGTTATCTTATTTTATTACATGCACAAGATGTTAAAATTGCTTGCACTCATGCATGCTTAATAGTTGCCTAAATACATAGATGATCACATGATCATGTTAGTTGCTAGTTGAAACTAGCTTTAGGAATTCTATGTGTTTAGTGGTTTGAGGCTTTTGAGATTTGCAGCCAATGGATTCCCCAGAAATTTCCCCATTTAGGCTGCCTAAAACCAGCAGACCTGGAAAGAAGGTCAAATGGAGGCCACGGCTCCACTAAATAGGCGACGGCTCCTCTAAATTTAGTGGTTCCGTGGTACATTTAGTGGTACCGTGCCTCTGGAAGACGATTTTCACTATTTCCTTCCACTTTTTGACTTCTTTTTTCAGGAAATCTGCCAACATAACCTGATTTCCATACACCCAAATCCCCAAATCCAACATCCTTTTCAACCTTGCATGTCTTTGATTTGGCTATTTAAGCTAACATCATGCATTGCCATCTTCACACCTTCACAACTCACCATTAAACCATCATGTCTTCCACCATTGCTTCCACCTCACACAAAAAAAAGAAACCTAGATTCAACATCAAACCAACCAATCAAACGACTCTAGTTGATCAATGGATCAAGAGTATTCACACTCCTCAATCATCAACTAAACCTATCACCAATGACATTGCCTTCATTGATCTTACCTTGGATGATGAAGATGAAACCCACACACCCATAACCTCTACCAAATCATCATCTTCCTTCACTACACCCCAAGCTCCATCCAAGGCAACCTCAATCAAACCCACATCCTCATCCTCCACAACTAGAACCAACACACATTCACCTCAACCTAGTCCCATTCACCCTTTAGCCTTAACACTTAACTCATCACCATCAACTTCCCTTGAAATGGGAACTAACACATCACCCTCATCACTTTCACCATCACCACAACCTCTAACTCTCACCCTCACCCTATCACCAAACACTCCCTTTGAGTTTGGGAGCAACACATCATCACCTTTCCTATCACCATCACCTCAACCCTTAATGGGTTATCCCATCCTTTATCCCCTTCACTCACACACCTTGAGTTGTGTTTGTTGTCATTACAACCAATCCCTCATCATGAACCTTAGGGAAGACTTGAGTCTTCAATTCTCATACCTAGAGCACCTCCTCACACCACCTATGGGACGCATCATTCTTCCACCACCTCCACTACACAATAGCCCAAACTAAACATACACATGTTTAGTCCTTCCAATAAAACCTAGAAAACCTTTTGAAGTTGGAAGCAAATCTTGAAGCCTCATACTACTATTGATGTTTATGTGTCTTCATGTTGTTTCAAATTTGCTTTCTTGATGTAGTCATACTCATGTATGACATTTATTTTACTTTTAATGGGCATTCATGTGGTTGTTTTATTTTTAGCTACTTGGCTAATTTTTCTTCTTGTGTGGTTGGATATTTGTCAAATGTGCTACTTGTTAGATATTGTATATGTGTTATCTAACCTTGTTTTGTAGCATACACCATTGCTCGATTCCTTGGTATTCTCCAAATAAGGGGGAGCCTTTGTCACCTTTTTTATTCGACAAAAAGGGGGAGAAATGGGAGTACACTCATTAAAAACTTGTTAAAACTAATTTTAACTTAAAATGAGTTTATATTTTGTCATCATCAAAAAGGGGGAGATTGTTGATGCAAATAATATTCTAAAAACGTTATTTATATCTTTCGATTACTTCACATTTTAAGGATGACAAAATGTGAAATCACGTTACGTTAAAATTAACGTAAACAAGTATTTAATCGGAAGATCCCGTTTCTACGCAAATCACTCGAGAACAAATTTACAACTTGACAAATGATCAAAGTGAATTTGTGTTTTGAGACTTCACATTTTAATGGGACAAAACATTTTTTTTTCAAAAATAACACATGACAAATTATTTTTGAAATATTAAGAAATGTTTTAATAGAAAAATAAGTTTGAAAATCACAACAGCTATTTTATCCCCCCAAAATCAGCTCCAACCTTCCCCAAATAAGTTTTCACCAGAAAAGACAAAATTTGGAGCGTCCTAGTCTAGGACGGTTCCACTAAATTTAGTGGAGCCGTGGCATGTTTAGTGGAGCCGTTCATACTATTTTTTCTGTAACGTTCAGATTTTCTTTGCCAATTAATACCAACTCCTTTCACAGATTTTAGACACCCTTTCACACAGAAAAACTTCTGAGTTTAAACCTCTCACACCTTTCTCTTCTTTAGATCATTTAGATTAGTTTTTCTTTGTTTTAAGAGTGATCCAATCATCCACCAAGAGATACTCTTCATTCCTCTTCATTAGCAAGAGAAGAACACAAGTATCCAAGTTGATACAAGGTGTTATCATTCCTCTTCATTAGCAAGAGAAGAACACAAGTATCCAATTTAATACAAGGTGTTATCATTCCTCTTCATTAGCAAGAGAAGAACTCAAGGTATTCAAGAAGATACAAGAGTTATAGTTGTTAGGTTTTTGTAACACTTGTTACAACCTTGTTGTATCATAGCGTACATCAAGTTTATTTATCTTTTGTGTGTGAGAGTGAAGATCAAGTGTGATCTTATAGAGATAGTGGATATCTCTTAAAGCCATTGGGCTTGTGTGATTGATCAAGAAGATCAAGGGTCGATAGATTAGTGTTAGTTGAGAGAGTTGATCATTGTGATCGTGTTGAGATCTTGGTGATCTCGTGTAGCCATTGGGCTTGTGTGATTGGTCACGTGGACCTTGGTAGATTGGTGCTAGCTAAGATTAGCACTCGACATCTAGCTTAGTGTCGGTAATAGGATAAGCGACGTGTACGGTTTTCTCCGCCTGAAGGGAGGTTGTTGATATAGTGTTTGAAACTCTTGAGTGTGGTACTCGGGGAGTGGAGTAGGGCGAAGAAGAGCTTCGTAGCCGAACCACTATAAATCCTTTGTCTCTGTTTGATCTTTCCAACAAGATTTTTAAAAGAAATTAAAATCGGTAAACTATTCAACCCCCCTTCTAGTTTCCCACATCCTCCTGATCCCAAGAAGGTGGATGTTACAAAGAAGAAGGCCACTGAAGTGGCTAGTATGAGTAGAATGAAGATTGCTACATCGAATCCCTTTGATGCCCTTAATATGATCGCTGCTGATGAATGTGGCATTCCTACTGATGTTGTGGCTAAGGATGGGGCTGAGTTGGATTTGGGCAGTGAGAGTGGTATTCCTTGTCCTACTACTATTGTTGAGAAAATTGGAAAGCTTGAAAAGCTAATTATTGATAGGAAAGCTACTATTGTGCATGATGATTGTCACCCTCTTAAAAAGGTTGATTATCCGGGTAATAAAAAGGAAGCTAAGGTGGATGGGTCTCAAAATACTTGTAATGTATCACAAGAACCGCTTGTAAGTGTTGTAAAAGAGAAGGTGTAGGTCGCGGCTAGTAAGCCTAGTTCTTCTTTTTTTCCGTCTACTTCTCCTACTAAGAGGGTTAACCCATTCTCTAAGGTGGGAGAGATTGCTGATTCCAAAAGTGATGAAGAGGAGGTTATTAACACTTTTGATGAGTCAGTGAACCTATTTGGTGGTGGTCACAAGCTTGAAGATGATTATGATGACTATGCGGATCAAATCTACGATCTTTTAGGGAATTTGGATGCTTTTTATGATATGTATGATATCAAGCTCGAAGGTCTTGGTAGGAAGTAATTTTGTTTTCATAGGAGTCTAATGTTATCTTATGAGCAGTGGTTTATTTTCTTGTTTAGAGAATATGAAGTATCTTGTTATGTAAGCTTTTCCTCCTATGTAACGGACTCAGATATAGAATTCACCCATATCCTTTGTACTTAAACATTTTTATGAGTAATATATTTACCGGGTATTTTGACCTTTTACCAAAAAAACAACAAAGCATGGTAATGGTCATCGTTCCCTGGCATCTCCTTCGTGCACACTCCCATCTCTTCAATCTTATTATATCTATGTAATGATCGATTATATTCTATTGTGGCAACTTTCATTCTAGTCTAAGTATTTCTATAATTCTTCTACACCAGTTGTGAGATAAATAAGCGTTAGATATAATTACATATACATTTTGTTTATGCCAAAGCAAGATACATCAGATGAACTTATTAATTTTAATTCTTATATGCAGCCGCTAGTAAACCAAATCAAGATGAACTTGGTGAACCATGTTTACCATTTGATGATTTACAATAGGGCAAATCGTATGAAAAATCAACAAACTTGCCACCTTTTCCTATTTTAAGCTACAAGCTTTTAATTTTCTTATAAAATGATTAAGGTGCTGTTTGTTATGGTGGTATGGTATGAAAATAATGGAATCACACTTGAATACAAACGTTTGATTTAATTTTGGTTGTGTGTCCAGAAATAAAAAGGTGTTAGTACACCCGTATATTGATTCATGGCAATATTGGTGGGTATGATATTTTATAATTTTTCTTTTTAATTCTTCTTTCTCATGGACATAGAATTCACCTTTTATACTACATCCGTCCCAAAATAAGTTTTCAGTTTGACTTTTTAGAGTCAAACTGGTTCAACTTTGACCTTATCTATTTTTACGGGTGTTATACAATACTTGATGCAAAATATATGAATGAATTGGGTTTTAAGTGTATTTTTCATTGCTATAATTTTTCATCAAGTATTATATAACACACAAAAAATATTTTAGGTCAAATTTGAACTTGTTTGACTTTGAAAAGTCAAACTGAACACTTATTTTAGGACGGAGGGAGTAGTATTTATTTATTTTTACTTTTTTTTTTTTTTCAAATAATATTTTTTATTATATATAATTATATGTTTTCTTTCTCCTACTTTTTTCTTAAACCTTTCCCAAATCTTTCAAACCATTCCCAAGTCCAAATCCAAATCTAAACCCACCTACAAAACAAACAGGCCATAAACTTTCTTAATCATCCTATTGTATGCATCATTATCATTTAATGAAGAATAAATTACATAAATCGCCATGTGGCTCTAAAAATTTACACCAGTCGTCCTCATTATCATTTAATCAAGAATAAATCACATAAATCCTCCTTTTGGCTCAAAAATTTTACACCGGTCGTCCTCAATATCATTGAATCAAAAATAAA
The DNA here is from genome assembly GCA_021014915.2 of Artemisia tridentata subsp. tridentata. Taxonomy (NCBI): domain Eukaryota; kingdom Viridiplantae; phylum Streptophyta; class Magnoliopsida; order Asterales; family Asteraceae; genus Artemisia; species Artemisia tridentata. The sequence continues at coordinate 244,721,694 of CP139506.1, read as the reverse complement.
TTACATAAATCGTCCTTGTATCTCTGAAAATTTAAATCGGTCGTCCATATACGTATAAATTGCATAAATCATCCTTGCTTCCATTTTTATTCGTTTTTTTTTGCTTCCGTACCACTCGATCAATTTTTTTTGCTTCCATTTTCAATACGTTTTTTTCTTCGATACCACTCGATCAATTTTTTTTTTGCTTCCATTTTTTATAAGTTTTTTTTCTTCCATTTTTTATACGTTCTTTTTTCTTCGACGCCACTCGATCATTTTTTTTGCTTCCATTATTTATACGTTTTTATTCTTCGATACCACTCTATCATTTTTTTTTGCTTCTATTTTTTATACGCGATCAATTTTTTTATACGTGATCGATCACATATACATTTTTTTGCTTCCATTTTTTTTACACGTCATTGATAAAAATTTCATCGAATAAAAAACATGATCGATCACGTATACGGATCCTCAGGGCTTCATAAAAGTGTATACGTGATCAATCACTTTTTTGCTTCGATAAAAATGTATACATGACCAATACTCTTGGGGATTCATGAAAACGTATACATGATCAATCACCTTTCTGCTTCGATGAAATTTTTATAGATCACGTATAAAAATATGCAACCCAGGCCACATTTTTATACGTATACGTGTACAAATTTCATCGAAGCAAAAACGTGATCGATCACAAAAAAATTTGTACGTATACGTATACATTTTTATCGAAGCAAAAACGTGATCGATCACGTATACGTTTTTATGTTTTTATGAAGCCCCGAGGATCCGTATACGATCACGTATATGTATAAAAATGTATACGTATACGTATACATATAAAAATGTATACATATACATATAAAAATGTATACACGTATAAAAATATATACGGATACGTATAAAAAGGCTTCGATAAAAATGTATACATATACGTATAAAAATTTGCAACTCGATCACATATAAAAATGTGGCCCGGGTTGCAATTTTTATCGATCGCGTATAAAAATGTATACGTGATGGATAAAAATTTCATCGAAGCAAAAACGTGATCGAGTTGCAAATTTTTATACGTGATCGATAAAAATTTGCAACTCGTGCCACATTTTTGTACGTGATCGTATACGGATCCTCCAGGATTCATAAAAGCTTATACGTGATCGATCAAGTTTTTGGTTCGATAAAAATGTATACGAATACGTATAAAATATTTTATGATCGATCACATTTTTGCTTCGATGAAATTTGAATACGTATATGTGTAAAACTGTTGCCCGGGTTGCAAATTTTTATACGTGATCGATAAAAATTTCATTGAAGCAAAAACGTGAATGATAACGTACACGTTTTTATGAAGCCCGAGGGTATCGGTCACGTATACATTTTTATCGAAGCCAAAACGTGATCTATCACTTATACGTAACGTGATCTATCACTTATACATTTTTATGAAGCCCCGAGGATCCCTATACGTGATCGATCACGTTTTTGATTCAATGAAATTTTTATCGATCACATATAAAAAAATGGAAGCAAAAAAATGTATACGTGATCGATCAAGTATAAAAAATTGATCACGTATAAAACATGGAAGCAAAAAAAATTGACTGAGCGGTATCGAAGAAAAAATGTATAAAAAATGAAAGAAAAAAAAAGTATAAAAAATTGAAGCAAAAAAATATAATCGAGTGGCATTGAAAAGAAAAAAAACCTATAAAAAATGGTAGAAAAAAACTTTAAAAAATGGAAGAAATTTTTTTTGATCAAGTGGTATCGAAGAAAAAAACATATCAAAAATAGGAGAAAAAAAATTGATCGAGTGGTATGGAAGCAAAAAAAAAACGTATAAAAATGGAAGCAAGGATGATTTATGCAATTTATACGTATACGGACGACCGATGTAAATTTTCAGAGCCACAAGGACGATTTAAGTAATTTATTTTTGATTAAATGATATTGAGGACAACCGGTGTAAACTTTTTGTGCCACAAGGACGATTTATGTGATTTATTCTTGATTAAATGATAATGAGGACGACTGGTGTAAATTTTTGGAGCCAAAGGGACGATTTATGTAATTTATTCTTGATTAAATGATAATGATGCATACAATAGGATGATTAAGAAAGTTTAATTATTTTATAGGAAAATTAAAAGTTTGTATCCTACAATAGGAAAAGGTGGCAAGTTTGTTGATTTTTCGGACCATTTGCCTTTTACAATATATATATATATAATCGCAAGTATATATATATAATATATATATATATATATATATATATATATATATATATATATATATATGCCTTTTACAATATATATATATATAATCGCAAGTCTATTAAAAGCTAGCAAGAAGCTAGATTGAGAACTGCAAAGAGGTTATACAAGTCGATTGTGAGTTGGCAATGCAATCTAACCATTTTGTATTAGCTTTTTTTAGAGTTTTTTGTTGGACTCTTGTAGTTAGAGCTGATTGAGCGTTCTTTCTCTTTGACACAGAAAAGAGTCTATCTGATGCGTGGTTTTGCGACCTTACAACAGGTTTTACCTCTCAAGGGATCTCAAGAGGCTTACAACCCCACCAGGAAGTGTACCTGACCGATGTAGTATAGTGTAGTGGTAAGTACGGGGGATTGATCGTTCTCCACAGGGAATAGTGTCGTTAGGATTGAAAGACTACTCTAATAGGTCTAGGGGTGAGAGAAGATTCTTTTTTTTTATGTTTTTATATTTTTTATGAAAGCAAGTAAAATCTCGGGTTTGAAAGAGTGGGCGGAATTAGTTGCTAGTCAACTAACCCAATTTACTACGAATGCAAATAAAATAAATAACAGAAAATGAAAAGGTGGTAAAACTTATGTGGAGAGAAATGTGTTTACTTAGATTTCCTTACTCCCTAACTATCTTTTACCGGTTGATTAGTGTGTATTAATTGCGTGGATGACGGGTGTATTCCTTAATACCAATTGTGGGGTGGCGTACGTACTTCCCCAACTCTACAAGCTCCTACTTCACTCCTATGTCGAGCCGGCTAGGAAGCTCCTAACATGGGATCACTAGAATTCGCTTGTGCATTAAATACAACCATAAAAACCTTAGTACGCATTGGTTCATGTTTCTTAAGACGTTCAAGCAAGTTACCGAATAGGAAGTTAGCCAGTTTTCTTAAGCCTAACATAGATGAACAATCATCCAATACAACTAATAACACACTAATAACCAATAATCAATAGCTAGGTTTCATTAGATCTAAGCAAACACAAAGTAAATCTAGCCTAGCATGTTAAACAAAAGACAAGAACAAGATAGAATCAAACAACACATAGACATATTGAATGATTAATTGATAACTTATCTTCAATGTAACATGGAAGATCTCAAGGCAAAAAGCCTTGAAAAAGCTGCTAAAATCGTCTTAGGGTTCTTACACACAAAGTTCCACAATAAGTTCCACACTAATGACAAAAAATTGCAAAACTATATATAGACTTTCAGATCTGACGGCGTCACGTTATGGAGTGTGACGCCGTCACCTCGCCGCTTTTAGGGTTCCCGGATGGCCTTCTTGACGCCGTCCCTCTTTAGCTCTCCAAAATCCGTTCTGGCTTATCAAGGCTTGACGCCGTCAGAATTAGGCGTGACGCCGTCCCGCTTTAACTTATACCGTGACGACCTTGATCATATTAAAGGGTGACACCGTCAGAATTCCCATGCAAATTTCTCTGGCTTATCATGAGTAATTTTCACATCCACCACTTTTGCCAAGCCATGACGCCGTCTGGGGATATTCCTGACGCCGTCAAAGGTACTTTTTAGCCGATTTTGAGACTTTGTCGTTTTCTTCACTTTTTTGCTCCAAAAACGTCCAAAATGCTTCCTTTTCCAGATTTCTTCTCCCAAGTACCTAAAATGACAAAAGGAACGATTTAGGGCAATATTTGATCAAATAAATACGATTTAGGGCTTAAATGACCCCCTAAAAGCGGTACACTTTTTCGCTTCATCACTATCTAATCAAGGTATACCAGGTCTAGGAAATTTCAATACGAAATAATGGTACTTTGAAAATTAATTACATTATGATAATAGAGGAAATTTCAATACGGAACAAAAAAAAACCCAAAGAACAAACCGCTCCATCCTAGCCATTGATCTCAGTTTGATCTGACAGTTGCATTTATTTTTCATCCGTCCTATTTAATTATATAGAGGGGTAGGTTGGTCAATTTATACTCACACACACTTTCACCCAGACTCCTTTTCTCACTCACTCTCATTCTCTCACACACACTCTCATTTTACTCACTCTCTCACCTTCCCCAATTTCAAAACCTGAAATATAACGTCCGATCTGTGTGTAGATTCAACGGTAATTCACCGGATAACATATTTACCGATAGATCGAGATACCGTAAACTCGCCGGAAACCTCACCGGAGCTTCGCCGGAGATTCTGTTTCCGGCGAGGTCAAGTATTAAAAGCTTGTTTAAATTATAGATCTCCGGTGGTAAGTTTCCTGAGAATGAGTTGAACTTAAGGCTTAACCTACGCAACATGCGCAAGTTAACAAGCTTGTTAGAATATGCTTTGTTTCCATATTTTGTGTACAAGTTAAGACCTGAGATTCCGTTAGGATATGCTTTGTTTCAAGAGTACGCGTTTAATTTTAGAGATGATGTTGTGACTGGTGTTAGGTATAGGAATTTGTTTGATTTGATGGTGGATGCTATGATTGCGGCGTTGACGGTTTCTGGATTCGAGAATATTCCTTTACTTGTGACGGAGACGGGGTGGCCGAGTTCGAGTGATGGGGAGGTTAATGAATTGGAGACGCGTCCGTTGTTTGCAGAGATGTATTTGAGAGGATTGGTTTGTCATTTGCAGTCTGGGATAGGTACGCCTTTGAGGCAGGAAGGTGTTGCTGAGACGTATGTTTATGAGGTGTTTGATACTAATACGACGTTTGGGAACCAGGCGGGGGTGAGAGGTGGGACGCCAGAGCTGAATTGGGGGTTTGGTTCAGTGGCTGCTATCCTTGGTAATTGGTTTGCTGATATGATTTGATGACACGGTTAGAATATTGTACACATGATGATAAGGGGTACACTGTGTTGAAAGTGAGGCAGATTACTGATTAATGAAATGTTTAGGTTAATGATATTTGGGAGGGTAGATTAAATTGTATCTTACTGTTGTGAAAGCTACAAAAGTTTTTCCAGGTGGACAAAAGATGGTGGCTGTATACCATGTGATTCATTATGAATCTCATGTGATTCATTAGTGAATCCCATGGGATTCTTAATTAATCACATGGATTCAAATGAATCTCATAGGATTCATAATAAATCACATGGGATTCACATGTGATTCATGCTGAATCCCATGTGATTCATTATGAATCCCATGTGATTCATGCTGAATCCCATGTTATTGATTATGAATCCCATGGGATTCATAATGAATCACATGGGATTCACATGTGATTCATGCTGAATCTCATGTGATTCCAAATCTACAAAATGCTCACGCCCTTCAAGGAGAATGTTAGGAATTAAACTTTGAGTTGATATTGACAAAAATATGAAAGATGAAGGAAACTTATGAAGACAAAGATGAAGGACTAATTATGCATTATTTAGAGTCTTTGTAACCCTAATCCTCTAGTATATAAAGAGGATAGGTGCATAGGTTTTCTATACAGGAATTAGTGATGTAATTCCAGAAAAAGGTGTGTGTGTGTAACTAGGCGTTAAGTCTTAGTGTAGGCGCCTAGGGTTTGTAATCGTTCGACAAATCTTGTGCAATGATAATGATTTGTTTATGGTATTCCGCTGCGTACAACTTGTTTTATTCATTATTATTGTTGTTATCCTAGATATGAGGTCTAACAAACCTCGAGCAAACGATCTCCACAAGTGGTATCAGAGACAGGTTGCTCTTGATATCTAAGATGTTACAAGGTTTTGTGTCGAAGAAGACCAGATCTGAAGGAGGTTCGATGGTCTTTATGATTTATGAGGTAATCGTTATTATTATTGGGTATCGATCTTCATGTTTTACTGTGTGTGACGTATTAAAGAACCTCGAACTCATTAAATCATGGACTGTTTCCACTATTCTCACCTCGTACTCAAACAAAGTTGCTTTGTCGTTTATCAGTCACATGGGTCGAACTTTATTGAATTAGATTGGTCGAATGTGAGTACTGCTTGGAAGATTTAATTATTTAAATCGATTGTGAAGGGCTGCTAATTCTCGTACTCATTAAATTCTGATCAGACAAATTGATTGGTCAAGGTTTATTATTCGAATATGGGGTCAGTGCAGTAATAAAGATTGTTTGTCGCGTGAATTTGGTTGTGAGTTTTGATCAGAGTGATCACGTGGGATTACATGTGCTTTGAATATTATTGATCGACTATTTTGTCGATTCTACATATTTATTACTGCTGCTCCATATGTTATTGCTGCTCCGATTGGTACAGTTATTGGTCTGATGGTTTTTGGTCACACAGTTTCTCCTGCTCACTTCAAATATTTTTACTGCTCTTGATTCATACCTAGCAGTTGGTACTGCTGTGACTAACAGTTAGTACTGCTCGACAACAGTTAGTACTGTTCATTGGTTTATATGTAGCAGTTTGTACTGCTGGCTTCACCAGTTAGTACTGCTTGGTCTTCGAAATTAGTACTGTTCGTTGAACAGTATGTACTGCTAGCTTTGGAGGATGAACAGTTTATACTGCTGGTTGGTACTGCTAGAGCATGGGCTTCTCAAAGTGAGGGGAAGTATATCTATTTGGAACACATTGGTTCCATAACACACACACCAAGGGACGAAACACACACACAATTTTGGATCTCGGACAGAACTGAATTTATTTCAGTTTATTCTTATTGTTTTATAGCTCGTTGTGGAGATATTTGGTGCAATGGCTTTTTAATCAATTATGTGACAAGTGTATCCTTGGTGTTCGTAGATCGCCGAAGTGAGGCAACGATACAGATGAGGAATACAAGTAGATCGCCGGCTGAGGCAACAGTTACATAAGAGAGGATGATGTTATTGCACTTAGATGTTTTTCACGGATTATTTGAAGAAGAAAAGTGAATATGGTTTATTTGATGTTGTAGTTGAGTTTCACAGGTGCGCGTTCTTATCATATCTCAAAATGGGGTTAGCACTTTGGAGATAACTTGTTTGGGCGTTAATGCGGTGACAATGACTTGTCAAATCTAGTTTTCATAGGTCAAGGGGTGGATGGACGAAGAGCTAGTTAACTATCACTTAAAGGAGTTACATTGTAGTGCTCAGTGTCTCATATAATTGAGGATTTGTCAAGAGATTTCGGTCTACTTATATTTCTTGTTTCATATAAGTTTTGGAGTCACGTGGATAGTGCAAGATATAAGACGCAAGTTTGGGAAATTCAACTTCTTCATCAAGTTTGTTATACTCGGTTTTCTTCATCAGTAATCAGTTCATAAGGCCTACGGAGTTCGTGATTCAAGAGATGGTGAACATGCTTAGTTTCAGGGGAAGCTTATTTAATTGTTTAACCATCTACATGCATCACTTAAGGGGAAGCATTTGATTCAAGTTGCATTGAAGACCCCTATTTGATGATGAAAAAAAGGGGAAGAAGGTTTATTTGCAGCTTGAAGATCATCTTTCATATCGTTGGTTTTGTCATATCAACTAGGGGAAGATTGTTAGGAATTAAACTTTGAGTTGATATTGACAAAAATATGAAAGATGAAGGAAACTTATGAAGACAAAGATGAAGGACTAATTATGCATTATTTAGAGTCTTTGTAACCCTAATCCTCTAGTATATAAAGAGGATAGGGGCATAGGTTTTCTATACAGGAATTAGTGATGTAATTCCAGAAAAAGGTGTGTGTGTAACTAGGCGTTAAGTCTTAGTGTAGGCGCCTAGGGTTTGTAATCGTTCGACAAATCTTGTGCAATGATAATGATTTGTTTATGGTATTCCGCTGCGTACAACTTGTTTTATTCATTATTATTGTTGTTATCCTAGATATGAGGTCTAACAAACCTCGAGCAAACGATCTCCACAGAGAATCCCAAGGTAGCCATAGACGTGTGATGTGTAAATCATCTTTATTCTGAAACATCTCAAGGTATTTGCATCATATTTATCTTTATCTTCTGGTAAATCATCTAAAACATCTTGTGTAACTACATTATTGATGAATCCGACGGTTTTATTGATGATTCCAGTGGTGGGTGGTCGCGTGACAGTGGTGGTGGCTGTGGTGCTTCGAACAAGGGTCAAATAGACTTCGTGGGTCTTCAAACTTTCCAGATATGATCAGGGGGCCTGATCTATGTTTTGGGGTGAGTTGGTGGTTGGCCAGAAAATATTCCGGCAATGGTGGTTGCCGGAGACGGCGGTTTCATGGTGATTCAGGTGGTGGTTAGGTGATTCCGGTGAGTGGTTAGGAGAGAGAAAATAGATCTAGGTTTTTTTTATGAGAGAGAAAGTGATGTATTAAATGAGATGGATTGAGATTTTTTTCTTTTATGGAGACGGGTGAAATTACTTATGTGCCCTTGTTTGTAATTTTTGGCTTTCATCTCAGCCATTTGATGAAAGCTGAATGGATGGTTGTGATCTTCTTGTTTGTTCTTTAAAGAATACATGAATATTCGAGATCTCACCTCTATTATAATATCCTTTTCCTTTTTCTTCCCAATCACAATATCTCATCTAATCCTGTACAATTCTTAGCTATAAGCCACAAAATAAAAATCCTTATCTTTTTCATTTCTTTTGACAATATTACATTCTACAATTACAAGCCTTAAGCAAAATCATGAGACCAACTATAGTGATTAGTGGCGCCCCATGGACCTACATAGCCTAAAATCCTGAACTACTTAATGCAAGACAAAATCACAATAAAGAAATATTAAGATTCAAACTACAAGCAGGCAAGCAGCATTACAAAGAAAATATATATGCAGATGAAACGTAAGTTTGAAGGATGCTGGATGTTCACTTTTAGTCAGCGCCGGTCCTGAGTTATTTGATGTCCTGGGCAAAAACAAAAAAAATGCTCTTACTAAATAAAGTAGGCCTTTGGTCATCCAAAATTATAACTATTCATATTAATGGCTGACTTTAATTTGATCTTACGTTGAATTTTAGATATGTTACGGTAACAAAGACTGCGCGTGCATTTCGTTTTCAATGTCTTATTTTTCGTTGTACTTTTATAGAGTATAATGTTCAGTTTAGGACTTATTTAGAGTAATCTTTAAAGTTTAATTTATTAAAAAGGTTTATAAGCAAGGCGGACCTTTGGGGTTTACGGGAAACCAATTGATGTTTGTCGCCTAAATTTTCGCTAAAATCACGATTTTTTAAAAACGAGTCTCGTCCAAAAGATTGTGTCACATAAATACGTATCTTATTTAATTAGTTTTCTATCAAAAAGAAAATACGTGTCTTATTAATTTGTGTACTAGATTTAATGAAATAGTACCTTTTACTCGTATTTCTTTTATACTTGTAAAAGAATTTGTGCATCCGATGACTTGAAATCTTGAGTTTGTCCCTTTTTATAAGGTCATGTAGTAAAAAAATACAAGTGTCAATATAACACAAATGCGTTTTTCTATTTAAGGTATAGGTGTTGTTTGGTTTATAAGCAAACATCTTTTAACATCAAATTTAAGATCGGGGTTTGATTTGTCCAATATTAGAGGTTAAAGGGGTAAAAACAAACATTTGTATATAAGTTGGGTTACAAAGGAAACTTTTTTTGTTGGTCGCACACTGCCACACATAAACACCACACGATTTTGCCTTTTAGTCATCTTCCCTGTCATTTTTCTTACTCCATTGAAGACCAACCAAAGCTCTGTCATATTAACCTCTAAAAAATTACTCGTTTAGACCATAAAATGTATTTTCTACATCACAAACGCTACCTAACATGATGCCCCCATCTGTTTGATGCCCTGGGCCGTCGCCCGGACTGCCCATAGCGAGGGCCGGGCCTGCTTTTAGTATTCAAATTACGAGTCACCAATTCTCACATTCTTATAGTAGTCAACAGATAAAATATCAAAATCTAAAAATTTAAAACAGGAATTGAAGATAAATTCAACTTGAGGACGTAAACTTATTTGGTTTAAGTATGCTTTAAGTTGTCTCTAGAATTGATAAAAAAATCTTGACAGCCGTAATATTATTTGTCGATGTGTGAAATTGTAAAAGTTACATGAAAAAGAGAAATGTAAACATTTTCATTTGGCGTGCGTCTCTTGATCGTATTTCGAATATGGTCAATCTCGCTTCTTGAGGTATAGATGTTGGGTCGTTTTTTAGTCCTTTATGCTTAGAAGCCTTGGAATCTACCGCTAATAATACTGCAGCTTTCCAAACAAAAAAAAAAAAAAAAAAAAAAAAGATGAAAAAGAGAGAAATACTTTATTTTGTATTTTTTCTAAAACTACTCTTGTGTATTATTGTTTTCAAACTACAAGAGTCAAACAAAAAACTCGCTTTTTTTTTATAGATATGGATGATCCACAAATGAGATAGGATTATGATTTCCACCGCAAGAATATATTTAATTCGCTAGAAGGTTTAAATTTACAATATGCATATTGGCTTGGTAAGTTTTACGCATGCGTAATAATTATTTCGATGGTAAAATTAAGGCCTAATCATCACTTATAAAGAGTTTATGTTTTTTCTTAAAATCTTGAATCTTGAAACTTAAATTATTGTAGTTTGTACAAATTACCTCTAAGCATCCTTTAAACTTGATAATTTTTTAAAAACTTATCAACTTAAATTATGTCTTTTCTTGATTAATTCTAAACTTGACAACTTTTAAAAATGTCACACCCTCAAAATGTCGCAGCGAAAAGGTAACCGGGGTATGACTTCATAGCACAAAGACACAAGATATAAAGAACAACATCTACATGAGTCGTTTAAAAGTACACATTCAATTAAAGAAATAATGTTTTACAAGACATAGCCAAGAGTTTCACAAAGTATAATGAAATTTTGTTTTGTAATTGAACGTTAAGTAATAATCGTCGTCATAACGAAATCCCAAAGTGCGACTCTACGCCATGCTCTATGCAGACCAAGCTAATGAAATCAAGATCCTAAGAAATAAATGCTAAAATGTCAACATAAAATTAGTGAGTTCATAGGTTTAAGTAAGTATAAATGTAGACCACAAGATTTTGGTGTTTGTTTGACCACTACATTCGGTCATATCTGTATAATTGCGCAAAGCTCATAACACTGAAGCCTTAATGTATGTATGTTTGACTAATACCTTTGGTCTTGTTGCCCCTGTAGGTGCTTTGTCAAACACCTAGAGTTCCTCAAATGATTATGCGTCCATTTTGACATACCAGACAAGTAGGACAACTACCCGGATGGGGATTTCAACCCAGTAGATCTATTCATAACATTCACGCTTACTACGTAATTAACGGTTCATGATAGTGGGGACTTCATGTGACAAATGGTAATTTTCACATTGTTAATTAATAATAAATGAGTATTTATTATTTTTAAGCTAAGCATTTCTATGCGCGTTTGCATATTTCTGAGTATTTTTGAGCATTTTTTGGAGCTGTTCCGCATACTGTAGCTTACAGTCACTGCAGAAAAAGTTTATTTTTGTCAGTAAGCATAAATTATTCTATTTCTGATATTTACTGACAAGTTTCGTAATTAACTAAGAGCTTTCTCACATTTTACTGAAAAGCAACCGCACACGCGTACCGGCAGCACAGTATATATGGTAACAGTCAAATAAATATATTTTTGAGTCAGTAATAATATTTTATTACATTTCTGACAAAAACGTGGATAAAAACTTTATTTTAGTCCAAAAAGGTCAAACCGGGACTTTACGGTAACGTTTAAGCTCAAACCGATACACCAACGAGGGGTAAAAATATTTTCCCCCTCCTTTTTCTTGTCCTCTAGCCGGCCCAAATAACTCTCCCCCATTACATGACAAAAACTTAGCACTAACTCAAATTTATCTTATAAATAATAAGTCATTACCTAAAATGCTACACAAACAAATTTACTTATCCATTCTTATCATCCAACACTTACTAGATCATTTTTCTACCAAAACTTACGGCATACACTAAAATTCCAAGATCCATAGATTTTTGTTGAAGTTCAAGCTAATCGGGGTGTATATTCAAGAGTTTCGGGTTAATTAGAACGTGGTTTGGGTAAATTTGGTGAAGTTTGGGTTGTTCTTGGTTCCTCCTAGCCATGTTAAAACACAAGCATTGTAAGGAAACATCAAAACTTTTCTAATCTTGTTGATTTCATGTTCATTTGATGTCTAATGATGTTACAAAATGTTAAATGTGTATATTTTGTTAAAATGAAAAAGCTAGGGTTTGTTATTTATCTAAATAGTGCTCGAAATTTTTTTGGAGTTTATGTACAAATTAAAGTATTTCTTGCTTGTGTGGTAAATCTTGTTGTATATAATACTAGTTTGATGATACAAATGTGATTAGTGTTAATTACACGAGATTAAGGCAATATATACATTTATATGGCTATATATATGGATCGGCCATAATAAAATTACAAAACTATTGGGGTTTTGAAAAACATAAAATTTTGGCTCAAACGGTGAAATGGTGGAATTAATACTTAAAAGTTTATTTTGAATAGCTTATTGAATAAGCCATAACTAATTGTGTTTAGCTTATAAAAATATGAATATGGGTCGTATGGTGTTATATGCTTCAAACCCATTAAATTTTGGTCATGGTTGACTTTTTGACTTAATGGCTTAATTATAAGTGCTTAATTGATATAATTAAAATTCGTTACGTAACTAATAAACACTAAATAGGAATAATAGGCTAAATATATAATTTTGGGTATATTGATGGTGCGTGGACTGTTGGGCCGAGCCCTACAAGAAATTTGCCACATTTGACTTTTTGACCAAACGAAGTAACGAACGTGTTAAATTAATTTTTAGCAAACTAACGATATATATATACCGTAAATTAAAAAGGCTAAATGGTTTTGGACTAAAATTTGAACTATATTAGGCTCATTTAATGATTTTCGGCCCAATGAGTATGTCGGGTGACAAAAATGAGTTTTGAAATATTTTTCGACCCATTATAAATATTTTACTTAACAATACGATATATATAATTAAAACTAGTTTGGACTTGTTTTGAGACGCGTTAGTCTCATAAAGGGTAATAAATGAAATTTTGACCAAATCTTTATAAATGTTGACTTTTGAAGGTGTATTGACTAAATATTGACTTTGTATCGAAATTTATTTTTGATAATTAAAAGTGACAATAACGATATTTATAACGATAAATATACTTATAACGACTAAAATATATATTACGGACAAATTTTGCAAATATAGTTAACGAAACGAGTTATTTGAGGAAATTGCAACACATGAGAAAATGGAAACGTTTGAATAAACGAATGGGTCATGCCCAATTTTCCTAAAATTCCAACACTTAGAGTATTTTTGATAAAAATACTTAACTTGTTTAAATTTTCTAAATACTTAACACTATTATTTTATTAATTTCTCAAAACCTATTTAATTAATTATAACCCTAATTAATTAAATACATAATTATTAAACTTAACCTAATATATATATTATATATAACAGGAGGTATATATATATATATATATATATATATATATAGTGTATCTTTATTTTGAGAACCCTGTTAAGTGCGGGAACTGCGAGAACTCCAATTTTGCATTAGAAAACATGCATGTTCATATAAAACATGTATGTTTTCTTACATACACCTTAATACACATACTTGAGTAACACACATGTTCATATAAAACCTGTTAAGTGCAACAGATCAATGCAAAATGGTTTTTATTTTCAGAACCTTGTTAAGTGCGGGAACTGCGAGAACTCCAATTTTGCATTAGAAAACATGCATGTTCATATAAAACATGTATATTTTCTTACATACACCTTAATACGCAGGTATGTGTATTAAGGTGTATGTAAGAAAACATACATGTTTTATATGAACATGCACGTTTTCTAATGCAAATTTGGAGTTCTCGCAGTTCCCGCACTTAACAGGGTTCTGAAAATAAAGCTCCCCTATATATATATATATATATATATAATATATATATATATAGATTTGAGATCAAATGAGAGATTTCTTAAAGTTTTAAAAGTGAGAACCAATAAAAGTATGACAAGTGGCAACAACATTAAAACACAAAAAAGAAAAACAGAAAATTAATTTATATCGTCTTAGGGGCATTTTAGTAATGTTGTGTTATCACAAAATCAGTTGCATATACCTGGTTCTTTAACTACCCGTATCACATATTCATTGACAATCACGTATCATATTCATATATCATATTTCTAGCTTCAGTTACATTTTTGGAAAAACACAGTATTTATGATCCACCATCAAGAACAACCAATGCCACAATCAATAACAACCAATTCCCTTTCACAAACACAGTAAACATGTGTAATAATTTCAATGAAATTGTTGATCATCCTATTGAAGGTAACTAACTTTCTTTGATAATAACACAAATGTTTTCCTACCTGAATTACATGATGAATGCGTGATTTGTATAATGTTTTCGTTTAAGGGACAGTATGAATTTATAATGTGTATAACACAAATGTTATATTCCAATGAATCACGTTATATAATGTATCATAATTACAATGAATTTTTAACAGCTTTATGTTGGAAGTTAGTGTAATTTGACAAACATTTCTAACCCTTAGCCAATAACTTAACCTGGTTGGTATATCCTTTAGCCTAAACCCAAGGACTGTTCCAAACCCCATGTCCCTAACATCTTGTCTTTGCTTGGGTGATAGGTTTGGTATTAATCGATGCAATGACCATAACGATACACGAACATGTATCCTGTCTACATCAGTTTCCTTACAACCAACACCCTTTTCACCATTACTCTTACGAGATTGTTTCGTCACCCCAACCTCATTAGGAGCATCTCCCTCATCATCCTTATCCTGATCTACCCTACCCTTTTTACCTTCTTTTTTATTCAACACTACTTTCCGCTTACCAGCTTCCTTCTTCGCCATACCACCATCACCACCTTTGTCCTCCTCAACAATATAGAACTTACTTCTCTTGCGTGTGCCCTTCTTCACCACACCCCCTTCATCATTTGTTTCTTTTTTCCCAACAGCCTGCACTTCAGCTTTACTACCCACCACCTTACCCATACGACCTTCATTTACTGGTACATTCCGTCTACGTGTGCTCCTATTACTTCCACGTATTTTTGTTCCTATATCATTCACAACAAAATTAAACATATGTTATAACAATACAAATCATTATTAGCTGAAACACAGATTCACTACCGATTCACATATACACAGATACACAGATACATACCGACACACATACACAATCTAAGTCACAGACTTACATATAGAAATCATTAATAGTTTAACCACAACTCTTCATATTAACAAACATACCAGACCAAATACCGATTCACAGATACATATATACATACCAGTTATAAGGGTGTTTGGTTCAACACACATACAAGTTATGTGGGTGTTTGGTTCAGCATAATTGACACATATACAAATACAAATATTCACATATACAAATACAAAATATACACATACACAACATACACAACACACATACAATTCAACGATACACCGATACAAATACACGTCACAGGTTATCATATACACAAATACACGGATACATACCGATTCATATATACATTTACACATACCGATTACAAGATACACAAATACATATACCAGTTATGTGGGTGTTTGGTTTAGCACACATACAAGTTATATGGGTGTTTGGTTCAGCACATCTCAAGCTTCAACCCATGTCAAAACCATGTTTATTAATGTTCATAAGTTGTTTAATCACATCTGTTATATCATGCGCATGAAATATTCAAACCCATATAATCATTCACAAATCTACACACAAAAAATGTATTTAATCCAATGATCTCTATAAATAATATTAAAAAAATTATGACACACAAATGTAAGCTACCAAAAATTATGACACACAAAACTAAAATTAAAAATATACACATAAACAGCAACAAAAAGTTTGCAAATAAGTGTAATCATACCTGATACATCATCATTTTCAACATCACTAGTTAAATCAATTATCCGAACAGATCCCCCATCATCTTGTGCCATTTGATCACTTAACCTAATACTTCTTCGAACTACAAAATCAACATTCAATTATCTGTTTATATAGCATACTCTTACCAACTATAGATGGAACACTAAACTGGAAAGATCATAGATGAAACACTTACCAGTCAAAATCGGCGGTAAATCACCAATGCCTTGAAACACTTACCGCTCTTTTACATATTTACAATGTGATACATATGCCCCTAAAGTTTTTGTTAATTACAGAAATGCCATTCATAAATAATTAATCTCATTTAACACTAATACAATGATCTAACGGTCCACAATGGTTCTTATTTTTTCAACTTTAAGAATTCTCTCACAATAACCCTCCCCTATATATATATATATATATATATATATATATAATATATATATATATATATATATATATATATATATATATATATATTTATATACTAGACGAGTACCCGTGCATAGCAACGGGATTTATAGCGGCAGATAGGTATAGTGATCTTTTAGTTAAGTGTTTTGTGTAATTATAGCTTTTTGGCGCTAAAAAATCTTGTTCGTATGCATGGGTACTCCTCTATTTATTTTTGAAACCTCCAATATGCATACGCCTCTTTTATATAACCTGTGCATTACCCGTTGATATGTTCGTAAAACAAAAGTAAAGTGATCAACTATTATCTAAGGAAAATAGTAATATTTTTTATTTATTAATATTTTCATTTCAATAAACTAAATTTATAAATGTTTTTTCATCATACAGATACATAAGAAGCTATATGAAGAAAGTAAATTTTTTTATTTTTCTTAACCCATGATTTTATGATATACAAATTGACTTTATATATAATTTATTGCTTATATGAGTTTTTTATTCAGAAATAATGGAAGACAAAGTACATGCCATATATAAGTCATGATTTATCATTTGACAACAATATACTATTTTCGTCCTAGAATTATTGTCCATATTTTCATTTCGAGTTTCGTCAATTGATTAACCACTTCCAAAAATAGATAAGAATTTAATTTGAGTTTATCATATTACCTTCACTTGATTTATTATCTCAAATATTAAAGAAGTTTTAAATTAATTAATTAAAGTTAAAACTATCATTCTACAAAAAAAAAAAAAAAAAAAAAAAAAATGTAATGATGATGTATTTCTTAAAATGTTGTTTTCTTGATACAAAATTATTTTGAAACGAAGATTGTAGAACCTCGGTTTTATGGACTTATAATTTTTTTAACAATACTTGCATACTTATAGGGTGGTTTTAGATGTGTATTTAATGGAAAACTCATATTAATCGTAACCTTTTTCAATGCCATCTGTTAGCTTCTTTTTTTTCTAAATGGAAAACTCATATTTTGAGTCTTTAAAAAATGATTGCAAGCTACAGCCGGTTGTACCATGTGATTCACGGTTTGTACAAACAGTTCATAGGGAGGATATGTGTGGAAAACTAGACGAGGGGTTGAATAGTTTTACGTCTTTTTAATTTTATTATGAAAACTTTGTTTCTTTTTAAAACCTTAGATTTGAGTTTATATGAAAAATGATACTTGAACAATATTATTAATTATATGTGTATCCTTTTAGATTTGTTATAAAAGTTTTCTTTTTATGAATGGAGTTTTAAATTGATCTTTATGTGAAATCAACATCTAATTAATACTAATAGTTATATATGCCTATATGTATGAAAGTAATGACGATATAAAGAAATAAGTAAGAGATGGAAAGATCAAACCGAGACACGAGAAATTTATAGTGGTTCGGCTACAAGGACACCTTCCTTGCCCTACTTCACTCCCCGAGCACACCTTGCTCGAGAGTTATCTTCACTACTTCAACAAGCTCCTTTATGGCAGAGAAAACCTTACACAACTTTCGCTTACACCGGTTTAACGACACAAAGCTAAATGTCGAGTTCTAATCGTATAGCTAGAACCAATCTCACAACTTCACAACACAACTTCTTCACAAGTTATTCACAACTTCTTCACGACTTCAACACAACGGCTTCACGACTTCTACACAACGGCTTCACGACTGTTACACGACGACATCACAACTTCTAAGCTACGGCTTCACGACCACGACTTCACACCTTCTAAGCTACGGCTTCACGACCAAGACTTCACAACTTCTAAGCTACGGCTTCACGACCAAGACTTCACAACTTCTAAGCTACGGCGTCATAACTTCAACATGATGACTTCACAACTTCGAAGCTACAGCTTCATGACTTCACCATGACGACTTCACAACTTCTAAGCTACGGCTTCATGACTTCAACATGACGACTTCACAACTTCTAAGCTACGGCTTCATGACTTCAACATGACGACTTCATAACTTCTAAGCTATGACTTCACGACTTCTACACCATGACTTCACAAATTCTACATGACTTCTTTACACCATAACTACTTATACACCTTCTTCACTACTTACACACTATACATATCTAGTCACTTATGTTTACACCTTATACACACACTTTACACAAATGAATGATTGATTTACAATTATGATACACCAACAACTTGGATGGAAGAGATACGCCAAGTTGTAATACTTCTTGTCTTGAAGGATAGAAGTATTCTTCTCTTGCACTTGAGAGGTTGAAGCTTTGGATCACTTGAAACAAAAGCTTATAATTACATGATCAAAGGGTTTTTGAAAATATGAAATGAGATCTAAACCAGAAAGTTTTTAGTGCAAAAGGTAAGGAAAAATGAAAGAGAAAAACCAGTATTTATTGGCCAAATCTGGGACCTACTGGAGCGGGGGAGGTCCCCTTAAATAAGGGGGCGGTCCCCTTAATTTTAAGGGGACCGCCTTGTATAATTAAGGGAGCCGCCCCTGCCGAACGTTGCCCAGTTTTGTCTTTTTGTGGGGAAGGTTTTTCTGGAACATTTTTACTGATTTTGGTTAAAAATTTGAATTCATAAATTTATAATGAATTAAACCTTTTTATTTATTACCAAAAATGTTTTTCTAAAAGATATAAAATATTTTTGACATTTTATAAAAAATTTAGTGTTTAAGAAAATGTTCCTTTGATCATATAATGCATTAAGCACTTGTTTATTCATACCTTAAGTGATTAAGTTGTAGAAGTGAATATTTACAACTAAATACTTGTTTATTTTATAAGTTTATGTTTTAATGAGTTTACATTTTGTGATCATCAAAACATAGAGATATGAAAAAATTTTGATAATATTTTTAGGCATTATTTATGTCAACAATCTCCCCCTTTTTGATGATTACAAAACTAAAACTCATTAAATCCAAAAAGTTATTTTTGGACAAGTATTTAGTGAGTTTATATTCACTTCTCCCCCTTTTTGTAGAATCAAAAAGGTTATGCCGAAAAGTTTTTGAGACAAAATTTGTCGGGACGAGAACTCCCCCTTGATGTGTGCTCGCCCTCGTTTGAGGGCACCAAGGAATCGATATATGGAATACTTGCAAGAAAAATATTAGAAGCACAAGCATATATATAGCAAAAATAAGCATGCATATAAAGATATTCATTAAAAATGTTGTGTATCAATACACAACCATCCAAGATTATATTCAATCCTACATTAGCTAGTAAGTAATGCTATCTACATAATCATTCCAGGAGTACATGATCTTCCATGGGGCTTGCACACAAAATGGTTTTAAAAATTATTTTTGATTAAGCATTGCATATGCTTAATTTGGTGAGAATGAAGGTGATGGTGGTGTAGTGGGTGAAAATGGTGGAGGTTGAGGTGGAGGTTGGTTGTTAAGCATGTGTTCAAGGGATGAAAACATGTAGTGTATCTCATCTCTAAGACCAAAGATGATGGTTCGGTTGTGGATGCAACAAAGGCAATTGTCTCCATGGGCTTCAAGTAAAGCCCAAGAGATGGGAAAGCATGGTGGTGGTATTGGTGATGATGAGAAATGAGCATCAAGAGGTGTTATTGGTGATATGGAAATGACAAGTTGGGTGAATGGAGGTTCTTGAGTAGGAGGTGGAGTTGATGCTCTTGATGGTGGTGATGATAGGTGTGAGTTGATGTAGTTATTGATGGATGAAGTGGAAGGTATGGATGAAGATGATGTGCCATGAGTGGAGGGTGTTTTTGATGGTGCATTTGGGGATGAAAATTGAGGTGGTGGTGATGGAGTTTTGGTGTCTTAGAGATGATTTTGGTGATAGCATGGTGAATGAAAATGGGTGTTTGATGGAGGTGATGGTTGATTTAGGTAAGGTTTGAAGGTTTTGTGGTAAAATTCCAATACCAGTTCGTCCTTTAAGAGAAATGGTAGCTGGGGCTAGATAAAAGGGGTCGCAAGATGCAAAAGAAAACAGTAAATTTTACTGCCCAGATGGCCGGTCCCCTTAATTTTAGGCCGACCCCTTAAAATTAAGGGGACCACCTAGGGAATTAAGGGGGCCGCCCATCTGGTGTTTTCCCAGGCGACCAAATTTGAAAAATTTCCAGAAAAGGGTCATTTTTAGGGTGTTTTTGCAGCAAGCTCCATTTGAATCATGTACATCAAGAATGATTAAATAGTGGCATAAACATGTTAAATACGCATGCATACATTTAAAACATATTATGGAATAAGCATGTTATTAATCATCAAGCATGTATATATATCATGATATTGAGTATACAAGCAATAAGCATAACAATCATATATTAAAGACAAGAAATAAAGCATTCATTAGTTGAAAATAATTATGTTAAAAACATAATTGTTTATACAACACATATTTTGCTTATAGCAAAAAATAAGTAGAAAATTTTAAATTGCCTAAGAGATCCATTTGACTTGCTTGAGACATGAAAAACTTGAATTATTTTGGATGGATGATGGTAAAGAGGGGGTAAAAAAGTTGGATTAATGGGGTTGTAAGTTTCGGTGTATGGATGTTGGAGAGAGTGTTGATGGAGGAATTGGAGGTGGAGAGCTTGGACTTTACCATGTTGAATGAGGGTTTTGATGTTGTTCAAGTGGAGGTGTTGGATTAGATCTAGTGTGAAAATACTCAATCCAAGTGAGACGCTCATTTAAGGCGATGGTTTGATTTTGGAGAAAGATGCAACAAGGACAATTGTTGACATGTTTCTCAATTTGACTCAAGTGATGTGGTGATGATGGTAATGATGGTGAGATGGATGGTGATGGGTCTAAGTTGCTTTGAGCAAGGTGCAAAGCAAGGAGAGTGGTATGTGCTTATTCACATACCTTTTATTTACCAAAAACCGGACCAAAATGACCAAAAACCCGACCAAAATGCCAAAAGATATTGTGTTTTTGTGTTTTTGTATGTGCAGGGATGGATATCGTGAAAATTGACAAAAGACACGGAAAACCCGGGAAAACGAGCACGGGATGCGGAAACGGCTCAGAACCGGAACCGGGAAAGAGATTATGGTCAAAAAGTCAACTGTGGTCCTCATATTATCAGAGATGTTCATATTCAGCCCTTAGATCATACTATGAGAAAATAACAGCATTGGTCCTTTGATTTTCAGAATCTACATTTATGGCCCTTAAACTTTACAACCTTAAATCCCTAAAACCTTTACTACCCGGTTCTATAAAACTAACCCAACCCACACTTAAATACCCACAACCCATTTTATAACAAAGCCCAACCCACACAACAATTTTCCAACCCAGTCCAATTATCTCATGACCCGACCCAGTACAATACTCCCAGTCAAACTAAAATAATAAAAACACACACCCTCTAACTCACACGCGCCAAAACAAAATTATCCCCAATTTACCACCCAAGAACCCTAGTTACTGTGTACCCTCAATTACCTCGTACGCCATTATTACCCCAATGATTAAAAGCTTCTGGAAGGGTCTGACAGCTGCAGGGACATGTGGGGCTCGTTGATTGGAGAGTCCACCTCACCATTTTAATCCTACGGGTGAGAATCAAGAGTAGGGAACAAGTAATGATCTAAGGGTGATAGATAGCTATGGACACACGAGGATCGCCAGCGTGGCAAGACCCAGAAGGTTCGGCTAAGCTCTATAAATAGAAGAGTCTCTCCTCAATGGTGGAAGTTAGTTATTATTGTAATTTTTCTGTTTTTGTTAATTGTTTTTTTCAATTTTCATTTCTAGTTTGTAGTAGGTTATAAACATTCTCTGAAATTGTAATGTTACTTTAAAGTTCTTAATGAAAGTGAATTTTTAGCTTAATTTGATTCTGCTTACTATGAGTTGATATTTTGAGTTCTAGCTTATTAATTTCATCAGTGGCTTATATAAGAGTTAATTAGACTAGTAGTTTGTGATTTTACACTCTGTTCAAAATTCTACTCTAAAAAAAAAAAAAAAAAAAAAAAATTATTTTATATAAGCTTCAATAAGCTTAGTTTTCTGGTTCTAAGGTTTCATTTGAGCTTCACATAGCTTTTGTGAGATTTTATTTTGGTACTTCATCAGTTTCCTCTAAAATTCACAACAAGTCAACTGTGGTCAAAGCTTCATGTTCAATGGTTATGGCTGATTGGAGTGATGGACTAGGAGGGGATTTGGAAGCCTCTAGCCTATCTAAAGATAGGCAAGCTCAGTGAACTCCCTCTGTTCTAGCTGAGGGAGAGTAACTTTGTAAGTTTTTCGTTCATTTTCGTTCTACTCACGTTTAATAGTTTAAATCTGCTGCTGCTTTGATTTTGTGTTATAGTGGTTGTTTGATGTTAGTTTGATAGGGTTAATATTAGTTAAGTTTGTTTAGTCATCATTTTATAATTTTAGTTTGAATCTGCATAAGTTTTAGTGTCTGTTTTGATCATATTATTTGAATCTGAGAATCTGGTGATTATTGTTGTTGATTGTTGTTATTCTAAGGTTATATGATGTTAAGTGAGTGATGATTGATGCTGGTTAATGATTTAGCAAAGCCTGAATCAGAGTTTGATTGTTTTAAGATTTGAAATAGAAGTGTTTGGATCTGTGATTTGCTTTCTGTTGTGGTTGTTATGGTGTGGTAACTTTGACCCTAATGGTTTGTATTTGTCATATATACCTCAGATTAGCTTAAATATCAGTAGGGTATTTCAATAAATAGTCAAAACAGTTTGATATCTCTTAATCTGCTGTGTTATGCTGAATTTGATGATCCGTTTAGTATGAGTTAGTTAGATAATCAGTTAGAGTTTGCTAGATAGTCAATAAAATAGATTAATAACATCTAGTTTAATAGATCAGTGTTGCTAAATCTCACTCTAGTTAACATTTATTAGTTTCGCGCCAAGTTTCTATAACTGTTTTCACAAAACATGTTAGTGTAGGTTAGTTTTTTTTAGCTGCTTTTCTTTTCTTTCTTGTGGCTTATTGGATTAAGTTTAGGACCTAATTTTTGGTTTGATGGTAGTTTGAACAACAATCTTTTGATGTAATATCTGGGATCACTAAACCTCTGCTTATTTAGTGCTTATTTTAGGTCTGCATATCTGCCACTAATATTGATGTCTGCTGCACTAGTTTCTTTAGTTCCAATAAGGTCTGATCTAGGCCCATAATAAGCTAGTAAAAGTAGGTAAAATTTGGGCAAATCTGGTTTTTAGGCAGTCTTGCATATCAGCTATAAGCTAGTACTTTTGGATTCCTTTAAAGAGCTTGTTCTGAGCTTAAAATTAAGCTGCAAAGTGAGGTATTAGGCTGTTTGAATCTGAATTGGTTGTTAACTGATCAGCTGATTTTCAGCTTTTTGCTTGTGCTTAATTTTCCATTTTCAGTTCCTTTGTGCTTCCAGTAGTTAGAATAACTAGTATTTAGCTTTTTATAATTTTTGGCTTATTTTTGCTTATTTTTAGCTTATTTACTATTTGCTTATTAACTGTTTTAGCTTAATCAGTCATATTCAGCTTCTAAAAATATTTTTATTAAATTTCTCATTAAAAATTAAAATTCCTCAAAAATTTTCAGAATTTTTTATTCAGTTTTACTATTTTTTAAGAATTTAATTAGTTTTAATTAGTTTTAATTCATAAAAAATTATTAAAAAGTCAAAAAAATATTTTTCTTTTTCTAAAAATTTTCTTTTATCAGTTTTTATATAGGAAAATTATTTTTATATTTTTAGGTCTTAAATTTTAGAATTTCACTTTTTATTTACGTTTTATAATTCGTCGCGTAACGTTTTTAAATCCTATTTTCGTTTTTAGTATTTCATGCTTAGTTTAATTGTTTCATTAGCATAATTAGTTGCTTGCATTTAATATTTTATTGTTCGTAGTTTAAAATCGCCAATCACTCACTCTTTCACTTATTCACTTCACATTTACACGACTCCGAATCGACTTAAACGCCGTCAAACCTTCGTTGGGAGAACGACCCGGGGAAATATTTTCGCGAATATTTCTTTGGTAAAATAACTCAAATAAAAAATGGCGCCGCTGCCGGGGAAGGCTTGAAACGTTGTCGTTGATTCATATCGTATTTTGTGTTTTGAAGATCCTTCCTCGGAAGTTATCGTTTTATAAAAAATAAAAATACAAAAATATAATAAATAAAACACTTTTCCTAAAGTGTTTTCATAAATACATCTTAATAAACATCCTCGGTCTTCCGTTGAAGGAGGGCGGTTGTAAACCATTCCAAATTACAACAAAACAAATCGTGAAATTGATCGTTATCGGATTACTTTATTACTACAACCTAATTACGGGGTTTAAGGAAGCTTGACATTAAATTGTCGAGCTGAAGAAGGCGGGTTTTTAAGCATCTTCGGAGCTACCTTTGCCTTCCCGCCACGCTGCGCGTAGTTTTAAAGGAAACGGTTACGGTTAACGTAACGGTTACCAAAAAGAAAATAAAGTCTTTTGTTTTTCAATATATTAAAAAAGCCAAAAATAATTCCCAACCAAAAATTCAAAAAGATTTTTGATTTTCATTTTTGTTTCCTTTTTGGTGTATGCACACCCGTTCTTCTTCTTCTAATCCTCTTTTTTCACCACTATGTAATCCCGAGCGGATTATTCATCAAAACAACCATGTTCATTTCTCAACCGTTGAGGAAATGGCCAACAACCAACACGATCAACACCCGCCGGTGGGTGTTGACAATCACAACCAAGGGCAAGCCCCCGATCTCCGCACTATGCAAGAGTTACTCCAATGTCCCACCGTGGGATACGGAGATGCTATTGTCATACCCCCGATTCGAAATACAAATTTTAAACTCGAGACCGGTTTAATCCAACTTGTCACGGGAAATCAATTTCATGGTTTTGATCGGGAGGATCCTCACAATCACATTCGATGGTTCAATAAATTAACCTCAACACACTACCATTAGGATGTCCCTCACGAAACAATCAAATTGATGTTATTTCCATTTTCGATCGAGGGGGCGGCCCGAATTTGGCTCGAGAAAGAACCTCCTCAATCAATCTATACTTGGGAAGATCTCGTCCATAAATTCGTGAACTATTTCTTTCCTCCGTCTAAAATGACCAATGCTAGGAATGAAATCACAAATTTCCAGCAACGATTTGATGAGAATTTCGGTGAGGCATGGGAACTATTCAAGGATCTCCTACGGAAATGCCCACATCACGGATTCTCGGAATTGCATCAAATCGATACGTTCTACAATGCTTTAACTCAATCAGATCAGGATTCACTCAACGCAGCCGCCGGTGGCAATATCATGAGTCGAATGCCGAGAGAAATTCTTTCAATTATTGAGAACAAATCTAAGGTACCTACCTCACGAAACAAACCGGTTTTTCTAAGGTGAGTACCCAAGCTTCTAGCAGTGATGCTAAGATCGACAAGCTTGCAGATATGTTCCAAGCTTTCATTCTCTCAGAACAAAAGAAACAATCTTCTCCGCCCGCACAAGTTAAAGCGGTGCAAGAGAATTGCGTTATATGTGGTGGTCCCCATCCTTATTATGATTGTCAAGCTACCGACAGCCAAGTTTGCAATGCTACTGCAGCAGCTGCAAACTACAATCAAAATCAAGGATTCAGTCCTCAAGGTGAAGTTAACTATCGAGTTAGCAACCAAATGGGACCACCCGGTTTTACACCCGTTCAAAACAACCAAAACCGTTTACCTCAAATCAATCAAGGTTACAATCAAAATCAAAGCTACAACCAAAATCGTGGAAACAATTATCAAGCTCAACCGCAACAAGTCTATCAACCTCCTCCTCCCCAAGTTCCACTTCCTCCTGACTTTGTGAGTTATATGAAAGCAACCGATGCTAGCATACGAACTATGCAAGGTCAAATCAACAATATGAGAGCTGACTTTCGGAAGGAGATTGATACGACAATATCTCGACAAACAAACGACCTTAAGCAAATGATGAGTGGATTTTTTCAGATGAATCAACCCTCAACCTCGGGTACTTCTTCTCTTCCTAGCAACACAATTGCTAACCCGAGGGGCGATGCTAAGGCGATCACGACTAGGAGCGGTGTTTCATATGATGGACCCACGGCTCCGGCTACCGCTTCTTCTCTACCTCCCAAGGTAGCCGTCCGTGAACCCGAGGCGACCAAGGACATGGAACCTCCTACTAACAACGGAGGAACCAAAGACGTCCAACCTCCGGTCATCCATCCATCTGAACCAAAGAATGTTGAGCCAAAAGAAATTCCCGTCAAAGCAAACCTTCCGTATCCTTCAAGATTGAATGATCAAAAGCTCCGCGATAAAGCTTCGAATCAAATGGAAAAATTTTTCCAAATTTTTCAAGAATTACATTTCGATATAAGCTTCGCGGATGCTTTACTTTTGATGCCTAAATTTGTGTCCACTCTCAAAAGTTTGTTGAGTAACAAGGAAAAATTAATTCAATTAGCAAAAACTCATCTGAATGAAAATTGCTCAGCGGTAATTCTCAAAAAGCTTCCGGAAAAGCTTGGAGATCCCGGAAAATTCCTTATTCCATGTGAATTTCCGGGAATGGTTGAATGCTCCGCCTTGGCCGATCTCGGTGCTAGCATCAACCTAATGCCGTTGTCAGTATGGCAAAAGCTTTCTCTGCCCAAACTTACCCCCACTTGCATGACCCTCGAGCTTGCGGATCGTTCCGTGACCCGTCCTGAAGGTATAGCCGAGGATGTCTTCGTTAAAGTGGGGAAGTTCCATTTTCCTGCAGATTTTGTGGTTGTTAATTTTGACGCCGACCCCCGGGTTCCTCTTATTCTCGGAAGATCATTCTTGAGGACCGGGCGTGCTTTGATTGACGTCTATGGTGAAGAGATTACTTTGCGGGTTGACAAGGAAAAAGTCACGTTTCAAATCAATCCAAATTCGAAACCTCAAACCGACAAATGCAATGTCGCTACGGTTGATCAAAAGTCCGATCCCGTAATTGCTCCTAAAAGAGTTGATCCAAACCTTTCAAGATTCACGGTCAAGAGTATGTCAGAAAAACGTGCTGAGCTCAAGGCTATGAAAATCAATCCTGGATCGAGCAAATGGTTTGAGTGTTGTGCTGCAAATACTAAGAGTATTCTTGATAACGATGAATCTGATTTGGAGACCACAACGGAAGAGGTGGAAAATGCTAGCTCTAAGAGCACACCTCTTGTCCCACCTCCGGAGACGGTTTATCGTGTAGAGATGGTTGATTCTGTTCTTTCCGACTCTTCCCATCCTTCTCCTCCGATTGAGGGAAGTGAAACCTCGAGGGAAGAGTTCGAGGTGTTGTCTGTTAATGCTCCAATTTCGCCGGAAATTGTTGAGACCGATAGTGATCCAGGGGAAGATGTCTTGAAATTTGATGAACCATTGTTTCCCCTGGAAGATGTTAAGGAAAAACCGCCTAAATCCGTTCCAGTTGTTAAATCAAAATCAGAAGAGCAAAGTAGTGGCAGTACCACTTCTTATATTGATTCTCTTCTTGAGGAGTTCGCCGATGAACTCGCTCACATCGATCCAATCCCACCGGGGGATGAGGACGATGACGTTGATTTTGAATCTGACTTAAGAGAATTAGAATTCTTGCTGAACCATGATCCATCGAAATGTGATTCTTATCACGAGGAGTTCACCGATGAACTCGCTCACGATGATCCACTTCCATCAGATGATGATGATCTCTTCGATTTTAGGGCCGATCAAACCGAATGGAGAAATATTTTATATGGCAAACCTAATGATGAAAAAGGCCCTAAAATTGAAACCATAACCGAGGATGCTTCAATTGTCTCTAATGACTTAGCTCCTCATTCTCCCGAGGATGATTTCTTTATTGAGTCCTCCATCGAGTACCCTGCTGAGTTTTCTTGTGAGGACAAAGTATTTAAGCCAGGCTTACTCATTGATGGTGAAATTCATCCTTTGATGAAATTGACTCGTGCTAAGAATTTAAAGTTTCCTGCCTCATCTAAGGAACTTTTAATTCTGAAGAAAAGTGATTCCTCTCTGCTTCTTTCTATTCAAAAACTCCCATTTTGTCCGGAGTTATCTCTGCTTGAAACTTTACTATCGTTTCCAGCCGGAAACGAAGACAAAGTTTTTGACCCCGGCATCACCGCTTTCATCTTCTAAAGCCGTGGGTATCTCAATCGGAGTGGAACTTTCGTGTGCTTCAATGTTTATCCAAACATCTTGAACGAAAGTCCGATTGAGATTATCTCTTCCACTTGCTCCCCCAAGGACAAATAAATTCGGGGTCGAGTCAAGCTCATGTGACTCGGTTAACAAAAACAAGCGCTTCGTGGGAGGCACCCCATGCTTATCCATCTATCTTCTTATCTATTTTTTAATAAAACATGAGGAGGGATCCCCTCTTCCGTATCTTGTGTTTCGTTGTTTTCTATGCTGTGTCCAGGAATGCCCAATGATGAAGACTCTCGTGCTCGTAGTTTCCTTCACGCTACTCGAGTTTCATCATCCGCTGCTTATTGATATCCTTAAATCTTATCGTTTTACATCTATCTTTTGGCATAATTAATAAACGGCCTTAGATTTTTGTAGGAGAACCCTTACCTTTAAGACATTGAGGACAATGTCTCGCTTTAGTCTGGGGGGGGGGGGGTAATCTTGCGATTTGATTTTTGCCTTGCATTTTTTGCCGTTTTCTCATGCAACCCCGTTTTTCCTCAAAAATTGAAAAAAAAAAAAAAAAAAAAAAAAAAAAAAGAGAAAAATTTAAAAATTTTTGCAAAAATATAATAAATTTTGACATTTTTGTTGACTTTCCGCTGGTGAGAGTAGGAATAAAATTCTGACTTGATCGGGCGTGTTGAGCCCTAGCTTGTCTCCTTAACCGTTTATAATCTATAAGCTCGTGCTAGTCTTTTACACAAGGAGCTATAAAATGCGAATTCTTTTTAAGAGTTTGCAAGTTCCCGTATTTGACTTTATATATGCATGGCTTGATTATTTTGGCTAAGCATTCGCGGATCTTATTATTTAAGATTTTAAATTTGCGAAGAATGAGAAATGATAGAGTTGTTTATAAGTTAGATTGCTAAACGTGGAGTAGTTGGATCTCTTTAGAGCTCATCGAAGTTACTTGTGGCTTTTTGTTCCCATCAACTTGTTTCACCCAAAAATAGTAATCTAGGAATAATTAAAGGTATTTTGGTTTTGGCGATATTTAGTTTTTATTTCTTCCTTAGAGAATTCTTGCTTATGAAAGTTGGGTACACATCAAGGTACTGCCAGTGTTACGGTGTAATAGACTATTCCATCTTGCCGGCTCGCAACCGATGTTGGGATTGTTATAAAAGCCGTAGGACTCGGGATTTGGCAAAATATATAATGAATAATGAATAATAATAATAATCCAAAGCCATAAAAAGTTTTCTGCATCTTGCCGGTTCGCAGCCGATGTTGTAGACTTCTAATAAAGGCAGAGGAAAAATTCCAAGGTCATAATAGACTATCACATCTTGCCGGTTCGCAGCCGATGTTGTGATTGTTATAAAGGGCCAAGGATCAATAATAATATGAGCTTAATAATGTTAAAAATGCCAAATTTCGACTCCGAGGTATCCTAATAAAGGCTTCTGTCTCTGGACTCGTAGATGAGTTGTTTCGGTCGCAAATAAAAGGGATATTCTCAAAATCGTGTTAAATCAGAGACCTTGATGTGGACCTCATTTTTGTATGCAACGGTTTTCGAAGGAAGGTTTGTAAACTACTTAGCGTCTAAACTAAGATATCTTTATCGGCTTAAAAATTATCGAAACGAGAATCCGAAGAAATTCATTTCTCACCAAAAATAAAATAAATAGAGGAAAATAGGAATTTGGGAACAAGAGGTAATTACACAATTAACTTTCATGAGTAGTGTCGGCAATCTAACTTGTAAATAACAATGATTTCGTTTTTAAGCTTAGTTTGGGGACTCGTGAAAAATCAGGGACGACGAATTTTATCCGTATGGTCACTTCTTTATGAGTCGTGTTTCCTGCTTAATGACCCTAAAAGTTATCATTATATAATGATTGTCAACAAATGCCGTCACATGAATAATGAATAAAATACAAAAATAGAATAAAATGGAAAATCGGGGAGTTTTTAGAACTTAGGATTTCTTGATCTCTTTTGAAAATTTTGCTACTTCTCAAAGTTAGTAAAAAGAGATTGGAAATTTTCGGTTTCAAAAACGTGTTTTATAACATTGCATGAGGACATTGCAATAGCTTAGTCTGGGGGAATTTGGTATGTGCTTATTCACATACCTTTTATTTACCAAAAACCGGACCAAAATGACCAAAAACCCGACCAAAATGCCAAAAGATATTGTGTTTTTGTGTTTTTGTATGTGCAGGGATGGATATCGTGAAAATTGACAAAAGACACGGAAAACCCGGGAAAACGAGCACGGGATGCGGAAATGGCTCAGAACCGGAACCGGGAAAGAGATTATGGTCAAAAAGTCAACTGTGGTCCTCATATTATCAGATATTTTCATATTCAGCCCTTAGATCATACTATGAGAAAATAACAGCATTGGTCCTTTGATTTTCAGAATCTACATTTATGGCCCTTAAACTTTACAACCTTAAATCCCTAAAACCTTTACTACCCGGTTCTATAAAACTAACCCAACCCACACTTAAATACCTACAACCCATTTTATAACAAAGCCCAACCCACACAACAATTTTCCAACCCAGTCCAATTATCTCATGACCCGACCCAGTACAATACTCCCAGTCAAACTAAAATAATAAAAACACACACCCTCTAACTCACACGCGCCAAAACAAAATTATCCCCAATTTACCACCCAAGAACCCTAGTTACTGTGTACCCTCAATTACCTCGTACGCCATTATTACCCCAATGATTAAAAGCTTCTGGAAGGGTCTGACAGCTGCAGGGACACGTGGGGCTCGTTGATTGGAGAGTCCACCTCACCATTTTAATCCTACGGGTGAGAATCAAGAGTAGGGAACAAGTAATGATCTAAGGGTGATAGATAGCTATGGACACACGAGGATCGCCAGCGTGGCAAGACCCAGAAGGTTCGGCTAAGCTCTATAAATAGAAGAGTCTCTCCTCAATGGTGGAAGTTAGTTATTATTGTAATTTTTCTGTTTTTGTTTATTGTTTTTTTCAATTTTCATTTCTAGTTTGTAGTAGGTTATAAACATTCTCTGAAATTGTAATGTTACTTTAAAGTTCTTAATGAAAGTGAATTTTTAGCTTAATTTGATTCTGCTTACTATGAGTTGATATTTTGAGTTCTAGCTTATTAATTTCATCAGTGGCTTATATAAGAGTTAATTAGACTAGTAGTTTGTGATTTTACACTCTGTTCAAAATTCTACTCTAAAAAAAAAAAAAAAAAAAAAAAAAATTATTTTATATAAGCTTCAATAAGCTTAGTTTTCTGGTTCTAAGGTTTCATTTGAGCTTCACATAGCTTTTGTGAGATTTTATTTTGGTACTTCATCAGTTTCCTCTAAAATTCACAACAAGTCAACTGTGGTCAAAGCTTCATGTTCAATGGTTATGGCTGATTGGAGTGATGGACTAGGAGGGGATTTGGAAGCCTCTAGCCTATCTAAAGATAGGCAAGCTCAGTGAACTCCCTCTGTTCTAGCTGAGGGAGAGTAACTTTGTAAGTTTTTCGTTCATTTTCGTTCTACTCACGTTTAATAGTTTAAATCTGCTGCTGCTTTGATTTCTGTGTTATAGTGGTTGTTTGATGTTAGTTTGATAGGGTTAATATTAGTTAAGTTTGTTTAGTCATCATTTTATAATTTTAGTTTGAATCTGCATAAGTTTTAGTGTCTGTTTTGATCATATTATTTGAATCTGAGAATCTGGTGATTATTGTTGTTGATTGTTGTTATTCTAAGGTTATATGATGTTAAGTGAGTGATGATTGATGCTGGTTAATGATTTAGCAAAGCCTGAATCAGAGTTTGATTGTTTTAAGATTTGAAATAGAAGTGTTTGGATCTGTGATTTGCTTTCTGTTGTGGTTGTTATGGTGTGGTAACTTTGACCCTAATGGTTTGTATTTGTCATATATACCTCAGATTAGCTTAAATATCAGTAGGGTATTTCAATAAATAGTCAAAACAGTTTGATATCTCTTAATCTGCTGTGTTATGCTGAATTTGATGATCCGTTTAGTATGAGTTAGTTAGATAATCAGTTAGAGTTTGCTAGATAGTCAATAAAATAGCTTAATAACATCTAGTTTAATAGATCAGTGTTGCTAAATCTCACTCTAGTTAACATTTATTAGTTTCGCGCCAAGTTTCTATAACTGTTTTCACAAAACATGTTAGTGTAGGTTAGTTTTTTTTAGCTGCTTTTCTTTTCTTTCTTGTGGCTTATTGGATTAAGTTTAGGACCTAATTTTTGGTTTGATGGTAGTTTGAACAACAATCTTTTGATGTAATATCTGGGATCACTAAACCTCTGCTTATTTAGTGCTTATTTTAGGTCTGCATATCTGCCACTAATATTGATGTCTGCTGCACTAGTTTCTTTAGTTCCAATAAGGTCTGATCTAGGCCCATAATAAGCTAGTAAAAGTAGGTAAAATTTGGGCAAATCTGGTTTTTAGGCAGTCTTGCATATCAGCTATAAGCTAGTACTTTTGGATTCCTTTAAAGAGCTTGTTCTGAGCTTAAAATTAAGCTGCAAAGTGAGGTATTAGGCTGTTTGAATCTGAATTGGTTGTTAACTGATCAGCTGATTTTCAGCTTTTTGCTTGTGCTTAATTTTCCATTTTCAGTTCCTTTGTGCTTCCAGTAGTTAGAATAACTAGTATTTAGCTTTTTATAATTTTTGGCTTATTTTTGCTTATTTTTAGCTTATTTACTATTTGCTTATTAACTGTTTTAGCTTAATCAGTCATATTCAGCTTCTAAAAATATTTTTATTAAATTTCTCATTAAAAATTAAAATTCCTCAAAAATTTTCAGAATTTTTTATTCAGTTTTACTATTTTTTAAGAATTTAATTAGTTTTAATTAGTTTTAATTCATAAAAAATTATTAAAAAGTCAAAAAAATATTTTTCTTTTTCTAAAAATTTTCTTTTATCAGTTTTTATATAGGAAAATTATTTTTATATTTTTAGGTCTTAAATTTTAGAATTTCACTTTTTATTTACGTTTTATAATTCGTCGCGTAACGTTTTTAAATCCTATTTTCATTTTTAGTATTTCATGCTTAGTTTAATTGTTTCATTAGCATAATTAGTTTCTTGCATTTAATATTTTATTGTTCGTAGTTTAAAATCGCCAATCACTCACTCTTTCACTTATTCACTTCACATTTACACGACTCCGAATCGACTTAAACGCCGTCAAACCTTCGTTGGGAGAACGACCCGAGGAAATATTTTCGCGAATATTTCTTTGGTAAAATAACTCAAATCAGAGAGCATTAAGCTCATGGGCTTCCTTGAGTTCTTCAATGAACTTCAAGTGTTGAGTGGAAGGTGATGATAACGGAGAGTGGTTGTTATTTGGTGGAAGTGGTGGTGACACTCTTGGTGGTGGAGACATTTCTGAACTTGGGTAATTATGAGTGAATGAAGGTGGACATATGGATGATTGGTTATGTGTGTGAAAGGGTTCATTAGGATGAGGTTTAGGTGTTGGTTGAGTTTGAACAACATCATTTGTTGGGTTATGGCAAATGTCAAGCTTCCTCCTCCAAATGGGCCTCACTGAGATTTTAGCAACTCTTGAAGGCGTGGATCTTGGGTGGTTAAATGATGACATGTTTGGATGGATGATATAGATGAGCATTTATGATGGAGTTGGGTATTTATGGTGTAGTGATGATGTGATTGTGGAAGGTAAATTTTGGTGGGTGGTTTGTGAAAAAATGTGTTTGTGAATTTTGGGAAGTATAGGATAAAATGGGCTAAAAAATAGAAAAAGGGAGCAGCACCTTCGACCATCAGATGGCCGGTCCCCTTAATTAAGGGGCCGGTCCCCTTAAATATTAAGGGGGCCGCCTAATGAATTAAGGGGGCCGCCCATCTGCTACAGGTTACTGGAAATGGGTTTTTGGCAGAAAATTGTTGAAAGGGTTGTGTTTTTGGGTTTAGTTTCAAGCAAGTCCAACTTCTTTTGAGGCAATTTAGGATTTAATAACTTATGTATGCTAAGCATATTCATTAGACATTATTATCTAGCATGCAAACAACTCATTTAGCAAGTAACATATATATATTAGACAAGAAAACACTACATAGCACTAAGTAATTCATAGTATCATATTTAGGAAGATTAATATGCAAGTTAAATAATCCTAATGAATATCTATTTGCATGGGAATGTGGAGTTGTGATAGCATGGACTTCTAGACTTGTACCAAGTGAGGTCTTAGTGAATAAATTATGGTTATTTTCAAATTTACTTCACTTATAAATGTCACATACATAAATATAGATGACAGATATGAGATCACCATGCATGATTTAAAGAAATGTTTTTGGCATTATTCAACAATGTTTGAAAGTGGGTTTTTATGTAGATGTGAAAGATATATTAATGAAATAGTTTTGGCTTTATTTCAAAATGTTTTTATGAGGAAAGAAAACATATTTTTCCAATATTTGGTTTTTGATAAACACGTAATTATGGACATAAGTTTGGAAGAAAGGTAGGATGGTGAAACATGTTTAATAGAAATGTGTCATAATCTTTTGAAAAATCATTTTTCCAAAATGTGAAGTTTTTGCAAATTTAAAAACAAGTCCCATTAATTATAGGTTTAAAAATAGTGGTTTATAAAAGATCTCATGCTCAAGGGTATTGGTTAAGTCTATTGTCACATGCTACCTCTTTCTACATATCCTATGGCATTTAAGCATGTATTATGACTAAATACAAAAATACATCATATCAGAGTAGTTAGAGAAAAACAAAAGCTATTATAATGACAATGCATTCAACAACTAAACAAATAATTACGAAGGCATGCAGTCAAATCACATAGGAGCAAGTAAACATCTAGAAATTTTATATATGCAAGATGACATACATCTAGGAATGAAAAGCTCTAGTGATAAGCAAAGTTCATAACAGTAAACTATCGTTAGGTATATTTAGGAAGAATAATGTATTCAAGTTGGAGAATGAGTATGAGACTATTACTAGTGGTGCTCAATTCAGGCTAAATACGACCGTTTTTACGGGTTACACACACCCAACTTCTCACATAGAAGCAATTCAACCGTTAGGTCAAATTGAGTTTCTAGTCAATAGATTCTCCAGTAGTCATTCTCTTTTTAGAAGAAATTAAGTTCCTAAATTTACCTATCGAAGAGTACCAAATATGAAGATTGCTTGGTTTACTAATACTTAGGGGGGCTAACTAAAGGGTTTCTAGTTCATTAAGCCACAGAATGAATATAACTAAAGTGTAAAGGCAAAGCAACCAATCAGACTAAGCGTATCCTAAGGCATTAATAAAATTATATGCATGAAGTAATTACTTATGAAATTTGAAAAGAGAACTTACCTCTCGTCCTAGCTTTTCTTCGTAATGTCTCAGATGATGATCGACGTGTGAATGATAGGTGAGTCGGATGATGATCTTCTCCTTCGTCTGTGTCACTCCATGATTTTGATTGAGTTCACTTCGGAGTTGATTCATGTAGTCTTCATCGTTAACACCTTCATTAACAACATTTGAACTAGTAGCACATGTATCTATTTTATCTAAATTTTTATCTATTAAATTTTCTAAAATGACTAATTCATGTACAAGATCAAAATCCTCATCTTTGGCTTGACATTTTTCTTGATGAAAGTTTAAGAGATTTTTCCAAATATCATTTGCCGTTTTACAGAAAGATATTCTTTCATATTCAACCTTTGGCAAGGTTTTATAAATAATTATTTTAGCTTTATTATTTATGTCATTCTTTTTTTTCAAATAATTAATGTAACTTTCAAACTCCGTTTTTGCTTGACTTTCAAAATCCGTTTTTGTTTGACTTTCAAAATCCGTTTTTATTTGACTTTCAAAAACCATTTTTGTTAATTGAAAATCACCAATCGAAATGACATGCCAAAGATCTAGATCAATTGATTTCACATAATTTTCAAATTTATTTTTCCATTCAAGAAAAGTATAGTTTTCAAATAGCGGTGGTTTTTGTATAAATTCCCCTTCTAAATATTTTTCGAATTCCATAGATCGATTCAAGTTTTAAAATACAGTATATTTTAAAAATCTTGTTTGACGTGGCTCTTGATACCAATTGTGGAAAACTAGAAGGGGGGGGGGGGTTGAATAGTTTTACGTCTTTTTAATTTTATTATGAAAACTTTGTTTCTTTTTAAAACCTTAGATTTGAGTTTATATAAAAATGATACTTGAAAAATATTATTAATTATATGTGTATCCTTTTAGATTTGTTATAAAAGTTTTCTTTTTATGAATAGAGTTTTAAATTGATCTTTATGTGAAATCAACTTCTAATTAATACTAATAGTTATATATGCCTATATGTATGAAAGTAATGACGATATAAAGAAATAAGTAAGAGATGGAAAGATCAAACCGAGACACGAGAAATTTATAGTGGTTCAGCTACAAGGACACCTTCCTTGCCCTACTCCATTCCCCGAGCACACCTTGCTCGAGAGTTATCTTCACTACTTCAACAAGCTCCCTTATGGCGGAGAAAACCTTACACAACTTTCGCTTACACCGGTTTAACGACACAAAGCTAAATGTCGAGTTCTAATCGTAGCTAGAACCAATCTCACAACTTCACAACACAACTTCTTCACAACTTATTCACGAATTCTTCACGACTTCAACACAACGGCTTCACGACTTCTACACAACGGCTTCACGACTTTTATACGATGACATCACAACTTCTAAGCTACGGCTTCACGACCACGACTTCACACCTTCTAAGCTACGGCTTCACGACCAAGACTTCACAACTTCTAAGCTACGGCTTCACGACCAAGACTTCCCAACTTCTAAGCTACGACTTCACAACTTCTAAGCTACGGCGTCATAACTTCAACATGACGACTTCACAACTTCTAAGCTACGGCTTCATGACTTCACCATGACGACTTCACAGCTTCTAAGCTACGGCTTCATGACTTCAACATGACGACTTCACAATTTCTAAGCTACGGCTTCATGACTTCAACATGACGACTTCATAACTTCTAAGCTATGACTTCACGACTTCTACACCATGACTTCACAACTTCTACATGACTTCTTTACATCATAACTACTTATATACCTTCTTCACTACTTACACACTATACATATCTAGTCACTTATGTTTACACCTTAAACACACACTTTACACAAATGAATGAATGATTTACAATTATGATACACCAACAACTTGGATGGAAGAGATACACCAAGTTGTAATACTTCTTGTCTTGAAGGATAGAAGTATTCTTCTCTTGCACTTGAGAGGTTGAAGCTTTGGATCACTTGAAACAAAAGCTTATAATTACATGATGATGAAGCAAAAAGTGTACCGCTTTTAAGGGGTCATTTAAGCCCTAAATCGTATTTATTTGATCAAATATTGCCCTAAATCGTTCCTTTTGTCATTTTAGGTACTTTTGAGGAGAAATCTGGAAAAGGAGGCATTTTGGACGTTTTTGGAGCATAAAAGTGAAGAAAACGGCAAAGTCTCAAAAATCGGCTAAAAGTTACCTTTGACGGCGTCACAATTTACCCTGGACGGCGTCATGCCTTGGCAAGAAAAGTTGGACGTAAAATTTACTCATGATAAGCCAGTGAAAATAGCATGTGAATTCTGACGGCGTCACGCTTTAACTTGATCAAGGGCGTCACGACTTAAATCAAAGAGGGACGGCGTCACGTTCAAGGTTCGACGGCGTCAAGCCTTGATAAGCCAGAATGGATTTTTGAAGAGCTAAAGAGGGACGGCGTCAAGAAGGTCATCCGGGAACCCTAGAAGCGGCGAGGTGATGGCGTCACACTCCATAACGTGACGCCGTCAGATCCAAAAATCTATATATAGTTTTCTAATTTTTTGTCATTAGTGGAGAGCTTAGTGTGTGGAATTTTGGGAGAAAACCCTAAGACGATTTTAGCTTCTTTTTCAAGGCTTTTTGCCTTGAGATCTTCCATGTTACATTGAAGATAAGTTATCAATTAATCATTCAATATGTCTATGTGTTGTTTGATTCTATCTTATTCTTGTCTTTTGTTTAACATGTTAGGCTAGATTTATCTTGTGTTTGCTTAGATCTAATGAAACCTAGCTATTGATTATTGGTTATTAGTGTGTTATTAGTTGTATTGGATGATTGTTTATCTATGTTAGGCTTAAGAAAACTGGCTAACTTCCTATTCGGTAACTTGCTTGAACGTCTTAAGAGACATGAACCAAATGCGTACTAAAGGTTTTTATGGTTGTATTTAATGCACAAGCGAATTCTAGTGATCCCATGTTAGGAGCTTCCTAGCCGGCTCGACATAGGAGTGAAGTAGGAGCTTGTAGAGTTGGGGAAGTACGTACGCCACCCCACGAATGGTATTAAGGAATACACCCGTCATCCACGCGACTAATACACACTAATTAACCGGTAAAAGATAGTTAGGGAGTAAGGAAATCTAAGTAAACACATTTCTCTACACATAAGTTTCTCACCACATTTTCATTTTTGTTATTTTATTTTTATTTGCATCCGTAGTAAATTTGGGTTAGTTGACTAGCAACTAATTCCGCCCACTCTTTCAAAACCGAGATTTTACTTGCTTTCATAAAAAAATATAAAAACATAAAAAGAATCTTCCTCAACCTTTAGACCTATTAGAGTAGTTTTTCATACCTAACGAACACTATTCCCTGTGGAGAACGATCAATCCCCCGTACTTACCACTACACTATACTACATCGGTCAGGTACACTGCCTGGTGGGGTTGTAAGCCTCTTGAGATCCCTCGAGAGGTAAAACCTGTTGTAAGGTTACAAAACCACGCATCAAGTTTTTGGCGCCGCTGCCGGGGAATAGTTATTGTTTAGGTTGAAATTTATTTCTATTAGGTCTACTCATTTGATTCCTATCTAGTGAGATTTTTATTTTCTTTTTATTAGCTTTCTAGTAGTCTATCTTTTTCTTTGTGCCCTTTGTTTGTAAAACCATTTTCATTTGTCACTATGGCGGATGAAATTCCATTTAGATCATTGACAATAGATGAACAATTATACTTCACCAAGAGATTTGTTTCCTATCATTACTATGAATTGTTTCGTGATCTTTGTGATATCCAAATGAAGTTGGGGGTAAGGTTAGATGGGTTTAATGAATTCTATGCATGTGATACTTCTCTTAGACAAGCATTATCTGGATCAATTCCTTTTAGTCAGGCCCTTTGGATGAATTTTGAGGAAAGCTTCCTAACCATGACCCATAAGTGGAACGAATTGGTGGATTTGTATGAGCAAAAAGACCTAGTTTCTAAGAACATGGACTTAGAGTCAAACCAAGATTCTGAGATGGTTAGTGTTGAACTACCTAGTTGCATGAGTGGGATTGATTTCACCAAACCAAGTACTCCACAAAACCCACCATCATTTGAGGCACCCGCACCGCCCGTGACTTACCCGGAAGAAGTAGAAGAGACTTTAGGAATCCCGATGGAGGTAGAACCCTTGGACCAAGCACAACTAGAGGATATAGGTTTGCACACTTTTAGTGATGACCTTACTCATAGTTCTAGGGAATTTCCTAGTGTTGATGAATTGGAACCTCAACCTTTACATAACTTTTCATCCTTAGATTTACATCTAGGAGAAAAAAGAGGAACCGACCCTCCCATCAACCAATATTATCCGGGTAGTTTTAGGATGAAGGAAGCCATTCACTCACCCCCTTCACCTCACGTGGCATATTCACACCCTAAGGGTGTGTATCGCTACTTTCACCCGCACTTAATCCTAAGTGTAGGGAAAACCTCCCCTATTTTTGTTAAATAAGGGTAGAGTCAGGCTCGTGACTCGAACAAAAACAAGCGCTTATTGGGAGGCAACCCAAGCTTTATTTGCTTTATTTGTTTGATTGTTTGTTTATTTAATTTTATTTGTTTCCGTATGCATTTCTTATTCTTTTTGTTTACTGTTCATGTCTCAAATATAAATTGTGAAAATGCTTTATTTTGTTTTTAACTTCGTCTTAACTACATATAAAGGTATTTTGCAAAAGATAAGTGTAAGGGAAATTTAAATCTGTTTTAAAGAACAAGATTGAACATGAACGATAACAATGAGATATAAGCATGCATATTAGTATTTGTTTGAGTCAAATGCTTGTATCGAGTCATAATGATGTTTTGCAGGATTTCCAGGAAGTAAGGTAAAGGTTTTTCCAGAAATTTTCCGGAAACTTAAAATGAAAATTTTTGTCAGGTCATTTCTGACGGCGTCAGGGTTTATAACCTGACGGCGTCAGATTTAATTTTCAGAAATTTTTGAAAGTTTTGTTTTTAAAAAGTTTTTATTAAAATCTCCAACTTATAATCTCCAGGAATCTGCAAAATTATCATTCCACAAGCATTATATCCTTATATATAGATTTATCCCGCCGATGTTATGCAGGTTTTCGTGTTTGTTTTCTCAGGTTTAACAGGTTATTTTGGACAAGGAGATGTTTATGGAATCAAGCTTATGGCGATGCATTAGTCATGGAGCTTCAACATTACCTTGGAGGAAGATCTAACCGTGTAACTTCATTATCCACCGAGCGAATCAGGGGAGTATTTGATTTCATTCTTTTACTTTTTCTTTTACATCTTGTTATTTGAACATTGGGGACAATGTTCATCTTAAGTGTAAGGGGAGGGTAAAAGTACGATTTTAGAGAATGCTATTACGCTTGATTTTTGTTTGTTTGATAGTAGATGTGTAATAAAACTGAGAGAAATACTTGTTAAGGTAATTTTAGTGCCAAATTTAAAATTTTTTACAACATATAGGAGTGAAACTTTGATCTTAATGAGCGTCTCACGGATAGGAGTTATATGACTAGCATAAAAAACCGTACCACTAAAAAAATTTTCCACCCCCAAATATGTGAGGTTCGCCCCTAGAATTGGTAGGAAAAGCATTTATGCTATGATGTGTGTACCGGTAGCACTTAGATTCTAGAACTTGCGTTAGGACCATTCCGAGGCCACAAGTGAGACTACATTCGTGTAGTTAGATTTACTACATGATAAGAGGCATTAGGATTAATCCATTGTTTTACACCTGTGTTTTTGTTATAATTACATTGGCTACATTGGTCAAGTAATTCTCCCACACCCTTTGCGTTGTACTCATTTTTAGTACACGATACCCCTAGTACACCCCTCAGAGCCTATCTTTTCGTTTCGACCTTTAAGCATTTTACTTAAAGGAAGAATTTGTTACACCCCACTAAAATGTACACCCAAATCGCCTTAGCCTACCTTGTATGCACTCATTTTTAGTGCATTATTGTTACAACATTTGTTTAAACCCAAGTTAATTATCTAATTGATTACATGGTTGCTAAGTCGAGTCATATCCTTGTACATATTGTTTTGGGACGATTGGGACTCATGGGTAAAGTACTAGTGTAATGGAGTAATGGGGAAGAACATCATTTATTACCCCCATATGTGCTAAATATTTTAAAAGTACTCCAAGTTTTTCAATTATCTTAATTCGAGTCATTAGAATAGTTATTTGTAAAGTTATGTAAAAGTTCAAGTGTAAGGGGAATGCAATGCCCCTATGATGTATTATTTTGGATGGTAGGGCAAAAGTGTATGCAAAAAAAAAAAAAAAAAAAAAAAAAAAAAAAAATCGAAAAAATCAAGAAAAATACAAAAAAATGAGAAAAAGAAAAGTAGAAAAAAACATACGGACTACCATCCCGTTTCATTTTATGTTTTTGTTTTTGTTTTTGTTATTTCATTTCTAGCTTAAGATCGAGTCTAGTCTTGGCTTAGCAACATTGTATAGTACATGTAATTGATCAAGATCTTTAACTCGCCACCAGTAAAATATCCCTTATCCAACAAAACCGTGTTTTCCTTTTCCCTACACCTAACGTTATAACCCATTTAAAAGCCCTCTTTGATAGTTTATCTTTGGTGCTTACGCCTAGTGGAGGAGGTTTTCGATCCTTTCCCAAGCCTATGGTAATCTATTTGCTATGACAGGTAGTGAGAGATATTATCCGTTTTCATTTATGAGATTTATTTTGATGACACTTGAGAGATGTGAGTATCTAAACACTACTTGTGAGGTGCTAGTTTGTAATCTCCGTGCTTATTATGATTGAAGTGGAACGAATATTTGTTGTAATTACTTTTATGTTAGCATTAAATGACCCCTAACTTGTATTTTGATTAGAATAAAAGCGCATTTGCTTGAGGAGAAGCAAATCTCAAGTGTAAGGGTATTTGATGAAGCGAAAAGTGTACCGCTTTTAAGGGGTCATTTAAGCCCTAAATCGTATTTATTTGATCAAATATTGCCCTAAATCGTTCCTTTTGTCATTTTAGGTACTTTTGAGGAGAAATCTGGAAAATGAGGCATTTTGGACGTTTTTGGAGCATAAAAGTGAAGAAAACGGCAAAGTCTCAAAAATCGGCTAAAAGTTACCTTTGACGGCGTCACAATTTACCCTGGACGGCGTCATGCCTTGGCAAGAAAAGTTGGACGTGAAATTTACTCATGATAAGCCAGTGAAAATAGCATGTGAATTCTGACGGCGTCACGCTTTAACTTGATCAAGGGCGTCACGGCTTAAATCAAAGAGGGACGGCGTCACGTTCAAGGTTCGACGGCGTCAAGCCTTGATAAGCCAGAATGGATTTTTGAAGAGCTAAAGAGGGACGGCGTCAAGAAGGTCATCCGGGAACCCTAGAAGCGGCGAGGTGACGGCATCACATTCCATAACGTGACGCCGTCAGATCCAAAAATCTATATATAGTTTTCTAATTTTTTGTCATTAGTGGAGAGCTTAGTGTGTGGAATTTTGGGAGAAAACCCTAAGACGATTTTAGCTTCTTTTTTCAAGGCTTTTTGCCTTGAGATCTTCCATGTTACATTGAAGATAAGTTATCAATTAATCATTCAATATGTCTATGTGTTGTTTGATTCTATCTTATTCTTGTCTTTTGTTTAACATGTTAGGCTAGATTTATCTTGTGTTTGCTTAGATCTAATGAAACCTAGCTATTGATTATTGGTTATTAGTGTGTTATTAGTTGTATTGGATGATTGTTTATCTATGTTAGGCTTAAGAAAACTGGCTAACTTCCTATTCGGTAACTTGCTTGAACGTCTTAAGAGACATGAACCAAATGCGTACTAAAGGTTTTTATGGTTGTATTTAATGCACAAGCGAATTCTAGTGATCCCATGTTAGGAGCTTCCTAGCCGGCTCGACATAGGAGTGAAGTAGGAGCTTGTAGAGTTGGGGAAGTACGTACGCCACCCCACGAATGGTATTAAGGAATACACCCGTCATCCACGCGACTAATACACACTAATTAACCGGTAAAAGATAGTTAGGGAGTAAGGAAATCTAAGTAAACACATTTCTCTACACATAAGTTTCTCACCACATTTTCATTTTTGTTATTTTATTTTATTTGCATCCGTAGTAAATTTGGGTTAGTTGACTAGCAACTAATTCCGCCCACTCTTTCAAAACCGAGATTTTACTTGCTTTCATAAAAAAATATAAAAACATAAAAAGAATCTTCCTCAACCTTTAGACCTATTAGAGTAGTTTTTCATACCTAACGAACACTATTCCCTGTGGAGAACGATCAATCCCCCGTACTTACCACTACACTATACTACATCGGTCAGGTACACTGCCTGGTGGGGTTGTAAGCCTCTTGAGATCCCTCGAGAGGTAAAACCTGTTGTAAGGTTACAAAACCACGCATCACATGATCAAAGGGTTTTTGAAAATATGAAATGAGATCTAAACCAGAAATTTTTTGGAGCGGGGGAGGTCCCCTTAAATAGGGGGGCGGTCCCCTTAATTTTAAGGGGACCGCCTTGTATAATTAAGGGGGCCGCCCCTGCCGATCATTGCTCAGTTTTGTCATTTTGTGGGGAAGGTTTTTCTGGAACATTTTTACTGATTTTGGTTAAAAATTTGAATTCATAAATTTATAATGAATTAAACCTTTTTATTTATTAACAAAAATGTTTTTCTAAAAG
This sequence comes from Artemisia tridentata subsp. tridentata, assembly GCA_021014915.2. Classification (NCBI taxonomy): domain Eukaryota; kingdom Viridiplantae; phylum Streptophyta; class Magnoliopsida; order Asterales; family Asteraceae; genus Artemisia; species Artemisia tridentata. Next base: position 244,676,817 of record CP139506.1, on the reverse strand, counting down.
ATATAAAATATTTTTGACATTTTATAAAAAATCTAGTGTTTAAGAAAATGTTCCTTTGATCATATAATGCATTAAGAACTTGTTTATTCATACCTTAAGTGATTAAGTTGTAGAAGTGAATATTTACAACTAAATACTTGTTTATTTTATAAGTTTATGTTTTAATGAGTTTACATTTTGTGATCATCAAAACATAGAGATATTAATAAATATTGATAATATTTTTAGGCATTATTTATGTCAACAATATGTATAAAATACCCCTTGTTATTTTGAATCTTTTTAGTTACCTTCCTTTGGTAAAAATTGTATAGACTGACATGCCATAACTCTTTTTCATCTACTATTTCACATTGAACAGAGGAGACGTAAACATCAAGAATGACAGTCAAATTTTGAAGTTTGGTGTTAAAATTAAAAAATATTCAGATTCCCAAAACTTTTAAAGAATTATTTCAAAATATTTCAAAAAATTTCAAATTTCATAAAATTTTGAATTATTTCAAAGTTTTAAGGAATTCAAGATATATTCAAATTTTTGAATTTTTGACATTTTTGAAATATTTCAAACTTTGAGAATTTCAAAATATTTCAAATTTCATTAAATTTTGAAATATTTCAAAGTTTTAAAGATTTCAAGATATATCAAATTTTCAAGTTTAAAATCTATACAATTTTTTTTTTTTTAATTTTGAAATATTAAAAAAAATATATATATATATTTTTGTTTATTTTTTTTTACACCATAAATTTTATAACAAAATTTACACTAAAAACTTTATAAAAAATTTACACTATAAACTTTATAACAAAATTTACACTATAAACTTCATATCAAGATTTACACCATAAAATTAATAACAAATTTACAATATAAACTTCATAAGAATGTTTACAATATAAACTTATAACAAAATCTACAATATAACTTTATAATAAAATTTAAACCATAAACTTTAACAACAATTCACATAATAAATATTAACAACCACCATATCAAATATTAACAACAATTTTGAAAATAAAGCATAATATATCCGGCGATAGCTACAAATTCCGGCACGGCAGAAGTGTTTCCGGCGAGGCAGAAATTTTTCCGGCGAGGCAGAAATTTTTCCGGTGAGGGAGAAGGATTTCGAGCGGCTAATCTGAAAAAAACATATGGATCTATAAATAAAATCAATAAAAACTATATATAACGAAAAATATTATAGATCTATAGAAGTAATCTTTAAAAAAATAACCAAATCGTAATTTTTTTCCGAGCGGCTAATCTCAATTTTTTTCCGGTGGCTTTCCGATGGCGGTAAAACACTAAAAAAAATAACCAAATCATTAGATCTATAAAAGAAACAATAGATCTACAAACAAAATATAAAGATCTAGAAAAAATATATATGGATCTATAAAAAAGACAATAGATCTACAAGCAAAATATATAGATTTATAAAAAAAATAATAGATCTATCAAAATACCTCAAAACTTAATGGTGGTCCGGTTTCGGTGGAGGTCGCGTCTGTGGAGGTGGATCCGGTTGGTGGTGCCGTTGGGTGTTTGGTTGGTAGCGGCGGAGTCTGGAGGAGAGCGGAGGGTGGTGGTGGCAGTGTAGGGTGGTGGTGTAGGGTGTATGTGTGTGTATGTTTTTTTTTTTTTTTTTTTTTTTTTTTTTTTTTTTTTTTTTTTTAAGTATATGAAGGGGAAGTATGGGAGGTTTATTGGACAAGGCCAAAATGGGGATAACACAAAATTCAGTTTTTCACTTTCTTGACTTGTTGACCATTTTTCCTTTATAATTAGTTAAGATATATATTATATATATATATATATATTATATATATATATATATATATATATTACTACGAAATTTAACGATGAATACTAGTACGGATGTTCCGTCACACGTATTCCCACCGTACACTTTCACCATGAGCCACCACCAAGAGTTACATACGATAAATCATTTTTAAATATACTTTACCACACAGCAAGCAAGAAATACACGAGCACTGGTCACACGTAAATTTTTCAAATAAAGTAAAGGAATATAAGACACGAACTTTTCGCTAAGACTTACCATACTGATTTAGGTTGCGTGTCAGAGCGGTTGCACTGCTTTGTTGATTGATTAGCAGGTTGCTATTATTTTAAGGTGAGTTTATAGCCCCATATTTTTATACGATTTTTTTTATAAGCTTGGGGTGAGAAACATGCAAAACTGTTTTCATGGACCAAAAATGGATTTTGTTTTTAAACACACTTGTATGTAGAAACCTAAGTTTAGCTGAATCCCATTGCGCCAACTATCATCAACCGTCAATTCCCTCTGGGAAACCATGTGATATAAATAGATCTATTGGGGATGACACCCCCGTTCGGTTGGCTCGGCATAGTCAATGCGAACGTATGCCATATGCAAATAGTCCAAGTGTCTGGGGATTAACACTCGCGGGCACCCCTTTATTTGCTAATGCCAGTTTGGCATGCTGCTATGTCTAGTTCGGTTAGATGAGGCTTAGTGTTTGCATAGCGGGATAGTGTGTTATTGCTGAATTATTTGCAGAATATTGCTATGGTTCATATGTGTTACTTACTTTAAACCTATGAACTCACCAGCGTTAGCTGACTTTTAGCATGTTTTTCTTAGGAAACTGAGGTGTGTTTACTGAAGGCAGGGCATGGCGATGTTCATAATTATTGATGGAAATGTTTTTATTATTGCGTTAACTCTGAAATTTGGGACCACTTTGTTAAATGGGCTACATTTGATTTGAAATGAATTTTATGTAAGATAACATGACTTTGAAAATGTAATGTATTTTAAAATGGATTTTTAATCCGTTCTCTATATCTTGTGTTGTGATTATCGATTTAGTAGCACCCAAAGTGTATGCTTCCGCAATATTATGTTTTTGGGGGTAGTACAGATTGGTATTCAGATCCTAGGTTATAGAGAACTAGGTTTATAAAAACCTTAAACTATAACCGATTTATGAAAAACTTTTCCTTATGACCGCCAGATGCCTGCCAGTTTAGCTTGCTATGATTTGAGCATTAATTGCTTTATTTGATTAAGTGTTATGATATGCTATTTAAGTATCTTATTAAGCATATATGATATAAGTATTTGCTATATACTTACACGTGTCGCACCATATTTGTCACAGACTATGTCTCTCCCTTACGGTACACATGATGAGGTAACTGCTGCTGGACACACTTCTCCGTTGTGACAGCCAGTTCCATTTGCGGATGACCCGTTGATGGAGGTTGTCAGAACCGCTGCTCAGCCACCCATTCCAGCTCAGCATACTCACACCACTCCAGTGTCTACCTCACCATATTTACCCCGATACACCACAACTCACCGCTCATCCCCAGCCCAGCTATACACTTTCACCCAGCATGTTCAGGATACCCCACCTATCAGACGTCGGGCTTCGTATAGGCGAGTCCATGGACATCGTCTCCAGCTTTCATCTGTACTATTTTAAACTAGGAGGAGGACCAGACCAGACTATGAGGGTACCCCTACTGCATCACCATCTCAGTCACCCATATCATCTCTAGACTATTCCCCACCTAGCCAGAGACTTAGGAGATCTGTTGAGAATTATTCAGATGAGGATGAGGATCCAGTGGAGGATCCAGAGCAGGTTCAGGATGAGCCTACTCCAGCTGTGACAGTACCTACTGAGCACACTCCTATTTGTGCAGATGATGAAAGGGACAGAGATGCACCTATGGATTTGGATCATGTGATGATGCCACGGGATGGTAAGGGCATCATGGAGGATGTTCAGGGTATATTTGAGTTTGGATAGAGTTCCAGGGAAGCCCAGATTCACGATGTGAATGACAATCAGTGGATGGATATTGCTTGCGATGTCAGCATGGGTGTACGTGCAGCTAGCCAAGAGTACACACCGTCATCTCCTTCATTCATACCACCTCCATCTCTGATGCCTACTCCACTTCCATCACCGGTGGTTTCTCCACTTTCAGAGCTCGAGGAACCCACTGAGATGGAGCAGATATGGATTCAGCTGGCGAATCAGGCCAGTTTACTTGATGTGCACTCAGACCAGATCGAGAGGTTGGAGCAGTCTGACCATATCCAGGGTGTGGAGAGGAGGATTGGGACTGTTGACAGGGCTGCTTGTGTGTTGTTTGAGGAGATGTACTCTGATCGACGTGTGATGATTGGATTGAGAGCTAGATTGGATGCTTTGGAGAGATTGCATGGTAGAGAGCTTAGGAACTTGGATTTTAGGGCTATTGGTTTGGGTAGAGGCTAGAGCAGGATGCAGGGAATGTTGAGAAGAGCTAGAGATGTTGATCGTACTCAGTGGCAGAGGATTATGACTGCAGAGTATACGATTGGAGCAGTGATGAGAGAGAATCAGGAGTTGAGAGATCGTATTGGCCAGTTGGAGACTACAATTGGAGGGATGACTTTAGCATTTAAGCAGTTACGCCTAGATAGTGACCGAGCCTAGAGTAGCTGTAGTTGATGATGTATTCGTTAGGTTGACTAGTTACCTTTAGTATTCCAGCACTAACTTTTAACCATGCTTGTAATTTTGTAAACCTTTATCCTTTCGATATATATATAACAAGCTTGGTTTTCTATCCGATTATTCGTTTTTCCTCTGTGGTTGACTTCATTCTTGCATTCTGTTTGCACTATCCATATATTCGTATGATTCTTTCCTCCCATAAACAAGATCTCATTTATCGCCATCTTTTTGTGATGCAGATAAATGGCACCCAAACGAAAGTCAACCAGAGTCACACGAGGACAAACTGCTAACACACCTACCCCAGCAAGGACAGGAAGGGGAAGGACTGCTGAGAATGCCAGGGAGGCAAGAGCCACATAGGGTCAAGTTGCTGGGAACGCCGCCCCAACCAGGGCAGCGGCAAATCCACCAGTGGTGAATCAAGCAATTCCGGATCAGCTCGTTGCTGATCATGTGGCCGCCGCTCTCACAGCTGTAAAAAATTCGACCACCAACACCGGAACGTCTAGGCCAGTGACTAACAGCTGTGGTTGCACTTACTCTGAATTCTCAAAGATCATGGTTGGAGGATTCGGAGGAGCAGAGGGAGCCGTTGGCCTGACTAGATGGATTGAGAAGCTAGAAACCGTGTTTCGCATCAGTGGTTGTAACGATGACAACAGGGTCAAGTATGCATCTTTCACTTTCATGGATGCCGCTTTGACCTGGTGGAACAACTACATGAAATCTGCTAACATGGATGTTGCTTATGCTATGCCGTGGGAAGACTTTAAGGAATTAGTGCTTAGGAAATAATTCCCACGAAATGAGGTCAAGAAGTTGGAGATAGAGTTTTGGAATTTGAAGGTGCAGAACAACAATATGGCTGCTTACAACCAGAGATTTCAGGAGCTGGATTTGCTATGTCCTGAAATGGTTTAGACTGAGACAAGGTTGATTGAGAAGTATATCGGTGGTTTACCGAAGTCCATAAGAGGTGATGTGACTACCTCGAGAGCTGCAGATCTTCATAAGACCATGGAGATAGCAAACAAATTGATGGATCAGGAACTGGAGGATGTTCCAGAGAAGAGTGGTGACCACAAAAGGAAGTGGGACGACCACTCGAAGGGTAGTAACAGCAACTCTCAGAACAAAAGGCAGGATGTAGCTAAAGCTTACGCAGCTGGTTCAGGTGATAAGAGGGGGTATGACAGGAACGCACCTCTTTGTAACCGCTGTAAGCTACATCACAAGGGACAGTGCACAGTGAAATGTAACAACTGCCAGAGAGTAGGACACTTGGCAAGGAACTGTAGGGCAAGACCCCTAGCCACCGCTCAAGAAGCACCACCCCACAACCGTAGGGCGGAAGTCACCTGCTTTGGGTGCGGTGAAAAGGGTCATTATCGGAAAGAGTGCAAAAAGCCCCGAAACCAGGGAAATGGTGGTGGACCAGGCAATCAAGTAGCAGTGGTCAACAATGGAAACCAAGGTAGCGGAGGAGGAGCTCATGGAAGAGTTTATGCTGTGGGCAGAAGGGAAGCCCAGGACGACCCGAATGTGGTGACGGGTACGTTTCTTTTGAATAATCGTTATGCTTCAGTACTATTCGATACGGGTGCAGATAGAAGTATTGTGTCGACTGTTTTTAGTTCTTTAATTGATATAGCCCCAACCACCTTAGATAATGTCTTCGACGTAGAACTAGCTAACGGGAACTTAGAAAGAGTAGGTACCATTATAAGGGGTTGCACTCTAAATTTATTGAACCACCCATTCAACATTGAACTTTTGCCAGTAGAGTTGGGTAGTTTTGACGTCATCATAGGGATGGATTGGCTATCAAAATATCATGCCGTCATCATATGTGATGAAAAGATCGTCAGAGTACCTTACAGGAACGAAGTTCTGATAATTGAAGGAGATCGGAGTGATCGTGCGCGTTCGTCGAGATTGAGCATCATCTCGTGTACGAAGGTGCAGAAGTACATTGAGAAAGGATGCCATCTCTTTCTAGCTCATGTTACTGAGAAAAGGGAAAAGGAGCCCGGAGAGAAACGATTGGAAGATGTGCCGATCGTAAGGGATTTCCCAAAAGTTTTTCCAGAAGACCTACCTGGACTCCCACAGGCTTAACAAATCGAATTTCAAATCGATTTGGTGCCAGGAGTCGAGCCTGTAGCGCGAGCACCCTATCGGAAAGCACCTACGGAGTTACAGAAGTTGTCCGATCAGTTAGCTGAACTGTCCAGAAAATGTTTTATCAGACCGAGTTCTTCGCCTTGGGGAGCTCCGGTCTTGTTTGTTAAGAAGAAGGATGGATCCTTCAGGATGTGCATTGACTATCGGGAGCTGAATAAGCTAACCATTAAGAATAGGTACCCACTCTCGAGAATTGATGATTTGTTTGATCAGTTGCAAGGTTCGTCGGTTTATTCAAAGATAGACCTGAGATCGGGTTATCACCAACTTCGAGTCCGGGATGGGGATATCCCGAAGACTGCGTTCCAAACTCGATATGGCCATTACGAATTCCAAGTTATGCCATTCGACTTGACAAATGCACCAGCTGTATTCATTGACCTCATGAATCGAGTTTGTAAACCGTATTTGGATAAATTCGTAATAGTATTCATTGATGATATCCTAATATATTCCAAGAATGAGAAAGAGCATGAGGAACATCTCAAGCTAATTCTGGAATTATTGAAAAAGGAGGAGTTATATGCCAAGTTTTCGAAGTGTGAATTCTGGACATCGACTGTGCAGTTTCTGGGTCACGTGATAGACAAACAGGGCATTCACGTGGATCCCGCCAAGATTGAGGCAATAAAGGATTGGGTAACGCCCACAATGCCTACTGAAATAAGACAATTTTTAGGACTTGCCGGTTATTACCGAAGGTTTATTGAAGGTTTTTCTAAGATAGCTAAGCCATTGACGAAACTGACACAAAAGAATGTGAAATACGACTGGGGAGATAAGGAGGAAGAAGCTTTTCAACTCCTTAAGGAAAGATTGTGTAGTGCACCTATTTTGGCCTTACCCAAGGGTAGTGAAGATTTCGTTGTGTATTGTGACGCATCACACAAGGGTTTGGGAGCTGTGCTGATGCAGAGAGAGAAGGTGATAGCATACGCTTCTCGACAGCTGAAAACAAATGAGAAAAACTACACAACCCATGACCTAGAGTTAGGATCAGTCGTGTTTGCACTGAGAATTTGGAGGCACTATCTTTATGGTACTAAGTGCGTGGCGTATACCGACCACAAGAGTCTACATCACATCTTGAACCAGAATTAGCTGAACATGAGACAGCGTCGATGGTTGGAACTGCTTAGCGACTATGATTGTGAGATCCGTTACCACCCAGGCAAGGCAAATGTAGTTGCCGCCACCCTCAGTAGAAAAGAGCGGATCAAACCCCTCAGGGTCAGATCGTTAGGGATGACGATCAGTTCGCCGCTTCCAGCGAAAATTCTTGAGACTCAGAGAGAGGCACTCAAAGATGAAAACCGACCATATGAGAAAATTTACGGAATGCCAGAGAGTGAGAATGGCTTCGTAAAAAGATCCGATGGAGTTTTGTGTTATGGGGACAGGAGTTGGATCCCGCTATATGGAGGAATTCGTGATTTGATTATGCACGAATCCCATAAATCCAAGTACTCCATCCATCCAGGATCTAACAAGATGTACTTAGATTTGAAGAAGTTGTATTGGTGGCCAAACATGAAGGCCGATATAGCTGAGTACGTCAGTAAGTGTTTAACGTGCTCGAAGGTCAAGGCTGAACACCAGAGACCATCCGGTCTGCTTGTTCAACCTGAGATCCCAGAATGGAAATGGGAGCGTATCACTATGGATTTTATCACCAAGCTGCCTAAGATGTCGAGCGGTTATGACACCAGTGTTACCACGAATGAATCACTACCCAAACTAGTACACCAAGAACCGATCAATAATTAGCCACCACCTTCGTACCTTCGAATTTTCTTGGGAGAAAGAGAACAGCCGAGTATGGTTTGTAATTTTAGGTTTTATGTGAGAGTGGAAATGTGATAATCACTTCGTGATATAGGTGGGGAATTGGGAGAGTGGAATGCCGAGTATAAGGGGATAAGGGTAGGCCCAATCTTCATTTCAAATTTACAATGCACCTAGACGTTTTCCAAGTAGCATAAGTGTGTACAAGTTTTAAAATAATTGGCCCCATAGAAACCATGTGTAACAATTTTTATTTTATCTTAGGTTATAGGTTTTAGTATTTTGTAGTTTAAAGTTATAACGCTTAGTTACTTAGGTTATATGGGTTCAAAAGTTCAAATTGCAACGGATTCGGAAACAATATTTTAGGTTGTTATAACTCTTCCCCTCTAAAAAGAAAATTTCGTCTGTGAAATTGAAATAGAAAAGTCAAAATTGAACGTACTAAATCACGAAAAAGAAATAAGGATAACTGACTAGCAGTCTCAGGCTCTTTGGCTAACGACAGATCATTATAGATTTGGTCTAACGGTTATGAAATCATGTGAAGAGAATGATTACAAAGGACATATCAGATTGCGAACTATGGTAAATGATGTACTTAAAAGAAAATCAAGATCACACATTTCTAAAGGGAACAAATTGGCAGAATGGATCGTATTATCAAAAGATAATGGATAATAACCACAAGATTCCTTATAGGAATGGATGATGCACAAACTAATAGTGAAGTGGGGATGTTAACTTATTTAGCAAAGAAATTAGAAACTACCGAATGTGTTGTACCAGTATCAGATAAAACCAAAGATCGTACGATCAAACATGAAAATAAGTTCCATAACGGTACCTAAGGTGCCTAGTCCCTGGTCATAGCAAACACTCGCCCTTTCGTAGCTGGCTGACTTTCATCCCTATTGTCAGCCATCTTGGGACAGTGATGTGTTTCAAGGGATATACCCGTTAGGAGTCCAATTTTTAAAATTTTTAACACGATTTACCAATGATTCAAACGAAACACATACGAGCAAGTATACTCGTCCGTATGTAGTAAGAGATAATTGAGGTAAGCCGAGGTCATTCACTAGGATTTGTTTTGTTTGTGTGATGTGAATTTTTGTAAATAAATAGCAATCCAACTAAGCAATTCTAATTAGCAAGCAAATAAAGATGATGAAAATTCAAAAATTAAAAGACTACACTTTCCTAGACTAGTTTGCACAATTCCTTTGACACGATTATGACATTGGTTCCATTTGATTATGATCAACAAATTAGATGGTGTTCTAATTTGATTAGTGGTGTACTAACTATATTGTTTCAAATACTTTCAATCCTCGTCAAGATTTAGGGATTATAAAAACAGTATTTAAGAATTGATCAATCCAAGATTAACACAACTCAATTACCCGATTCACTTTCGTTTCACAAATAATTGACAACCACACTATTTATCTTTCCAAGTTAAATTAAGTTTCTTATGAAATGGTCAATACATAAGGTAAAGCCCTCATAGACAAAGGTTTACAACTAACTTACTAACAATGTCTTTTTCAACCCAATACATCATTAGAAATTACCCAAACTTAATAACTCTTTGGTGGAGAAAACTTAAGATAGCACAACTCGTTCTTAGTGTTAACTTTTCTTTTGTGTTAGAACCAATAAGTCATAATCAATCAAATGAATAATAAATCAAACATCATCTAGGCAAGAGCATAAGGCAATTAGCCACTCATGGTAAACAAAGTAATAACCATAAGAAATTGATCAATAGTAAACATGATTGAATAGTCTTACAAAATGTTGTAATGATGATTACAAGTAATGAAGAACACTTCTGAAATGATCAACAATGATCCTTTCGTAATTGAAGTTATGATTGGTAAGAGTTTTAGTCTCCTTTTCTTGCTTTTTCCTCCTCTTTGTCGCCCCAAATGTAAGAGAAAATAGTGACAGAATTTTGTTGTAGTTTATTGTATCTTGATTGTCTCCTCTCTCTATGTTTTTCTTATCCTTATGTATGGAGATTACCCTTTGCCAACAAGAAAACAACTTGGGCTCCAAGTGTCATAATGATGCAGGAACTTTAGTGATTAGAAGTAAATGATTGGCCTTGGTGTTAATGGTGCTTAAAGTGAAGAGTTAATGCAACTCTTCATGTCAATTTTTCTGCATACCTCAGGTATGAAAATGTAGACCCTGGGTATGGGTGACAGCGACGGCTATACCTCAGGCATGAATTCTTATACCTCAGGCATGAGCTCCCCTTCTTTAAACCTTGGGTCTAGAAACTTAAAACTTGGGTTTAGACCAAGTCTTGCACATAACTTTCAACTCAGAGATAGCATATAATTCCCACTTGTAACACACTTCTTGGCACTTATTCATGACTTCATTTCCACATCTTTCTCTTGAACTTGAACGTAATCATAGCATGAATCTTTGTCTTGAACGGAAAACTTCACTTCGCGCATATTTACTTGATTTTGTCGACTTTTCTTCATCTTTTTCTCTATTTCCTTCGACATAGTTGTACCTAAACCTAAACACATCTTTTGCACCTTTTAAGCGTAAAATGTTCATAAATACAACCAAATAACATGCATAATCATAAGAATAACGCTATAAAAACATGTTCAAAATGAGCGTTATCAAATCCCCCACACTTACACATTGCTTGCCCCCAAGCAAATCTAGCTTTTAAGAAAATCCATATGATAAAAACGAGATGCAAATCTATCAAGCACAAGTACAAGATAAGATCCATCTATTTAGGCTTATAAATGAAAAGATGAGATGTTTGACAATACCTTAATGATTCTCTTGCCTGATAACATATTAAGACACCTCACGAAAGGAATATGAAGTATGATTCACTCAACACTCATTTGTAGTGATTGGAAAATATAATATAATCACACTCATTGCGCAGATATAATCCAAATATTACCATAGGCTTGTACAAGAAACAAAACTCAACCGACGTGGCGTAAGCACCAAATGTAAACATCTAAGAGGACTTTTATTCGAGTTTAAGGTTTCAAGGGTTATATGAGACTATTGTGTCACTATCTCATGTAAAACATAATAGCTCGCTAACAACGAAGTCTCGAATTATTAAATAACGGATGGTCACTAAGGATAACCTTAGCTCGCTAACAACGCTATCTCATTCCTCAAGAAATCGGATGGTCACCACATGTCATTACACTTGATAACTTCACAAAGTCAAAAGGGGTAAGGATAAGACATGGGAATATATATATATTTGGTTTTAATATTGAAAAACTTTACAAATAGCCAAAGTCTACAACCAAGTGCTACTAGCTACATCACCACTTTCCTTTGAAATTGAGATTCTTCCTTGATATCATACATTCATAGCTCATTGGCTATCCATGTCATCAAACAACGACGATGACTTATTTTTTTTTATTATTTTTTTATTTTTTTCATACCAATATATAATCCATGAGATTATCATGGAGTTCGCAACTTTCTCATTTTCAAGGATTCCCACATAACAACCATCTTTCCAAGTAGCTAGTAACCAACCAAGACTTGACTAAGGGTAAGGTTAAGGCTAAAGGTGAGAAATATTTTTATATTTTTCTGGTGTAACAAAATAAAAATACTGGCTCGGAGGGTGAACTAATGGAATCTAGCACTAAAAATGAGTGCTAACAAATGGGTCCATGGAAGTGGTTAACTAACCAATGTGGCTAGCTATTATATCCATATGTGTAAAATGGAAGGCCATTTGGTTTATTTCCTAAGGTAGCCTCTTATCACGCGAATACATTTATATCACACGAATGTGATCTCACTACGGTCTGGTAATGATTTGCATGTACAAGTTCTAGAATAAATAAGATCACTGGCACACTCATAGCAAAAAGATTAGAGCATAAAAGATATATGCTATATAAGAATAGGCTTCAAATCCTCACAATTTAGTTGAATGGGTTATGGTTGTGCTGTCAATGTTATCAATCCTAAAAAAATGGATTGCAATGCCAATCAGGACACATCTCAAATTTTCAAAAATTACATGTTTTATTAGTGGATTAATCTAGTTATTCTTTATCAATTATTCTCAACGTGCGAAAAAAACTAGATAAAAGGGGCAAACAGTTTAAAAGTCAGCTCAAATTTATAGAAAAATTTAAAAATCTAGATCATTTCCTATTTCCTCCCCCCACACTTAAGTTTGACATTGTCCTCAATGTTAAGAATGATAAATCATAAAAAATAGGGAAATGAAGCATAAGAGAAATGATATTGCCTGAGCTTAAGGAATAGGAGGATTTCATTTAATTTCAAGATCAAGCATCCTAACCTGCATAATCATCAAAACAAAAACACACAAAAATGCAAAATATTTTTGTATTTTATTATTCATAATATTAAGGCCCCCACACTTATGGTGAAACCATCGGGGCAAAAAAAAAAAAAAAAACACACGGGTTGCCTCCCGAGAAGCGCTAAATTTATTAATGAGTCATCAGCCCGACTCATTCTTTCTTACTTTGGTGGTTTATCTTTAGGATTCTTTCCTAATTTCTTTGGAATATACACCACATTTCCCTTTACTATTCCTTTTCCAGTTTTATCAATATCATGCAACTTTGCGGTGTTACACGTTCTAGGAAGAACATCCTAGATGTAACCAGTTTCCGTAGCCCATTGTATTACTTTTTTATAATCGGTTGGAAAAGGTGCCATGAAGGGAATAGCAGTATATTTCTTTTTATCGAGCATTTCAAGTGGAATTTCCTCACTTGACATTTCATTTAATTGCTCCTTATCATGGTATAGTTTAATTCGATGTCCATTAACAATGAAAGTTCCACCCTTCTTATCATATAGTTCAACATATCCGGATGGAAAACCATGTTTTACCACGAATGGACCAAACCATTTGGTTCTGAGTTTAGGAGCTTTGAATTTATACTTTGAATTGAACAAAAGAACTTTGTCTCCAGCCTTGAATTCTTTACGGATTCTTAGCTTCCTATCATGATAAGCTTTTGTTCGAGCTTTGTATAATTTTGAATTTTCATATGCTTGGAGTCTCAATTCATCGAGTTCATGTAATTGTAAAAATCGTTTTTCTCCAGCGATTTTTAAATCAGGATTACATTGCCTCAATGCCCAGTAAGCACGATGTTCAATTTCAAATGGTAAATGACAATTTTTTCCATATATAAGTCTATACGGGGTTGTACCAATTGGAGTTTTATATGCGGTTCTAAATGCCCATAGAGCATCATCGAGTTTCCTTGACCAAACAGAAGGATTATCCTTAACTGTTTTTTCAAGTATTCTTTTTAAAGCTCTATTGGTGTTTTCAACTTGACCACTGGTCTGAGGATGGTATGCTGTTGAGAAACGATGGTGGACCCCATATCTTTTCATAGCTTTTTCCATTTGATGATTGCAAAAATGAGTTCCTCTGTCGCTTATCAAAGCTTTTGGAATTCCGAATCGAGAGAAAAGCTTTTTCAGAAAATTCACAACTACTCGAGCATCGTTAGTGGGTAAAGCTTCTGCTTCCGCCCATTTGGAAACATAATCTATTGCAACGAGGATGTATTCGAATTTATGAGATTTAGGAAAAGGTCCCATGAAGTCAATTCCCCAAATATCAAATATTTCAGAAACTTGGATACTTTTTTGTGGCATTTCGTCTCTACGAGAAAGATTACCAGATTTTTGGCATGCATCACAATTCTGCACAAGTGTATGTGCTTCTTTAAAAATCGTTGGCCAATAAAATCCCGCATCAAAAACTTTTTTAGCGGTGGTGGATGGTCCATAATGTCCTCCGGTTGGGCCGTGATGACATTCATCAAGAATTTTTCGAGTTTCGGAACCATACACGCATCTTCTTATTATACCATCGGGGCACATTTTGAATAGATACGGTTCATCCCAAAAATAATATTTTATGTCTGCAAAGAATTTACTACGCTCAGCATGAGATAGACTTTTTTGTAATATTCCTCCAGCTAAATAATTTGCATAATCAGCAAACCATGGAATTTCTTCATCTTCAATTCCCATAAGAGTTTCGTCGGGAAAGTAATCATCAATCTCGTTTTCACCTAATTCCTCTAAATTTGGATTTTCTAATCTAGATAAATGATTGCCGCCACATTTTCTGCGCCTTTCTTATTCTGGATTTCAATGTCAAACTCTTGAAGCAATAAAATCCATCGGATAAGACGTGGTTTTGCATCTTGTTTAGCAAACAGATATTTCAGTGCTGAATGATCGGTGAATACAATTGTTTTTGATAAAACAAGATAGGAACGAAACTTGTCGAATGCAAAAAACTACAGCTAAAAGTTCTTTTTCAGTCACTGTGTAGTTTTGTTGGGCACTATTCAAGGTTTTGCTAGCAAAATATATAGGACGAAAATGTTTACCATCTCGCTATCCTAATACTGCTCCAACAGCATAATCACTTGCATCACACATGAGTTCAAATGGCAACGACCAATCTGGTGAAACCATAATTGGTGCATTTGTTAGCTTGTTTTTTAATGTTTCGAATGCCTTGATGCACTCTTCATTGAAATCAAAGACTGAATCTGTTTCAAGCAATTTCGTCATTGGACGAGATATTTTTGAAAAATCTTTAATGAATCGACGGTAAAATCCCGCATGTCCCAAAAAACTTCTAATGCCTTTAACGTTAGTTGGGGGTGGTAACTTAGCAATAGCATCAATTTTTGCTTTGTCAACTTCGATCCCTTTACTCGAAATCTTGTGACCAAGGACAATTCCTTCTGTCACCATAAAATGACATTTTTCCCAATTAAGTACGAGATGAGAAGTTTTGCATCTTTCAAGCATTTTATCAAGATTGGAAAGGCACGACTCAAATGAGTCTCCAAATACTGAAAAATCATCCATGAATACTTCCATGGAGGTTTCAAGCATATCTTGAAAAATAGCAATCATGCATCTTTGAAATGTTGCTGGTGCGTTACAAAGACCAAAAGGCATACGCCTATAAGCATATGTGCCGAATGGACACGTGAATGTGGTTTTTTCTTGATCAGCCGGATCAATTGGAATTTGAAAGTAACTGGAAAATCCATCGAGAAAACAAAAGTATTTGTTCCCCGCAAGTCTTTCCAACATTTGATCCATGAACGGTAATGGAAAATGATCTTTTCTGGTGGCATCATTTAATTTTCTATAATCAATGCATACCCGCCAACCAGTGATAGTTCTTGTAGGAACAAGTTCATTACGTTCATTAGTTACGACAGTTGTTCCTCTTTTCTTAGGAACACAGTGAACAGGACTCACCTATGAGCTATCCTCAATTGGATAAATAATTCCAGCGTCAAGAAGTTTGATTATTTCTTTCTTAAATACTTCCTTCATATTTGGATTGAGTCTTCGTTGTCTTTGAACAACTGGTTTAGAATCAGTTTCAAGATTTATTTTATGTTTGCAAAAGTTTGGACTTATTCCAGGAATATCAGAAGTTTTCCAAGCAAAAGCTTCTTTATGCTTTTTGAGTATAGAAACTAGTCGTTCTTTTTCATCAGGTTTAAGTTTTGAAGATATGACAACTGAAGAAGAGAATTCTCTACCAAAAATGCATATTCCAAATGATCAGGAAGAGGTTTCAAAACTAGATCAACTGGCAGTTCTTCAATTGAGGTTGAAATTCTCATATCATTATTGAATTCTAACTCTTTAAAGTTAGTATTTTCTTCCTCCGAAATTTCTTCGGTGTCAATCTGCATAAATTCAGCAAATTCTCTATCGAGATCTTCATCACTGATTTGTCCAGATGTTTTATGAGTCGTAATTCTTTCATCAAGCAACTCATCGAATGTTTCTTCTGTTATATCATCGATAACATCAATGCGATAACAAGTGTCATCATTATCATGAGAATACTTCAGTGCTTGATTAATTGAAAAAGAAATTCTTTCATCCCCGACTCCAAGGTTGAGTTCTTTGTTTTTTACTCGAATGATAGCATCTGCAGTATTTAGGAAAGGTCTTCCTAGAATTAATGGAACTTTGCTATCTTCTTCCATCTGCAGGATCACAAAATCAACAGGAAAAACAAATTTTCCAACTTGAACAAGCATATTTTCAGCTACTCCAACAGGATACTGGATAGTATGGTTGGCTAATCGTATACTCATTCTTGTTGGTTTCAATGTTTTGATTGGAAGTTTTGCATACAACGAGTATGGCATAAGATTGATACTTGCACCAAGATCGGCTAAAGCATCACAAGTGATTGAATTTCCCAAGGTACATGGAATAAGAAAACTTCCTGGTTCACCGAGTATCTTTGGTAATTTATTTTCAATTATTGCAGAACAATCTTCATTTAAGAAAGTAGCGGAAATGTTTTCCATTTTGCTTTTATTATTAACATGTTCTTTCAAAAACTTCCCGTAATTGGGCATTCCAGCTAGAACATCAACAAGAGGAACGTTGATTCTAACTTCTTTTAGTAAATCAATGAACTTTCCATATTGTTCTTCCATTTTTTCCTTCCTCAAACGTTGAGGGTATGGAATTCTTGGTTTATATGGTTTGAGTGTTGGAGTAGGTTTATCAACTGGTGTAGAAACTGGTTCATTATCTTTAGATTCCTCTTCTACTTCATCCCCACTATCATTTTGGACAACAGGAGTTGTTTGGGTTGGGTTGGGTGGTGGATCATAAGATAGACCACTACGAGTATATATAGCATTCACATGCTCATTTCTTGTTTGAGGTGGACGATAACTTCCAGATGATGATGGTTTTGGATTGGTTTGAGTATTACTTGGCAAGGTACCGGATGGTATTGCAGCGAGTTGATCAGAAAGACGACCAAATTTGGTCTCAAGATCTTGGATAGAAGCTTGATGATTCTTTTGACCTTGTTCAACCTTGCTTTTAAGCATAAAGAATTGATTTTTCATGAATTCGTTCGTTTGTTTTTGAGCATGCACAAATTCACGCATGGTTTTTTCGAATTCAGATTCTTCGTTTTTTGTTTCACGAGAACGATTTTCATCATGAAAAGATGTTTGACGGTTTTCATCCCGAGTTTGGGAACGATTATCATCCCTTGGTGGACGATCTTGCCAATCTCGAGAATTTCTACCGTAGTAGTTTCCACGATATCCTCCTCCTCGATATCCTCCAGAAACATAATTAGCTTCTGCTTCGGGACCTCCCATGGGTTTATCATCACACTCGGATGAGGAGTGATTTCCACCACAATGAGTACATCCCTCACGAATTTCTTTAATTTCTTTTTGGATACTTTCGAATTTGGAATCAATTTTAGAGATAAAATCTTTCATCATATCCAAAATTTTGGAATTTTCATTTGTTGCTTCCGCAAATGCAACCGTTTTTCGTTGAGGTTTAGTTTTGGCATCTTTAGACCAATCAAGCTTAAGGAGTACACGGTCTTCTAGTAAATTGTAAGCTTCATTAGGAGTCTTATAAAGGAAAATTCCTCCGGCATCAAGTATGCCTTGAGTTGCGTCATCTAGACCATGGTAAAAGATTTGGATAATATTACCACGTGACAATCCATGCCCATGACAACTACGGAGCATGTTTTTCATTCGAAGCCAAGCTTCAACAAGATTTTCTCCTTCTTTTTGAGTAAAACTACGAATTTCACCTAAGAGTCGATCAAACATGGCTTGTGGAAAGAAACGTCCAACAAACGCTCTTCTCATTTGGTCCCAAGTTGTAATCACTCCGGGGCTTAATTCATTATACCAAATTTTCGCTTCTCCGGTGAGAGACGATGGAAAAAGTTTAAGTAGGATTGAATTTGGATCGGTAGTTCCATAACGAAACATGTCACAAATTTCAAGGAAATCGGCAATAGGTTTATGTGGACCAGATTTAACTCTACCATCAAATTGGTTGTCTTTAATCATAGAGAGATGATGACCTTTGATAGTAAAATTTTCTCCTAGATTCACAGGAATAATTGCGGCTTCGGGCGTAGGAGCTACTACCCTATTGGTACCCCACATGGGTTGATCGTCAGCCATTGGAAATGGTATTTCTTGAAAAAGATTAACGATTGGATGAACTTCGGAAAGGTTTTCAAATGGAGGATTTTTGGTTCTTGGTTTTCTTTGATCGGGTGGAATAAATGGAGTTTTCTTTTTACGAAATAAACGTTCGGGATTAGACAATGGTGAACTTAATTCTTCGTTAGAAGAACGAGTGGTCATACACAAGAAAAACGAGCCAATCGAAAAGGATTTAAAAACTAATTTTTTTTATATGGTCAGGCCGGCGGTATGGAATTACTGGCCGACGGTTTGGTCGAATTCGAAAAGAAAATTTTAGACAGAAAGATTATACCGCCCGGTTTTGATTTATACCGGCGGTTTTGGACTTAGAAAAAATTTTTATATTTTTTTTACGTGATACCGGCGGTTTGGATTTTTTAGCTGACGGTTTGGTCGAACAGTAAGATTATACCACCCGGTTTTGATTTATACCGGCGGTATGGGAGAAATATTTAGAAAGAATTTTTTGTTTTTGTTTTTTTTTTTAGAGAGAACCTAAAGAATACGCTAAAGAGCAACAATACTAGTAAGATTAAAACTAATGAATTATAAGCAAAAACTCACTCAAACGAGATTCAAATCCCCGGCAGCGGCGCCAAAAACTTGATGTGCTTCAAGGGATATACCCGTTAGGAGTCCAAGTTTTAAAATTTATAACACGATTTACCAATGATTCAAACGAAACACATACGAGCAAGTATACTCGTCCGTATGTAGTAAGAGATAATTGATGTAAGCCGAGGTCGTTCACTAGGATTTGTTTTGTTTGTGTGATGTGAATTTTTGTAAATAAATAGCAATCCAACTAAGCAATTCTAATTAGCAAGCAAATAAAGATGATGAAAATTCAATAATTAAAAGACTACACTTGCCTAGACTAGTTTGCACAATTCCTTTGACATGATTATGACATTGGTTCCATTTGATTATGATCAACAAATTAGATGGTGTTCTAATTTGATTAGTGGTGTACTAACTATATTGTTTCAAATACTTTCAATCCTCGTCAAGATTTAGGGATTATAAAAACAATATTTAAGAATTGATCAATCCAAGATTAACACAACTCAATTACCCGATTCACTTTCGTTTCACAAATAATTGACAACCACACTATTTAGCTTTCCAAGTTAAATTAAGTTTCTTATGAAATGGTCAATACATAAGGTAAAGCCCTCATAGACAAAGGTTTACAACTAACTTACTAACAATGTCTTTTTCAACCCAATACATCATTAGAAATTACCCAAACTTAATAACTCTTTGGTGGAGAAAACTTAAGATAGCACAACTCGTTCTTAGTGTTAACTTTTCTTTTGTGTTAGAACCAATAAGTCATAATCAATCAAATGAATAATAAATCAAACATCATCAAGGCAAGTGCATAAGGCACTTAGCCACTCATGGTAAACAAAGTAATAACCATAAGAAATTGATCAATAGTAAACATGATTGAATAGTCTTACAAAATGTTGTAATGATGATTACAAGTAATGAAGAACACTTGTGAAATGATCAACAATGATCCTTGCGTAACTGAAGTTATGATTGGTAAGAGTTTTAGTCTCCTTTTCCTGCGTTTTCCTCCTCTTTGTCGCCCCAAATGTAAGAGAAAATAGTGACAGAATTTTGTTGTAGTTTATTGTATCTTGATTGTCTCCTCTCTCTATGTTTTTCTTATCCTTATGTAGGGAGATTACCCTTTGCCAACAAGAAAAGAACTTGGGCTCCAAGTGTCATAATGATGCAGGAACTTTAGTGATTAGAAGTAAAAGATTGGCCTTGGTGTTAATGGTTCTTAAAGTGAAGAGTTAATGCAACTCTTCATGTCAATTTTTCTGCATACCTCAGGTATGAAAATGTAGACCCTGGGTATGGGTGACAGCGACGGCTATACCTCAGGCATGAATTCTTATACCTCAGGCATGAGCTCCCCTTCTTTAAACCTTGGGTCTAGAAACTTAAACCTTGGGTTTAGACCAAGTCTTGCACATAACTTTCAACTCAGAGCTAGCATACAATTCCAACTTGTAACACACTTCTTGGCACTTATTTATGACTTCATTTCCACATCTTTCTCTTGAACTTGAACATAATCATAGCATGAATCTTTGTCTTGAACGGAAAACTTCACTTCGCGCATATTTACTTGATTTTGTCGACTTTTCTTCATATTTTTCTCTATTTCCTTCGACATAGTTGTACCTGAACCTAAACACATCTTTTGCACCTTTTAAGCGTAAAATGTTCATAAATACAACCAAATAACATGCATGATGAAGCGAAAAGTGTACCGCTTTTAGGGGGTCATTTAAGCCCTAAATCGTATTTATTTGATCAAATATTGCCCTAAATCGTTCCTTTTGTCATTTTAGGTACTTTGGAGAAGAAATCTGGAAAAGGAAGCATTTTGGACGTTTTTGGAGCATAAAAGTGAAGAAAACAACAAAGTCTCAAAATCGGCTGGAAAAGTACCTGTGACGGCGTCAAGCACCACTGTGACGCCGTCAACCCTTGACGCGCCAGAGAGGATTTTGGATGATTAAAAGGGGACGGCGTCAAGACAGCCATCAAGAAACCCTAACCGCGGCGAGGTGACGGCGTCAGCTCTATAACGTGACGCCGTCAGATCTGATTTTCTATATATATTCTCATAATTTTTAGTCATTAGTGTGTAACTTTGCGAGGAGAAACCCGAAGACGATTTTTCTGCTACTTTTAAGGGTTTTATACCCTTGGATCTCCCATGTTCAATTGAAGATAAGTAATCAATTAATCATTCAATATGTCTATGTGTTGTTTGATTATATCTTGTTCTTGTCTTTTATTTAACATGCTAGGCTAGATTTATCTTGTGTTTGCTTAGATCTAATGAAACCTAACTTTTGATTATTGGTTGTTGGTGTGTTATTAATTGTATTGGATGATTGTTTATCGATGTTAGGCTTAAGAAAACTGGCTAACCTCCTATACGGTAACTTGCTTGAACGTCTTAAGAAACATGAACCAATGCGTACTAAGGTTTTTATGGTTGTATTTAATGCATGAGCGAATTCTAGTGATCCCATGTTAGGAGCTTCTTAGCCGGTTCGACATAGGAGTGAAGTAGGAGCTTATAGAGTTGGGGAAGTACGTACGCCACCCACGATTGGTATTAAGGAATACACCCGTCATCCACGCAATTAATACACACTAATCAACCGGTAAAAGATAGTTAGGGAGTAAGGAAATCTAAGTAAACACATTTCTCTCCATATAAGTTCCACAACCTTTTTATTTTCAGTTATTTTATTTTATTTGCAATTGTAGTTATTTGGGTTAGTTGACTAGCAACTAATTCCGCCCACTCCTTCAAACCCGAGATTTTACTTGCTTTTATAAAAATATAAAAAAATACAAAAAGAATCTTCCCTCACCCTTAGACCTATTAGAGTAGTTTTTCAATCCTAACGACACTATTCCCCTAGAGAACGATCAATCCCCCGGTACTTGCCACTACACTATACTACATCGGTCAGGTACACTGCCTGGTGGGGATTGCAAGCCTCTTAAGATCCCTCGAGAGGTAAAACCTGTTGTAAGGTCGCAAAACCACGCATCAAGTTTTTGGCGCCGCTGCCGGGGAATAGTTATTGTTTAGGTTGAATTTTTATTTTATTAGGTCTAGTCACTAGATTCCTTTCTAGTGAGATTTTTATTTTATTCTTCTAGGTTTTCTTTAGGCTATCTTTTTTTTCTTCGTTTCTTTGTTCGTAACCATTACCATCCGACATAATGGAAGGTGGTAATATCCTCGATCCCAACAACCCACCACCACAACAACACCCACCTCCTAGAGCCCGTACCTTAGGAGACTACTCCCGTCCTAGCCACCATGGCTATCGAAACACCATTGAGCTCACTCAAGGAGCCAATGTCACTCCCTTACGATCCAACACCATCCGGTTGGTGCAAAGCGGATGCGCATTCCATGGACTTCGTTCCGAAGATCCTAATCAACATCTCAAGGACTTTCTCAAAATCGTTGATTCCATAGACCTTGATGTTGCCACTCGAGAGACGACCCGACTGCGTCTCTTTCAATTCTCTCTGCGGGACCAAGCTAGTCAATGGCTAGAGCGCCTACCCGCAGGATCCATCACCTCTTGGGATGATCTCACCACTCGTTTCCTCGCTCACTTTTTCCCACCAGGAAGAACTACCAAGCTAAGGAATGATATCTTGATGTTCCAACAATGTCAAGGCGAAACCCTCTACGAGGCAAGGACTCGATTCAAGGACTTACTCCAAAAAGTCCCTCACCATGGCATAGAAATTTGGCTCCAAGTCCAAATCTTCTATGACCACATCAATCTCTCCACGAGGCAAACCATTGACCAATCGGCCAGTGGTAAGCTACGTGATCTAAGTGCGGAACAATCATGGGCTCTCCTGGAAGATCTTGCTCTTTATGACAACGAAAGTTGGAATGATCCCCGTGATTTGAATAAAACGGTCAAGGCAATATCTTTGCCTTCGAACAATTCAAGCACTTCCGACCGTAGGATCATAGAACTTGAAGACCAAGTCAAGTTTCTTATGAAATCCTACGAGGCTCCTAAACCTTCAAGCCAAGTGAACAAAATCACTTCTTCATGTGAATTATGTAGTGGTCCCCACGACACTCGTGATTGCGTGGAACTCCCCGAACAAGCTTTTGCGGACTACGCATCCTCGCGTACCGACGGAGCGGGAGACAAGTGGTACACTTTCAAACCCGAGCCAAACCCCTATGGTGATTCATACAACCCCTCATGGAAAAATCACCCAAACCTTAGGTGGAAACAAAACCAAAACGCACAACAAACCAATTCTTCCAACCCACCTAATCGTTTTCAATCAAGCGGTTCATCCTCGAACCGTACTTTCAACAACAATCCTTCCAACTATGGTAGTACCAATAACTTTGAAGGGTTGATGTCCAACTTCGTGACATCTCAAGAAGCTCGTTTAGCAAAGTTTGAAGCCGATTTCAAACAAAAACAAAGCGAGATGACCAATAAGATTAACACTTTGTTGAAAGCCCTCAATGACCGAGAAATGGGAGCACTCCCTAGCAAAACAGTCAAGAACCCGAAATTAAATGTCAACGCCATTTCATCGGTTTCGTCTCCTAGTTCTTGTCCACAATATTATTCGGTCAATTCCATGAGCTCGTGTTTCAAACAAACCCAAGTCGGTCAAAATGACCAAGAAGTTATGATATCCAACACTAAATTGGTCAACAACATAGTTGAAATACCTCCCACTCAAAACCTTGACGAAGAATTCAAGGAGCTCCACCTTGAACGTCCGGTTATTGATGTATTAGCACGAGCCCCCTATTATAATGCCCTTTTAGAAAAATATGAGAAGAAACTCGAGTTAGGTGACAAAGGGACCGCCTTCGTTCAAAACAAACTACCTAAGAAGTTAGATGATCCGGGCTTATTTGTTCTACCTTGCAAGATCGGTAATTCGGAGGCTTATGACACATTAGCCGATCTTGGATCAAGCCTTAACCTACTTCCGTTACCTCTCCACACCTCTCTAAAACTAGGGAAACTTGAAGAAACCGAGGTAATAATAGGCTTAGCGGATGGAAGTGTTGCTTACCCGGTTGGAGTAGTCAAGGACGTGTTAGTACACATAGGAAAACTAACCATTTTAGCCGATTTCCATGTCCTTGATATGGTTAGCGACCCTACATGCCCCTTGTTGATAGGTAGAGGATTTTTGGCGACCGCTAGTGCTATGATTGATTGTAAGGAATCTAAGATAGCGGTAGGAGAAGGTGATACTTGGTCAGTCTATGATGTGAAGAAACATGCCTATGATACTTGTGAGAAACCAACACCCCATTGGTTAGAATTAAATAGGAGACCATCTAGATATGGACCCTGGATCGATGGAGACTTCATAGGACCCCAACGCCCATTTTACCTAGAAGAGGACTTTGTGAGCCGAACACATACGGTAGAACAACTCTTGGCTAGGGACACCGAATTGGATCCATTTGAAGACCCTCTAGTTTTTAGGAAGATGATTGATTTCCTAGGATTTTTGCCAATTAACCTAGGGATGAATAGGTGGACATGTGAAGACAATGATCATAAGTGGGATTGGGACAAACCACCCAAAGATGGAGATGGGTCATGGCATATTAAGATGACATTGTATGACCCGGATGGAGAGAGGTTTGAAAAGATATATCGTACTATGCGGACCAATAGAAAACTTCAATCCAAGCTTAACCCTAAAGATGTCCTCGATGACGATCTCACTTACATAGGTTAAAAGAACTTTGAGTCTAGCTACAAGACTCGTTAATAAAGAAAAGCGCTTCTTGGGAGGCAACCCAAGCTTTATTTGCTTTGTGTGTTTATTTATTTGTTTGTTTGATTTTATTTGCTTCCGTATGTATGTTTAATTTTTATTATTATTGATTCATGTTCGAAACTAAATTGTGAAAATGCTTTATCTTGTTTTTAACTTCGTCCTAACTACATATAAAGGTATTTTGCAAAAGATAAGTGTAAGGGAAATTCAAATCGGTTTATTAGAACAAATGAACATGAATCATAACAATATTAAATTAACATACATATTAGTAATTGTTTGAGTCAAATGCTTGTATCGAGTCATAATGATATTTTGCAGGATTTCCAGGAAATAAGGATTGAGTTTTTCCAGAAATTTTCTGGAAACTTAACATGAAAAATCTGTCAGATCACTTCTGACGGCGTCAGACCCCAGTCTGACTGCGTCAGGAATAGTTTTCTGGAATTTTCTTTTGAAAGTTTTGTTTTTCTTCCGGAATCATAAAATGCTTTATTAAATCTCTAACTTATAAACTCCAGGAATCTGCAAAATAATCATTCCACAAGCATTATATCCTTATACAGATTTATCCCGCCGATGTTATGCAGGTTTTCGTGTTTGTTTTCTCAGGTTTAACAGGTTATTTTGGACAAGGAGATGTATGTGGAATCTAGCTTTTGACGCTGCTTTAATCTTGAAGCTTCAACATTACCTTGGAAGAAGATCTAACCATGTTACCTCTTTATCCACCGAGCGAATCAGGGGAGTATTTGATTTCATTCTTTTACCTTATTTACTTTTACATCTTGTTATTTGAACATTGGGGATAATGTTCATCTTAAGTGTAAGGGGGGGGGGGTAAAGTATGATACCTTAGAGAATGCTATTACGCTTGATTTTTCGTTTGTTTAATGGTAGATGTGTAATAAAACTGAGAGAAATACCTGTTAAGGCAATTTTAGTGCCAAATTTAAATATTTTTACAACATATAGGAGTGAAACTTTGGTCTTAATGAGCGTCTCACGGATAGGTGTTATATGACTAGCACAAAACCGTACCACTAAAAAATTTTCCACCCCCAAATATGTGAGGTTCGCCCCTAGAATTGGTAGGAAAAGCATTTATGCTATGATGTGTGTACCGGTAGCACTTAGATTCTAGAACTTGCGTTAGGACCATTCCGAGGCCACAAGTGAGACTACATTCGTGTAGTTAGATTTACTACATGATAAGAGGCATTAGGATTAACCCATTGTTTTACACCTGTGTTTTTGTTATAATTACATTGGCTACATTGGTCAAGTAATTCTCCCACACCCTTTGCGTTGTACTCATTTTTAGTACACGATACCCCTAGTACACCCTCAGAGCCTATCTTTTCGTTTCTAACTTTAAGCATTTTACTTAAAGTAAGAATTTGTTTACACCCCACTTAAATGTACACCCAAATCGCCTTAGCCTACCTTGTATGCACTCATTTTTAGTGCATTATTGTGACAACATTTGTTTAAACCCCAAGTTAATTATCTAATTGATTACATCGTTGCTAGTCGAGTCATATCCTTGTACATATTGTTTTGGGACGATTGGGACTCATGGGTAAAGTACTAGTGTAATGGAGTAATAGGGAAGAACAACATTATTACCCCCATATGTGCTAAATATTTTAAAAGTACTCCAAGTGTTTCGATTATCTTAATTCGAGTCATTAGAATAGTTAATTGTAAAGTTATGTAAAAGTTCAAGTGTAAGGGGGATACAACCCCCCTACGATGTATTATTTTGGATGGTAGGGCAAGAGTGTATGCACACACACACACACACACACACACACACACACACAAAAAAAAGTAGAAAAAAAAATAACATACGGACTACCATCCCGTTTCTTTTTATGTTTATTTTATCTTTTTGTTATTTTTTTTTCATTAGCTTAAGTCGAGTCTAGTCTTGGCTTAGCAACGCCATATTGTACATGTAATTAATCAAGATCTTTAACTCGCCACCAGTAAAATATCCTTTATCCAACAAAACCGTGTTTATCATATCCCTACACCTAACGTTATAACCCGTTTAAAAGCCCTCTTTGATAGTTTATCTTAGGTGCTTATGCCTAGTGGAGGAGGTTTTTGATCCTTTCCCAAGCCTATGGTAATCTATTTGCTATGACAGGTAGTGAGAGATATTATTCATTTTCATTTATGAGATATACTTTTATGACACCTGAGAGATGTGAGTATCTAAACACTACTTGTGAGGTGCTAGTCTGTAATCTACGTGCTTATTATGATTAAAGTGGAATGACTATTTGTTGTAATTACTTTTATATTAGCGTTAAATGACCCCTAACTTGTATTTTGATTAGAATAAAAGCGCATTTGCTTGAGGACAAGCAAATCTCAAGTGTAAGGGTATTTGATGAAGCGAAAAGTGTACCGCTTTTAGGGGGTCATTTAACCCCTAAATCGTATTTATTTGATCAAATATTGCCCTAAATCGTTCCTTTTTTCATTTTAGGTACTTTGGAGAAGAAATCTGGAAAAGGAAGCATTTTGGACGTTTTTGGAGCATAAAAGTGAAGAAAACAACAAAGTCTCAAAATCGGCTGGAAAAGTACCTGTGACGGCGTCAAGCACCATTGTGACGCCGTCAACCCTTGACGTGCCAGAGAGGATTTTGGATGATTAAAAGGGGACGGCGTCAAGAAGGCCATCAAGAAACCCTAACTGCGGCGAGGTGACGGCGTCAGCTCTATAACGTGACGCCGTCAGATCTGATTTTCTATATATATTCTCAAAATTTTTAGTCATTAGTGTGTAACTTTGTGAGGAGAAACCCGAAGACGATTTTTCTGCTACTTTTAAGGGTTTTATACCCTTGGATCTCCCATGTTCAATTGAAGATAAGTAATCAATTAATCATTCAACATGTCTATGTGTTGTTTGATTATATCTTGTTCTTGTCTTTTATTTAACATGCTAGGCTAGGTTTATCTTGTGTTTGCTTAGATCTAATGAAACCTAACTTTTGATTATTGGTTGTTGGTGTGTTATTAATTGTATTGGATGATTGTTTATCGATGTTAGGCTTAAGAAAACTGGCTAACCTCCTATACGGTAACTTGCTTGAACGTCTTAAGAAACATGAACCAATGCGTACTAAGGTTTTTATGGTTGTATTTAATGCATGAGCGAATTCTAGTGATCCCATGTTAGGAGCTTCTTAGCCGGCTCGACATAGGAGTGAAGTAGGAGCTTATAGAGTTGGGGAAGTACGTACGCCACCCCACGATTGGTATTAAGGAATACACCCGTCATCCACGTAATTAATACACACTAATCAACCAGTAAAAGATAGTTAGGGAGTAAGGAAATCTAAGTAAACACATTTCTCTCCATATAAGTTCCACAACCTTTTTATTTTCAGTTATTTTATTTTATTTGCAATTGTAGTTATTTGGGTTAGTTGACTAGCAACGAATTCCGCCCACTCCTTCAAACCCGAGATTTTACTTGCTTTTATAAAAATATAAAAAAATACAAAAAGAATCTTCCCTCACCCTTAGACCTATTAGAGTAGTTTTTCAATCCTAACGACACTATTTCCCTAGAGAACGATCAATCCCCCGGTACTTGCCACTACACTATACTACATCGGTCAGGTACACTGCCTGGTGGGGATTGCAAGCCTCTTGAGATCCCTCGAGAGGTAAAACCTGTTTTAAGGTCGCAAAACCACGCATCAATGCATAATCATAAGAATAACGCTATAAAAACATGTTTAAAATGAGCGTTATCAGACAGTCCCGAATCTTATGCTCCGTAGATCCACATTTGAAACATGCTCCTGAAATCTTGTAGCACGGTCTGCCAAGGTGAAGTTTCCCACAGGTGACACAAGGTAGGGCTGTAGCTTGATCAGGATACTGTCTCTGATTAGTAGCCCTCGAACCACG
Organism: Artemisia tridentata subsp. tridentata; assembly: GCA_021014915.2. Taxonomy (NCBI): domain Eukaryota; kingdom Viridiplantae; phylum Streptophyta; class Magnoliopsida; order Asterales; family Asteraceae; genus Artemisia; species Artemisia tridentata. The sequence goes on along the minus strand of CP139506.1, from coordinate 244,647,953 downwards.
GTTGAACTGCTGAGCCTGATCTCTTCCCGTCCTCTGGTTGTTGGAACCCCTTCCATCATCCCTCCTATCATCACCTCATCTATCTGATCCACGTCGATCGACGCTACGCCTATCGTAGTCCCTCTGATCATACTCACGTTGATTATCCCTAGACCGAATCCTATCACCGTCCCTATTTCTCTTGTTACTCAGTCCCTTTCTTTCTTGCAAAATCTCGATGTTGCGAGAAGCTTTGGCAACTTGTGCTACATCTGTGAACTCAGTGTTCATAATTCGGTCAAGAATCCAATCATTTAGAGCCCACTTAAAAATTTTTGCTTGCTCCGTCGAAGTACCAGCCCTAGCACCCAAGAAACCAGCCAAACGAATGAACCTCTTCATAAAGTCAGTGCTCGACTCTTTCTCCATCTGTCGGATCGAATGGTACTCTCTCTCATATTTTTGCTGCTCACACAATGAAAAGTACTGTAGAAAGAAAACATCACGGAAATCATTCCATGAAAAAGCAGCAACAAAATCCTCTCCACCCTTAGCTAGCTTGTACGCTTTCCACCAACTGAGTGCATCACCCTCAAACTTATAGCTGGCCAACCTTGCCTTGAACTGGTCGTCACATCCCAGAACTTCAATGATTTTCTCCATATGCGCGATCCAATCCTCCGCCTCAATCGGAGTAGTCGCAGAGCTGAACGATCGAGGCTTTTGCTTACAAAACCTCTCTAACCAAGTATGAATAGTCACAGGTGGAGCATCACCACCAGCACCCCCACTACCACTAGCCGTATTTTGACGGACCTCAGTCGTGATCCGGTCAGTAATGCCCGATAACAGTGCGTAAACGGCCCGCTGGACTGCTGCAGCAAATGTAGGGTTGGAACTGAAATCTTTGGTATTACGAGTGTTAACCATATGAAAGATCATAAACGGATCAACGAAGACAAATCAAAGGTAAGGATCAAAATACGAAAGGAAGAGGTCGAATCAAAAGCGAAGCCTAATTTCTACCCAATCCTCACTAGTCATAGCCTAAGCTCTATAGGGCGAAACCTGTCTCTGATATCATAATTGTAACACCCTAACCCGACAAGGGCTAAAATGCTACATTATGGTGACAAATCAGAACATAAACGAAAAGCGGAAATCTTAAATAAATAATCCAAAGTCATGAAAACACATGACAACAAAAGTCATAACAGAAATCCAATAATGTCTACAAAGGACATAAAATCCAAATACTAAGTCTGAAAAGAAATAAATCTATCATATGAGAATAGTCTATGGTAGCTCTTCTAAGCTCCTACTCTCACACTCTTCCCCCAGAATCCCTGCTTATTACCTACCGCAGAGAAAAGAATGCGGCTGAGCTAATGCTCAGTGAATAGATATAAACAATAACTGATAATAAGATAATCAAAATGAATACGGATCAAGTTAAGTCAAATCAAAGAAAGAGAAAGAGCCTGCTGAGAAAATGTCAGATGAAACAGAATACAAAACGAATATGAATTAGATACTGAATCAGAGTGCATAAAAATTATCAATCAATATAGGATCGGAGTGCATTGCCCAACCGCCTAAGCATGATACATGAATAGGCCAAATAATCATATCACAAATAATATGCCGTCAATTCCAAAGTTGTACAAGGAGCTGCAGACTCCAATGAACCAAAATGTGATAGGGTGTAGGAACACACACCAACCAATCACCAGATACAGATACAGATTCCCTAGGATGTATCCATACGCTCCCTACAAAACAATGTAGTACATACACTAGCTCAAGGCTAGCATACATACTCAGATAATCATAATGGCCAAAGTGCTATATATCATATACAGAAATGGGAACGCCGGGGACTAATCACACCGCCCCAGATAGTGTCATGCCACCGGTGCCTCAATGACATGGTGTAACACCCCCGTTTTCGATATACGCAGCGGAATATAAGTTTGGGGTGCTACTTCAAGTATCACAGTCATGAGAATAGAAAATGACTCGAAAAGAAAAGTTTTAAATAAAATTGTTATCATTCATTATTTAAATCAGAGTACATTATATAGGTCCCAGAGGGAGGTTCAGAAAATATGTTATAAAAGATACATTATTCATCGAATGATAACAAAGTGGACACTCTTATTATAAAAAGAAAGTCCACAGCCACTCCGTGCCAAAACCATACTCCTAGTTACCTGAGATAAAACATGCTAAAAGGTCAACACAAAGGTTGAGTGAATCTATAATATTTAAAGTTATAATAAGTTTTGAACACAAGCTAAAATAAGAGAAATCAGTTATATCATAATATGGAATATTGCACTAAACCTCATGACACGCAATGAGTTGACAGTTTCCAGTCTCACTAACATAACAAAAATGAAAGTGGTTTGCCCCCAGGATTAGATATCAAATATAATGCATTTGTCTAATCGACTACCACGAAGATATCTATCCGATTAGACAAATGGGTCGTCAGGCCAATAGATCTATTCACATATTCGCGCTCACCAGCAGGTGACTAATGGTGCATGATATGAGGGTCTTTTAAATAATAACATAAATAAGGGACAGTTAGCCTAGTGCAATAACAATTAGGAAAATACTTGTGTTCGGTTTGATAGCATGTATCTCCCCACGAGTTTAGAAAATATATAAAGAAAAGTGGGACTATAAACTCACCTTGACAGTCTGGATGGAAAACAAAGTTAAACAGAGTTGATAAACGTCTTCGGCACGCAACCTGGTTCGTTATGTCAAGTTTCAGTAATCGTTTCTGAATATTTATAAGTTTTATAATTCGTTTCGTAACGTTTTCGGTTGTCGATTAAATGTTAAATTTGAGACAACATGAAGTCTCTTCAAAAGTTATAAGATTTTATCTTATTTCTTATTTTTATGTTTTCGTTTCGTTCGTTGGTTAATTACTTCCCGTTCATTTTTTATCGTAGTTTAGTTTATAACTCAAATTATATTAATAATACTAATAATAATAATAATAATAATAATAATAATAATAATAATAATAATAATAATAATAATAATAATAATAATATTATTAGTAATTTTAATAATAATTATTATAGAAAATGTTACACTTTATCCCCTAAAGTTTCACATATTGACAACTTATACCCTTGAACTTTCGTAAAATGATAATTTTTACCCCTTAACTTTTATAAAATTACAATTTTTACCCCTCAACATTGGTCAAATGACAGTTTTTACCCTTGTAGTTTCAAAATGACACTTTTTACCCTTGAGGTTCTTGTCGACATCAAACTAAGTCCTTTTTATAATTTTACTTATAGTCTTGGCATAAAATACCCCTGAGACTCCCGTCGCGTTACACACGACGTCCTTATTTTCATAAAGCGCGTTATATATTACGGAAAATAGCAAAACTTTTTACGACTCTTTTACATACTTCTTTATCAGTTTATAAATATCATTTTTACAAATTTCCAGCTCGTGATTCGAGCTCACGAGCTCGGAATAATTTTTATTAGGGTGCGTATGTTCGAAGTTTTGGGCAGAAAAACAAGCAGAAAGAAGTGGTGATATCTCAGTGAAAACTTAATCGTTTTGCTTCGTCCTTTTTCCTATAGTTAGATAACTATGTGACCTTTATTCTGTCAAAAATCTAGAATTTTTAAGGTTCATTTGGTGGTCGAATTTAAGGTGGAAAGTCTGAGATCTGCTGTTGGTCTCGCTAGGAACAAAGGAAAGGAAAAAAAATGGTTTTTGGTTTTCGAATCTTATGAACTAGAGATCTTAGCACCTCTTCAGTATATATAACATATCTAGACTAGTTTTTAACATATTTTAGATGTTCTAGGTTCATAAAAAAAATACAAGGGTGTTTGTTTGTCGCGTTAGAAATGAAAAAGAAAAAGAAAAATTAGATTTTTGATATTTTAAGGTTTCTAGCTAATTTCTAGTATATAACCTATTAATATTAAGTATGTTTAACATATTTCTACCATGTTTTAACTCTCTTAAGTTGTAAAAATAAATAAATAAGGGTGTGTTTGTTTTAGTTCGAACAAAACAAAAAAAGAAAAGAAAGAAAAGGAAATTTTTAGTTTTAGGTTTTGACTATTATTAGAGGTCACTTAATTATTATCTTAGGAGTATTTAGAGCATATGTGAGATAATGAAATGAGTTTAGAACTTACCTAGCTTGTTTAAGTTGATTAGGGCAAGTTTAAAGCGAATAGGACTTCGAAATGATACACAAGAGCTTCTCCTTCCTTCTTTGGCTTCTTAGGGTGTTCCTAGAATCATATAAGGGCTGTGGGATCGGTAGGGTTGGTGATTGTGGGCTGTGAGGGTGTTTTCGAATGGACTTGAGGAGAAAAAGAGGTGTAGTGCTTGGCTATTTATAGAAATGGTGATCTAGGGTTTCTGTAGTCTTATAGGGTTTCTCTTGGGAGTGTGTGGAGAGACAAGGGAGATGTGTCTCCTCATTTATGGCGCCATGTGGTTTAGAGGGGGAAAGAGTAGATATGGAAAACTCCTAGCCATACGAGTAGGCCATTTCTAGAAGAGGGGGGGATGTGGAAGTTTAGGGTTTTAACATTTTTATACTTAGGGTTTAAGAAAAATAGGACTTGGTTTGTGTTTTGTTGATTTAGAACTAGGTTAGTGGAAAATGGGAGTGTTTGGTTCGATTAGGGCTTCATGGGGTTGTACATCGAGCTTAGGCATGTGGTACTCTAGGGTTAGGGTTTTAGTTAGGGCTTTTAGGGTTTATGTATTAATTAGAAATGATTTTATAGTTTTTCTAAATACATATATGTATATCGAGCTATAGAAAATCAAAAGGAAATAATTTGGTGCTTTGGTGAGTTGTACCTTAAGCTTAGAAATGTTGTACTAGGGTTTAGAAAATAAGAAAAATGTAATTTTAATAATTCCTTAATTTATATAATTTTTATTAAAGTTTTAAAGTAATTAAATGTGTTTTTAAAGTCTTGTGCATTAGAGAGTTGTACAATAGATTTAGAGGATTGTACAATTGTTTTATAAATCTAATAAATTTATTTTAAAAATTAATGTATGAAATTATTGCAAAATTATGCCTTTAAAATAGTTATTTTTAAAGTTTATATAGTGTTTTTATTAATAATTGGTTTTTATGCATTAAGGACTTGTACATATATATTTTATAAAAATATTATTTAGGGTTTTTGATTTTATTACATAAAATTATAGTTTTGTGAAATTAGGGTTTTATCGGGAGATAAAGTGGAATTAGGGTTTTTATATTTTAGATGCTTGTACCTTAGTTGTATTTTAGTATTTTTAGGGTTTTGTTACTTACACTTATTATTATAATAGTTTACAGTTTTATAGAACACTCTATTAAATAAGAAATGTTTAGTTTATACGTACGTTAACAATTTAACGTAAAATAGCAAATGAGATATCTTAAGGTTTCATATGATAATGTTTACACTTAATAAATATTAAGTACGTTGAGGTTAGGTTGCATGCGAGCACGTTTATCGAGGATGTGATCTACGTCACATAAGATAATAGTTATGATCAAATATTAAATAATAAAAAAAAAATACACGTGGAAAATGATAAGTATTCTGAGAGATAGTTTATTATAGTGTGGGATTTTTCACAGCGGTTACAGTCTCCCCCCGTCGAGGGAATCTCGTCCCGAGATTCAGTCTACGTTGGTTGAGAGGTTAGGAAAAGTGAAGTATAGAGAGAGTCAGACTTAGTTTTCTAACCTATTCAGATAGGGAATATGAGAGTGGGAAATCGTACAACGATTTTATTTACGATGGGAGTTTGATATACTTAAAATGCCTCAAGTTTAAAAATAATATTATATATAATATTATCTTATTCTTATGTCCTATGAATCCAATAATATCGCCTTACTGCTAATCCTTGGTTATATCTTTAACCTAAAAAGGTTGTCTAGGAATTTCCATTTGATACCTAAGGGAACGCAGTTTGGTCAATTTTATCCCTACCAGATGAACTAAATTTGAATGTTTTGCAACCTAATAAATCTAGGGCTGTGAACAGTACTGGGTAACGGTAAGATTTTTAACGCCTATGAACAGTCGATATTAACGGCCATGAATAGTGAATTGCAACGGTCCAGAATAGTGAATAACGGCTAGATTTCATCTATAAATACCCCATTTTTAATCCTCATCCTTTCATCACTAAATTCTTTCCTAAAAACCTCAAAAATGCCGCACCTTATTACATACCTAGCAATTGTTTACGTTGTTGCGGTTGCTACCTACATTGCGTATAATCCGGAAGAAGATCTCGAAGCCTTGGGCGTGATCTTAATGTTCGTCATACCACTTACTATCGTAGCCTTTATCGTGGATCAGACATAGGGAAAATAAGTCTTGCGCTAGGGTTATTAGTATAGGTCCTTGTTGTGTTTTCCTAGGTAATCCTTAGTGAAATAAAACTTATGTAATCCTTGTAATATTAGCACTTCCATTGCTAACTATGTCTCTATGTATTAACTTCCAAGGTTTCTAATAAAATTTGTACTGTTTGGGTTTTGCCATAAATCCTTGTAAATTTCTAGGGTTTCTCTATCCATAATTTTGTTAATTTCCTATCTTAGAGGTAATGGGTAGTAGATGTAGACTTCTATTGTATCAAATCAAGATGATAGTTTATGAGAAATTTTGTTTTCAATATTTTGCTTTTCAATGAAAATTGTTATTAGAAAATTTGAAAAGATAACTGTCCAATTCATTACATGATTCTTCATAAATTATACATAGTTGATCAGGCTATGTATAATTGAGGATCAAATGATGCGATGTTTGGCTCAATCACTATGGTATTTATTCTTTTTCAAAAGTTTTAGATGGTGTACAATGCGTTAGTTTTGGAAAATAACTTCATAATTATTTTTCAAAAGAATAGAAAATTTTTTTAGCCCACACTACAGTGATGGGTTAGGGTTTTTCCTAAGGTACTAATGGGAGATCCTCGAAATAAATCTTAGGGTTCATCTAAGGTTCCTACAGGCTAGGGAGAGTCTATTGTTCCGTCAAAATAATATTCACCAAATTTCCTAAAGGTATACTGGTGGTTTTGCTATATACTAATTATGAACAGGGTAAGGAGGAATGGAATAGATACTGAAGCTAATGCAGATTGGGATTATTACGGAAATATTACAAGATGAAGGTTTCATACGGTAGAAAGATAGTGATTACACTTAGGTTACATCCATCGTAACTTAAGGTAGAGATTCAAAAGGAAATACAACTTAAGGAGTTCTAAACCTCAACTTATTCATTTATTACAGGGATTTGTCTTCTGTTTAAACTTAAGAGTCATCCTAGGACATGGTTGAGATTTCTTAATGAATTCTAGTTTTCTTTTTCACTAGTCTTGGTTTTCCAATTGGTATTGTGGTTTTCCAATCATCGAGCTTTCTCTTAAGGTCATTTTTCTTAGGCGTGGCATCTTGCTTAATTCCTAGGTTGGGAAATTCTTAAGTTAAGGTGATGGTCTTTCTATCATCAAGTTTTCGCTTTTGGTTATTTTGCTTAATTTTCTTGGGTTAGGGTGATGGTAGGTTTAGTCAGGGAGATTCGTAAATTTACGATGTGTCTGGTTAATATCGTAAATAAATGATTAACTCTTGGTATTAAACTGCTAAGGAACAAACTAATTCATTTGAAGTTCAGCAACTTTCTCTTCATTCATCAAGTTTTCTTCCGAAATTTATCTTAGAGGATTCTATGGTTAAAAGCCTAGTTATGGTAGGTCTATGGAATCATAATAATCTTTAGGTAAAGTCAGGAAGGGAAGGATCTGTTGTAGGTCTAGTAGTTTTTTGGTTTGGAGTTGTGGAAATCATTTTGTGCTTATTAATGGGAGTGAGATTTTTGTATAAGGTCATGGGTAGTCATTACATATATGCACAGCATTATTGTAAGACATAGTGGAAAGAATTTGTTCTCAACATAAACATATAACAAAAGGAGATTGTTATAGATTTAAATATTGATTACAAACTCTGAAAGTTTCAGGCTTATTGGAAAATATAGGAAATACTAACCAAATACTATTCGGTTTAGTAGACACAACTTTGATACATGTAAATTTAAGATCAGTTACATCCTTGACGTAAATGATTAGCTTCAGTCTCAAGTTTTAGTTGTGCAGCTTCCATTTCTGTGAAGCGTTCCTGAAATTCCTGGTACAGTCACGATGTTTTCGGTATCCGAGTCCGACATAAGAGTAATAGAATGAGTAGGGGAAACTATAACTCGGTAACCACCCGATAATTATAAATATTTTTCTATGTAACTTAAATGGTTAACAGTAAATTATGTCTAAATAACGTTTCAGTAGCGTCGTGGCACGGAGGACTTTGGTTAAGTTTTTGTAAAAAACGGTTATAGTCCAATGTTTGAAAACATTTGGTTCTCTATAACCATGAGCTCTGATACCAATCTGTAACACCCCCGTTTTCGATATACGCAGCGGAATATAAGTTTGGGGTGCTACTTCAAGTATCACAGTCATGAGAATAGAAAACGACTTGAAAAAAGACGTTTTAAATAAAATTGTTATCATTCATTATTTAAATCAGAGTACATTATATAGGTCCCAGAGGGAAGTTCAGAAAATATGTTATAAAAGATACATTATTCATCGAATGATAACAAAATGGACACTCTTATTATAAAAAGAAAGTCCACAGCCACTCCGAGCCAAAACCATACTCCTAGTTACCTGAGATAAAACATGCTAAAAGGTCAACACAAAGGTTGAGTGAATCTATAGTGTTTAAAGTTATAATAAGTTTTGAACACAAGCTAAAATAAGAGAAATCAGTTATATCATAATACGGAATATTGCATTAAACCTCATGACACGCAATGCGTTGACAGTTTCCAGTCTCACTAACATAACAAAAATGAAAGTGGTTTGCCCCCAGGATTAGATATCAAATATAATGCATTTGTCTAATCGACTACCACGAAGATATCCATCCGATTAGACATCCATCCGATTAGACAAATGGGTCGTCAGGCCAATAGATCTATTCACATATTCGCGCTCACCCAGCAGGTGACTAATGGTGCATGATATGAGGGTCTTTTAAATAATAAGATAAATAAGGGACAGTTAGCCTAGTGCAATAACAATCAGGAAAATACTTGTGTTCGGTTTGATAGCATGTATCTCCCCACGAGTTTAGAAAATATATAAAGAAAAGTGGGACTATAAACTCACCTTGACAGTCTGGATGGAAAACAAAGTTAAACAGAGTTGATAAACGTCTCTGGCACGCAACCTGGTTCGTTATGTCAAGTTTCAGTAATCGTTTCTGAATATTTATAAGTTTTATAATTCGTTTCGTAACGTTTTCGGTTGTCGATTAAATGTTAAATGTGACACAACATGAAGTCTCTTCAAAAGTTATAAGATTTTATCTTATTTCTTATTTTTATGTTTTCGTTTCATTCGTTGGTTAATTACTTCCCGTTCATTTTGTTGATATAAATAATGCCTAAACACGTTATTAATATTTTTCGATATCTCTACGTTTTGATAATCACAAAATGTAAAATCATTAATCGGAAAATTATGACGTAAACAAGTATTTAGTTGTAAATATTTATTTCTACAACTCAAATCACTTAAGGTATGAATGAACTAATGCTTAATGCATTGTATGATCAAAGGAACATTTTCTTAAACCCTAGATTTTTTATAAAATGTCAAAAACATTTTATATCTTTTAGAAAAACATTTTTGGTAATAAATAAAAAGGTTTAATTCATTATAAATTTATGAATTCAAATTTTCAACCAAAATCAGTAAAAATGTTCCAGAAAAACCTTCCCCACAAAAAGAAAAAACTAGGCAATGGCTAGGGAGGGGCGGGCCCCTTAATTATACTTGGCGGCCCCCTTAAAATTAAGGGGACCGCCCCCTATTTAAGGGGGCCGGCCCCGCTCCAGTAGGTTCCAGCTGTCCAGTTTTTCTTCCTATAAATACGAGCCTTCCCATGGATTTTTACTCACCTTTTTCACACCCAAACATTCTGTTTTAAATCTTGTAAATCCTTTCAAAAACCCTTTGATCATATTCTCTTAAGCATTGGTTTCTAAGTGCTCCAAACTTCCACCATCAAAGTGCAAAAGAAGAATACTCCTTCAACTAGAGAATAAGTATTATAGTTTAATTTATCATCATTGTAGTTAGTGTAAAATGTTGTTAGTTGTGATAAGAGATTAAATGTAAGTAATAGTTGTGTGAAAGAAGTAGTGTAGAAGTGTTAAGTCGTGAATAGCGTGAAGAAGTTGTGAAGAAGTCGTGAAGCCGTCGTGATTAAGTTGTGTAGAAGTTGTGTACAAGTCGTGAGATTGGTTCTAGCTACGATTAGAACTCGACATCTAGCTTTGTGTCGTTAAGCCGGTGTAAGCTAAAGTTGTGTATGGTTTTCTCCGCCATAAAGGAGTTTGTTGACATAGTAAAGAAAACTCTCGAGTAGGTGACTCGAGGAGTGGAGTAAGGCAAGGAAGGTGTCCTTGTAGCCGAACCACTATAAATCTTTGTGTTGTGGTTTGATCTTTCCATCTCTTTCTTTCATTTCATTATATTTACTTTACTTGCATTGCTTATCTATATTTGTTTATATTTGTTCATATTGATCAAGAGTTGAATTCACATAAGATAGAATCGAAGTTTTAAAAAGTAAACAAAAGTTTTCATAAATTAAAAAGACGTAAAACTATTCAACCCCCCTTCTACTTTTCCACAATTGGTATCAAGAGACAGGTCAAACAAGATTTTTAAAATAAACTGTATTTTAAAACTTGAAACGATCTCTGGAATCTGAAAAATATTTAGAAGGGCAATCTATGCAAGGACCACAACTATTTGAAAGTGATGGATTTCTTTATTGGAAAAATCGATTCGAAACTTATGTGAAATCAAAAGATCTAGATCTTTGTCATGTTATTACTAATGGTGATTTTTTACCTATTCAACATAATCTTGAAACTAGAAAGGATGAAGTTGTACCTTTTGAAAAACAAAGTGATGATTTAAAAAGAAAACTTTCTAAAAATAATGAGGCTAAAATGGTTATTTATAATGCGTTACCACGTAAAGAATACAAAAGAATCTTTATGTGCGAAACCGCAAAAGAAATTTGGAATTCTTTACTAATAACTCACCAAGGTAATAGTCAAGTCAAAGATAATAAAATAGATCTTCTTGTTCAACAATATGAACAATTCACTATTCTGAAAGAGGAATCAATTGATAATGCATTTGCTAGGTTTAACACAATCATCACAAGTTTAAAGGCACTTGATGAGAGTTTTTCTAGTAAGAATTTTGTCAGGAAATTTCTTAGGGCTCTTCATCCAAAATGGCGAGCTAAAGTTACGGAGATTGAAGAATCGAAGAAATTGTCAACCCTTCAACTTGACGAGTTGATTGGCAACTTGAAAGTCTACGAAGCAATAATCAAGAAAGACTCCGAGATGGTCAAAGGAAAGAAAGAGCAAAGCAATTCAATCGCGTTGAAAGCTAGGAAAGCATCAAGTGACGAGGATAGCTCAACCTCCGAAAGTGATGATGAAGAATATGCCATGGCCGTAAGAGACTTCAAGAAGTTTTTCAAAAGACGAGGAAGATTCGTTAGACAACCACATGACGAAAGGAAAACACTGCAAAGAAAAAAAGACGACAAAGGTAGCAAGAGCGAGAGGAAGTGCTTCAAATGCGGTGATCCAAATCATCTCATTGGAAGATGTCCTATGATGTCAAAAGAGCAAAACCAAAAGGCGTTCATTGGAGGAGCATGGAGTGACAGTGACGAAGACGAGAAAGAAACCACAAAAGAGGAGAAGTGTCTTATGGCTAAGACATCAAGTGAGGTACGTTCCGAAACCGAATACTTTAGTGATGAAAATTTATCATTAGATGAAAAAGACCTAGATAACGAATATAATAGGTTATGTATATTAGGTCAAAAAGTAATGACTAAAAATAAATCACTAAAACACATAAATAACCAATTAGAAAAAAAATACTAGAATTAAAAATTAAACTACATAACTTAGAAAAAGACAAAGAAGTCTTTGAATGTAAAACATGTCAAGAAACTAAAAATGAAAACGAAATACTTAAGGAAGAAATTTGTAGACTTAACAAATTTGAAAATAGTAGTAATTCTCTTAGGGATATAATAAGCATTCAAAGAATATCAGGAGATAAAACCGGATTAGGATTTAACTCAACTAAGGCTACAACTAGTGAAACTAAAAATGTAAAGTTTGAAATTGAAACTAGTAATCAAAAAATATTAGAGTCAAAGCCTAAATATATACTTATAAAAGATAGAAAAATACCCATAGCTAATAATGAGGAAATAAAAGCTTTCTACAAACCATCTTTAAAAACCGAAGTAGAATACTCTAAACCAAAGCTTAGGTCAAAAACACCTCCTCCTAGAAGACCACCTAGTCCTCACCCTCGGCCTAAAACACCTCAACCTAGAAGAAACCAAAATAGACCAAACCGTCAAAATAATACTCACCCAATGTGGAATTATTCAAATCCACCAAGTTTCAATCCTTGGGGAATACTTCCACCATACATGCATCCTAGTCAATTGCAAACCATGTTCGGTGCAAACAACTATGGACAAATTGGACAATGGGGACCAAGTGGCTAAAGTGTTCACTCATCGGGAATTTCGGCATCTCTCCATTGATTGACTTCTATGAGTCAACATAAACTTTTTGAAGTGCCTGAAGACTACTTATTGAAGACTAAAATGTACGCCTTTCTTTCATGTCTTACTCTATGTTATATGCTTAGGACTAAGGAACTAGCAAATTGCATGCCCCCGTAAGTTTTAATGCCTAGTTTAGTTGGTTCTTGCGTGTTAGTTAGAAGATAATCTCTTATACATATATCTAATATAAATACATATATAAATATACTATATACATATATAAATATATTCGCACATAACCTAGATACGTCATTTGTTGACTATCTAGAACTAAAAGAAATTGTTCGTCCTCGAACCTTTTCTTCCCCCTTTGCCTCTTTTGAACTTTAACGTTCAACACGAAAATCTTCCGTGTCCACTATCACATAACTCATGGTGATGAAGAGAAGTGAGTTAAGTGGATTAACGTAGAAGTAGCACTTCGACCGTATAGTCAAGAAAACTATGGATGAAACAATCTCCCATCGCCGTCAGCACCTATCTCCGTCATTACCTCATCATTTCTCGACTCTATTCAACATCCCACGTTTACACACAATATATATATAATATATATATATATAATATATATAATATTTTTATATATATATATATATATATTAACACACACACACATTTACTCTCACTCCCTAAAATCTTTGTCGACTTGACATCTTGATTATTTTATCCAAAATTCTCAAGAAATATTTTCTTAACGAAATGTTATTAAAATGTCAAGTATTCCTTCCTCGTGCCAATAAAACCCAACGTATTTTTGATATATAATAAATCTATCTATATACCTAAAAATATTTTGCTATCAGAAACTAAACCCGAAAAAAATCAAATTTTGGCAGGCGGCCCCCTTAATGTTTAAGGTGACCGGCTAGTAAACGGGGGCGGTCCCCTTAATAATTAAGGGGACCGGCCTACTGTTGCCACCAAATTCGTTTTTCTTCCAAAATTCTTTACCAAACACTCCATTTTACAAACACTCCTTCCCTATCCTCTGCTGTGAACGAGCTGCAAACCCAAAACCATTCACCAAATCACCATTTCCGACTAATTTCGCAAGGGGCAAACACCTATATTTCGATTAGCAACACATTTTGTAAGTTTTCCAATACACATTTTATCTAATTTCATCCAATTTTGAGTCTAATCATAATTAGGTCTTTTACTTAATTTTTCAAAATCCGAATTTTTGTTGAAATTGAGTCTAGGAATGTTATAATCAAATGCTCCCCATAGGATTAGAATGCTTAATCAACATAAATACTAAGTAATTAGATACTTGTTATACATTGTTGAATTATGCCATAAACACTTGTTAAAACTAATCACATTGCTACATCATAACCTCTTAATACTAAAAATATATTTTTCGAATCATAAAAATGTTTTTGTTAAATATAAGAGAGTGTTTGGATTAGGAGCTAGAGTCATCGAAATTTAATCAAAATTAAGTTCACAACTACTTGCCAAGTTTATAAACACGCAATTAGTTGTTTTGAGTCATCAAGATACATAATTCATATGTATATTGAAATATTAGTAGTTATTTTTATAATTAAGGGAGCGTTTGGCATAACATTTTGAAAGAAATTTTTGAGTCAAAATTTAAGTTTTCACCTTTTTCAATAAATCACTTAACACAAACACTCGTAAGAAATAGCTAGATATACAATATAATGTTTATCTAGCCACATTTCAAAGTAGCTTATGATATATAAAGGAGCGTTTGGATATTTTTGATTTCTTGTCATAATATCCATGTAACTATTCTTTAACATCATAAAATACATTTTAAGCGAGTTAAAAAAAAAAAAAAAAAAAACTAAGGAACATTGTAAAATACTTCTTCGGATTAAAGTTTTAGAGTCGAAGTATGTTTACGTTCCACATAAGGAGCATATATAATATATGCATGTCATTTTCTTATTTTTTTTGTGTTGCTTTCTTGTATAGGTGAAAATGCCTAAAGCTACAGTCGGTGATCTTTCCAAAACCAAGGCCTACATTCCAAAAGTCTCCGAAACTCCCGGCATATCTCCTTCTATTGCATGTTTCTATCGACCCATCGAAAATAGAAACATTCACGAAGGTAGAGTTGTCGATCCATCTTTTTATCAATCTGATCAAATTGAGAGAATGTTCTCAAATGTTCGTCTCGATTGTCTCTACAAAATAAATGAGCCAATCATTCCTCGCTTTGTTCTAGACTTCTATAGCCAAGTGACGGTGCAAGCCGATTCATATGGCTATATTCTTATTTCCTTTATGATCCAAAACGAATTTATCACTCTCGATCTAGCTCAGTTTGGTCAAATTCTCCAAATTCCTTACAACGGTCAAGCCATTTTCTCCAATGAATGGGATCTCTCATCTCTTGAGAAAAATCGGCCTCAGAATGGTCCGTACTATTCTGATATTCCTTCTCCTGACCAGATCCGTGGACTTCTCGAGCTAGAACGTGGTACGACTAGCCGAAGGATCAAGTCAAAAAATGTCGAAATTCATGCAAACCAAATCATTCTTAAAGAGTTAAGCCCCGACATGAAGCGTTGGGAAGAACTCATTCATGAGAATGCGTTCGGTACCGGTGGTCACCGTGATCATCTCACGGCGAGCATTGCTCACATGTTGTGTTGTATTGTTGCAGAAGAACAATACAATTTGGCTTACCTCTTTGTCTATCGCATCATGTCAGCCAAAAACACTCCCAACGCCAACCTTCCCTATGGCATGTTCCTCACCCGTCTCTATCGTTATTTCATGGAACATTTCCCTCATCTTGAGAGTGATGCTTACCTATTCGTTCATCCCGTCCTACGCCCTCTATCTCGTAGCCAACTTCGTCGATCTCGTAGTGACAAGGGCAAATCTAGACGCCCTAATATCTACGCACCTCGTAGTTCCACATGTCATCGGGGAGATGATGATGAGGAGGAGGAAGGCACCTCACGTGTCAGTACTCCATCTCCCACGAGGTTCGTGGACAATCTCCCGGAACTTAACTATTCCGATTATCAAGTTCCTCGTCCTTCCGAACAAACCGAACAAATCCTATTTGAACGACAAACCGCATTACTCAACACAACTCAACAGATGCATCAAGAAGTTAGAGGTGGTTTCAAGTCGATAGGAAAAGCTTTCAAGAATATTTTCGGAAAGAAGAAGAGATGAGATGTGGAAGTTGGCTTCTTTGAACAATATTATGTTTAGACATTTTATTTTGTATTTCTTGCATGTTATAGTATGTTAGTATCTATTTTCTTGATTAGTTTTTAAATGCTATGCTTAAATTGATATGCTTGTTAATGATTAAATAACATGCTTATTCTATAATAAGATTATTTTTAGTCTAAATGTATACATGCCTATTTAAACATGTTTATGCCACTATATAATAATTCTTCTTGTACATGATCCAAATGAAGCTTGCTGCAAATACACCCTAACAATGACCCTTTTCTGGAAATTTTTCAAATTTGGTCGCCTGGGAAAACAGCAGATGGGCGGCCCCCTTAATTCCCTAGGCGGTCCCCTTAATTTTAAGGGGGCCGGCCAGCAATTAAGGGGACCGGCCATCTGGGAAGTAAAATTCACTGTTTTCTTTTGCATCATGTGACCTCTTTTATCTAGCCCCAGCTACCATTTCTCCTTATGGACAAACTGGTATTGGAATCTTACTACAAAACCTCAAAAATTAACCTAAACCAACCACATTTTCATATTATAAATTCCCTCCATATAATCACCTCTCATTCCATCATTCTTAACCATCCAAAACCACCATGTTATCACCAAAATCCTCCATCTCTAAGACTCCAAGGAAGTAAAGACTTGTCATCATACCACCAAAACAACTCTTTATTGACTTAACCCAAGATGACACCAAAAATCCATGACCACCACCTCAAAGTTCATCCTCAAGTGCACAAAATGCACCATCAAAAACACCATCTACCCATGGAGCATCATCTTCCTCCATACGATCCACTTCATCCATCAATGACTACATCAACACTCACCTAACATCATCACCAAGAGCATCATCACCACCATCCACTCAAGAACCTTCATACACCCAACTTGCCATTTCCTTATCACCCATCACACCTCTTGATGCTCACTTTTCACCATCACCAATCCCACAACCATTCT
Organism: Artemisia tridentata subsp. tridentata; assembly: GCA_021014915.2. NCBI lineage: Eukaryota > Viridiplantae > Streptophyta > Magnoliopsida > Asterales > Asteraceae > Artemisia > Artemisia tridentata. The sequence continues at coordinate 244,631,032 of CP139506.1, read as the reverse complement.
TTCCCATACCTTGGGCATTACTTGAAGCCCATGGTGACAATTGTCTTGGTTGCATCCATAACCGGACCATAATCTTTGGTCTTAGATATGAGATACACTACATGTTTTCATCACTTGAACACATGCTTACCAACCCACCACCACCACCACCTCCACCACCTTCACCCACTACACCACCTCCACCTCCTTTTTCACCCAATTAAGCATATGCAATGCTTAATTAAAAATAATTTTCAAAACCATTTTGTGTGCAAGCCCCATGGAAGATCATGTACTCCTAGAGTGATTTTGTAGATTGCATTACTTACTAGCTTATGTAGGATTGAATGTAATCTTATATGTTTGTGTATTTACACACAACATTTCTTTTATGAATGAAAGTCTTTATTTTATATGCATGTTTATTTTTGCTATATATATGCTTGTGCTTCTAATATTTTTCTTGCAAGAATCCCATATATTGTTTCATTTATGCACACGAATGAGGGGGAGTTATCGTCCCGACGAATTTTATTTCTAAAACTTGTCGGCTTAACCTTTTTGATTCTACAAAAAGGGGGAGAAATTGATGTAAACTCACTAAATACTTGTCTAAAAACTAATTTTTAGATTTAATGAGTTTAGATTTTGTAATCATCAAAAAGGGGGAGATTGTTGATATAAATAATGCCTAAACACGTTATTAATATTTTTCGATATCTCTACGTTTTGATAATCACAAAATGTAAAATCATTAATCGGAAAATTATGACGTAAACAAGTATTTAGTTGTAAATATCTATTTCTACAACTCAAATCACTTAAGGTATGAATGAACTAATGCTTAATGCATTATATGATCAAAGGAACATTTTCTTAAACACTAGATTTTTTTATAAAATGTCAAAAACATTTTATATCTTTTAGAAAAACATTTTTGGTAATAAATAAAAAGGTTTAATTCATTATAAATTTATGAATTCAAATTTTCAACCAAAATCAGTAAAAATGTTCCAGAAAAACCTTCCCCACAAAAAGACAAAACTGGGCAACGGCTAGGGAGGGGCGACCCCCTTAATTATACTAGGCGGCCCCCTTAAAATTAAAGGGACCGCCCCCCTATTTTTCTGCCTATAAATACCAGCCTTCCCCTGGATTTTTACTCACCTTTTGCACACCCAAACATTCTGTTTTAAATCTTGTAAATCCTTTCAAAAACCCTTTGATCATATTCTCTTAAGCATTGGTTTCTAAGTGATCCAAGCTTCCACCATCAAAGTGCAAAAGAAGAATACTCCTTCAACTAGAGAAGAAGTATTATAGCTTAACTCATATCATCATTGTAGTTGTGTAAAGTGTTGTATAGTTGTGATAAGTAGATCTAAGTGTAAGTAACTAGTTGTGTTGTAAAGAAGTAGTGTAGAAGTAGTTGTGAAGTAGTCGTGAAGAAGAAGTTGTGAAGAATTCGTGAAGAAGTCGTGAAGCCGTCGTGAAGCCGTCGTGAAGAAGTCGTGATTAAGTTGTGTAGAAGTTGTGTACAAGTCGTGAGATTGGTTCTAGCTACGATTAGAACTCGACATCTAGCTTTGTGTTGTTAAGCCGGTGTAACCTAAAGTTGTGTAAGGTTTTCTCCGCCATAAAGGAGTTTGTTGACATAGTGTAGAAAACTCTCGAGTAGGTGACTCGAGGAGTGGAGTAGGGCAAGGAAGGTGTCCTTGAAGCCGAACCACTATAAATCTCCGTGTTGTGGTTTGATCTTTCTATCTCTTTCTTTCCTTTCATTATATTTACTTTACTTGCATTGCTTATCTATATTTGTTTATATTTGTTCATATTGATCAAGAGTTGAATTCACATAAGATAGAATCAAAGTTTTAAAAAGTAAACAAAAGTTTTCATAAATTAAAAAGACGTAAAACTATTAAACCCCCCTTCTAGTTTTCCACACATTTGTTACCGTAGTTTAGTTTATAACTCAACTTATATTAATAATACTAATAATAATAATAATATTAATAATAATATTATTAGTAATTTTAATAATAATTATTATAGAAAATGTTACACTTTACCCCCTAAAGTTTCACATATTGACAATTTATACCCTTGAACTTTCGTAAAATGACAATTTTTACCCCGTAACTTTTATAAAATTACAATTTTAACCCCTCAACTTTGGTCAAATGACAGTTTTTACCCTTGTAGTTATAAAATGACACTTTTTACCCCTGAGGTTCTAGTCGACAGCAAACTAAGTCATTTTTATAATTTTACTTAGTGTCTTGGCAGAAAATACCCCTGAGACTCCCGTCGCGTTACACACGACGTCCTTATTTTCATAAAACGCGTTATATATTACGGAAAATAGCAAAACTTTTTACGACTCTTTTACATATTTCTTTATCAGTTTATAAACATCATTTTTACAAATTTCCAGCTCGTGATTCGAGCTCACGAGCTCGGAATAATTTTTATTAGGGTGCGTATGTTCGAAGTTTTGGGCAGAAAAACAAGCAGAAAGAAGTGGTGATATCTCAGTGAAAACTTAATCGTTTTGCTTCGTCCTTTTTCCTATAGTTAGATAACTATGTGACCTTTATTCTGTCAAAAATATAGATTTTTAAGGTTCATTTGGTGGTCGAATTTAAGGTGGAAAGTCTGAGATCTGCTGTTGGTCTCGCTAGGAACAAAGGAAAGGAAAAAAAATGGTTTTTGGTTTTCGAATCTTATGAACTCGAGATCTTAGCACCTCTTCAGTATATATAACATATCTAGACTAGTTTTTAACATATTTTAGATGTTCTAGGTTCATAAAAAAAATACAAGGGTTTTGTTTGTCGCGTTAGAAATGAAAAAGAAAAACAAAAATTAGATTTTTGATATTTTAAGGTTTCTAGCTAATTTCTAGTATATAACCTATTAATATTAAGTATGTTTAACATATTTCTACCATGTTTTAACTCTCTTAAGTTTTAAAAATAAATAAATAAGGGTGTGTTTGTTTTAGTTCGAACAAAACAAAAAAAGAAAAGAAAGAAAAGGAAATTTTTAGTTTTAGGTTTTGACTATTATTAGAGGTCACTTAATTATTATCTTAGGAGTATTTAGAGCATATGTGAGATAATGAAATGAGTTTAGAACTTACCTAGCTTGTTTAAGTTGATTAGGGCAAGTTTAATGCGAATAGGACTTGGAAATGATACAAAAGAGCTTCTCCTTCCTTCTTTGGCTTCTTAGGGTGTTCCTAGAATCATATAAGGGCTGTGGGGTCGGTAGGGTTGGTGATTGTGGGCTATGAGGGTGTTTTCGAATGGACTTGAGGAGAAAAGGAGGTGTAGTGCTTGGCTGTTTATAGAAATGGTGATCTAGGGTTTCTATAGTCTTCTAGGGTTTCTCTTGGGAGTGTGTGGAGAGACAAGGGAGATGTGTCTCCTCATTTATGGCGCCATGTGGTTTGGAGGGGGAAAGAGTAGATGTGGAAAACTCCTAGCCATATGCCATTTCTAGAAGAGGGGGGATGTGGAAGTTTAGGGTTTTAACATTTGTTTTCTTAGGGTTTAAGAAAAATAGGACTTGGTTTGTGTTTTGTTGAAATCGAACTAGGTTAGTGGAAAATGGGAGTGTTTGGTTCGATTAGGGCTTCTTGGGGTTGTAAATCGAGCTTAGGCATGTGGTACTCTAGGGTTAGGGTTTTAGTTAGGGCTTTTAGGGTTTATGTATTAATTAGAAATGATTTTATAGTTTTTCTAAATACATATATGTATATCGAGCTATAGAAAATCAAAAGGAAATAATTTGGTGCTTTGGTGAGTTGTACCTTAAGCTTAGAAATGTTGTACTAGGGTTTAGAAAATAAGAAAAATATAATTTTAATAATTCCTTAATTTATATAATTTTTATATAATTTTTATTAAAGTTTTAAAGTAATTAAATGTGTTTTTAAAGTTTTGTGCATTAGAGAGTTGTACAATAGATTTAGAGGATTGTACAATTGTTTTATAAATCTAATAAATTTATTTTAAAAATTAATGTATGAAATTATTGCAAAATTATGCCTTTAAAATAATTATTTTTAAAGTTTATATAGTGTTTTTATTAATAATTGGTTTTTATGCATTAAGGACTTGTACTTTAGTTTAAAGGACTTGTACATATATATTTTATAAAAATATTATTTATGGTTTGTGATTTTATTACATAAAATCATAGTTTTGTGAAATTAGGGTTTTATCGGGAGATAAAATGGAATTAGGGTTTTTATGTTTTAGATGCTTGTACCTTAGTTGTATTTTAGTATTTTTAGGGTTTTGTTACTTGCACTTGTTATTATAAAAGTTTAGAGTTTTATAGAAAACTCTATTAAATAAGAAACGTTTAGTTTATACGCACGTTAACAATTTAACGTAAAATGGCAAATGAGATATCTTAAGTGTTGATATAAATAATGCCTAAACATGTTATTAATATTTTTCGATATCTCTACGTTTTGATAATCACAAAATGTAAAATCATTAAATGAAAGATTATGACGTAAACAAGTATTTAGTTGTAAATATCTATTTTAACAACTCAATCACTTAAGGTATGAATAAACAAATGCTTAATGCATTATATGATCAAAGGAACATTTTCTTAATCACTAGATTTTTTTATAAAATGTCACAAACATTTTATATCTTTTAGAAAAACATTTTTGGTAATAAATAAAAATGTTTAATCCATTAATTTTAAGGGGACCGCCCCGCTCCTGTAGGTTCTCAGATTTGCCTATAAATACTGGTTCATCTCTGGACTTTTTCCTCACCTTTTGCACCTCAAACTTTCTGTTCTAAATCTCTTCTTCTATCTTTCTAAATCCTTTGATCATATATTCTTAAGCTTTTGTTTCAAGTGATCCAAAGCTTCAACCTCTCAAGTGCAAAAGAAAAATACTTCTATCCTTCAAGACAAGAAGTATTACAACTTGGTGTATCTCTTCCATCCAAGTTGTTAGTGTATCATAATTGTAAATCATTCATTTATTTGTATAAGTTGTGAATACTTGTTAGATAGGTGTGAGTATAGTTGGTTAGGCTAGATTAGTGTGTAAGTAGTGAAGGTGTGAAGAAGTTAAGGTGTGTAAGTAGTGAAGGTGTGAAGAAGTAGAAGAGTACATAACTAGAGCTAGGTTGTGAAGAAGGTGTGAAGTCTTAGTAAAGAAGCTGTGAAGAAGTCTTGAAGAAGTCGTGAAGAAGAAGTTGTGATATAGGTTGTGAGATTGGTTCTAGCTACGATTAGAACCCGACATCTAGCGTTGTGTCGTTAAGCCGGTGTAAGCTAAAGTTGTGTAAGGTTTTCTCCGCCATATGGGAGCTTGTTGACATAGTGAAGAAAACTCTCGAGTTAGGTGCTCGGGGAGTGGAGTAGGGCAAGGAAGGTGTCCTTGTAGCCGAACCACTATAAATCTCTTGTCTCGTGGTTCGATCTTTCCATCTCTATCTTTCATTTCATTTCATTACCTTACTTGCATTGCTTATTTATATTTATACTTGTTCATATTGTTCAAGAATTGAGTTCACATAAATTCGAATCTAAGTTTTAAAAGTAAACAAAGTTTTTCATAATAAAAATTAAAAAGACGTAAAACTATTCAACCCCCCCCCCCCTTCTAGTTTTCCACAATTGATATCAAGAGCCAGGTCAAACAAGATTTTTAAAATAAATTGTATTTTAAAACTTGAAACGATCTTTGGAATCCGAAAAATATTTAGAAGGGCAATCTATGCAAAGACCACCACTATTTGAAAGTGATGGTTTTCTTTATTGGAAAAATAGATTCGAAACTTATGTGAAATCAAAAGATCTTGATCTTTGTCATGTTATTACCCATGGTGATTTTCCCCCTATTCAAAATAATCCTATAACTAAAAGAGATGAAATTGTACCTTTTGAAAAACAAAATGATGATTTGAAAAAGAAACTAGAAAAAAATAATGAGGCTAAAATGGTTATTAAAATGCATTACCACGTAAGGAATATGAAAGAATTTTTATGTGTCAAACCGCAAAAGAAATTTGGGATTCTCTATTAATCACTCACCAAGGTAATAGTCAAGTCAAAGACAACAAAATAGATCTTCTTGTTCAACAATACGACCAATTTACAATTCCTGAAGAGGAATCTATTGATAATGCATTTGCTAAATTTAACACTATTATCAGAAGTTTAAAAGCACTTGATGAGACTTTTTCTAGTAAAAATTGTGTAAGGAAATTTCTTAGGTCATTACATCCAAAATGGCGCGCGAAGGTTACAGCTATTGAAGAATCGAAGAACTTGATGACGTTATCGCTTGATGAACTTATCGGCAACTTGAAAGTCCATGAAGAAATTATAAAGAGAGACTCGGAAACGGTCAAGTGCAAGAAAGATCAAATAAAATCACTTGTGCTAAAAGTCAATAAGGAAATTAGTGATGATAACGATTCAAGTGATGATAGTCAAGATGAAGAATATGCAATGGCCGTAAGAGAGTTCAAGAAATTCTTTAAGAGACGAGGAAGATTCACAAGACAACCACGAGATGAAAGAAGATCGCTTCAAAGAAGTAGGATTGATAACTACGGGAAAAGAAAGTGTTTTAGATGTGGAAGTCCAAACCATCTCATTGGCGAATGTTCGAAGCCACCGGGTTATGATTACCAAAGCGCCTTTGTTAGTGGAGCATGGAGTGATAGCGACGAAGACGAAGTGGACAAAGCAAACGACGAAAAATGTCTTGTAGCTCAAGCTACCGATGAAATATGCCTAGGAATAAATTTGGAGCCTGACGAATGGATTAAGGATAGTGGATGCTCGAAGCACATGACGGGGAATCGCAAGCTATTCTCCTCTTACAAGCCTTACAACGGAGGTAACGTTATTTTCGGTAGTGACTTTCGTGGTAAAATCATTGGCAAATGTACGATTTCTCAAGACTCTCTAACTATTGAAAATGTTGAGCATGTAGATAATTTAACATACAACTTGCTTAGTATAGGACAAATATGTGATAATAAGTGTAGAGTTACCTTTACCGATAGAGATAACGAAATAGTTAAGGACGAAAAGGTCATAGGTAGAGGAATTAGGAAAGGTGGCGTATATGTCATGAAACTAGGAAATAAACCGGAAGATAAAATATGTCTAGCAACCTTAGATGAAAACTCTACATTGTAGCATTGGAGATTAGGTCACGCTAATATGTAACAAATACAATCCCTAGCCTCTAAGGAATTAGTTAGAAATTTACCAAACCTAAGATATGATCAACATTTTTGTGATGCTTGTAAGATAGGAAAACAAGCACATGCTAGTCATAAAGCTAAGAACATAGTCTCCACTACTAGATGCCTAGAATTATTACACATGGACCTTTTTGGTCCATCCGCTGTGCAGAGTTACGGAGGATACCGTTATACCTTGGTAATTGTAGACGACTATTCACGATACACGTGGACTAGATTTTTAAGTGACAAAACCAAAGCCTTTAATAAGTTTGAAATATTTAGTAAAATGATTCAAAACAAACTAGCATGTTCTATAATATCTATTAGGACGGACCATGGTCGGGAATTTGATAATGAAGTGCAGTTCAGAAAATATTGTGATTTAAATGGAATATCTCACAATTTCTCCGCTCCTCTCACTCCACAATCAAATGGGGTAGTAGAAAGAAAGAATCGTTCCTTGCAAGAAATGAGTAGAACAATGCTAAATGAACAATCTATCCCACAAAAATTTTGGTGTCACGCCATAGATACATCAACATATATAATAAATAGAGTTTCAATTAGGCGAATATTAGGAAAAACCCCATATGAGCTATTAAGAGGTAGAAAACCTAATCTAAATTACTTTAGGGTATTCGGGATTAAATGTTTTGTTCTCAATACAAAAGATTACCTTACTAAGTTTGACCCTAAGTCGTACGAAGGAATTTTTCTAGGATATTCACAGAATAGTAAAGCTTATATAATACTTAATAAACACACTATGAAAGTAGAAGAATCACTGAACGTAACATTTGATGAAACTCCACCACCACCTAAAACATTGCCTCTAGAAGATGATGACCTAGTTGAAAAAGAAGCTATTGAGGTTAGTAAAACTAAACCCTTAGGTGATGATGATGAAAATATAACGCTAGGAGAAAACGAAATAGTAAATATTAAGGAATCAAAATCACACCCATTAGATAATGTAATAGGAAACCTAAATCAAAGAACACTTAGACCACAAGCTCAAGATAAAAATAACTTCTTTTGTTTTCTCTCAACAATAGAACCAAAGAATATAAATGAGGCTTTAAAAGATGAAAGTTGGGTAATGGCTATGCAAGAGGAACTAAATCAATTTAAGGTAAATGATGTTTGGGAACTAGTCCCAAATCCCATGAACATGACCATCATAGGAACCAAGTGGGTATATAGAAATAAGTTAGATGAAAATGGAATTGTTACTTGAAACAAAGCTAGGTTAGTTGCCCAAGGTTATAATCAACAAGAAGGAATTGATTATGACGAGACTTATGCCCCCGTAGCTAGATTAGAATCTATAAGAATACTACTTGCCTATGCATGCGCCTTAGACTTTAAGTTATTTCAAATGGACGTGTAAGTGCATTCCTTAACGGTTTTATCAATGAGGAGGTATACGTGGCACAACCTCCAGGATTCATTGACTTCGCAAAACCTAATTATGTTTATAAACTCAAGAAAGCTTTATATGGACTCAAACAAGCTCCTAAGGCTTGGTATGATCGATTAAAAGCTTTTCTTATTAAACATGATTATTCCATGGGAATGGTAGATAACACTCTTTTCACGAAAAAGAAAAGCCCAAATCTCCTCATTGTACAAATATATGTCGACGACATTATATTTGGATCGACTTGTCAGGATATGTGTGATGAATTCGCCAAAATCATGCATGATGAGTTTGAGATGAGTATGATGGGTGAACTTAATTTCTTCCTAGGATTACAAATAAAACAATTAGAAGATGGAATATTTTTTAATCAATCTAAGTACATTAAGGAGATGCTTAAGAAATTTGGATTAGAAGACTCTAAGCCTATGAAAACACCAATGTCTACGGAAGTAAAACTCACAAGAGATGAAGAAGGTGAGTCTGTAGAAAACACTAAGTATAGAGGGATGATAGGTAGTTTACTATACCTAATGGCAAGTAGACCGGATATCATGTTTAGTGTTTGCCTTTGTGCTCGCTTTCAAGAGGATCCCAAAACCTCTCACCTAGAAGCGGTTAAGCGTATCTTCCGATACATTAAAGGCACTATACACTTAGGATTATGGTATCCTAAGGGATCCGGCATAGAAACCATCGTCTATGCGGATTCGGATCATGCGGGAGACTACTTGGATAGAAAGAGCACTAGCGGTATATGCACGTTCATGGGATGTTGCCTAACATCTTGGTTTTTGAAGAAGCAAACTGCTCTTGCTATTTCTACTACAAAGGCCGAATACGTAAGCGCTGGAAAGGCATGTCAACAAGCACTATGGATGAAACAAGCTCTCGTAGATTATGGCATTAGGTTAGACAATGTCCCTATTACGTGCGATAACAAAGGTGCAATAGATTTAAGTAAAAATCCCGTTCAACACTCTAGGACTAAACATATAGAAATACGTCACCACTTCCTTCGCGATAACGTTCAAAAAGGAAACATATCTATAGAAAAAGTTGCTTCGGAAGATAACATAGCGAAAATATTCACTAAACCCCTTAAGCGCGAACTCTTCAACCACTTACGTTTAGGCTTAGGAATGATGGAACAAATTGACTGAATTTTCTGCATTTTTGGGCCATCAGATGGGCGGCCCCCTTAATGTTATAAAGGCGGACCCCTTAATTATTAAGGGGACCGGCCATCTGATGACATTTATTTTTTTTCCTTTCTGCCTTCCTCTCATCTGTGTCTAGGAATCTGTTTTGCACAAACCTAAAGATTGGGAAACATTTTTTTTCATAAACATATTTATATACAAAACCCAATCTATTTTATTCAAATCATTCTCACATCTAGGAAAACACATGAAAACCATTTTCTTTGCATAGTTTTCTTTCGTGCATAAAATCTCACATGAATTGTCAAAATATATAATCTAATATATATCTTTGATATTCATATATTGAGCAAAATCAAATCAAGGAGACTTTGGATTGTTTCTTAGGAAATTTTTGCATTTAGGAGTCGAAACAATCACATCTCCACATTTGTTACATATAGGCACACACTAGAACAAAATTGCATATAAAATCTCCACTTTTGTTCCATCATCTTCTTGTTAGTTTCTAGTGCCTTTAGTCTATTTCCCCCTTTCCTTATGTGATTAATAGTTTCAATATTCTTGATTGCTAGATATAATTGCTTGCTTATTTGCTTAATTAATATGTCTTGCATGCATAGTTAATAATATGTTACATACCTTCTTGCCTCAAAGAGTGGGACTTGCCTAAAACCAAAAGCTCAAAACATAGCCCTCCTTACCTATTCCTGCAGAAAAACCCAATTCTGGAACTCAGAATGATACCAGATGGGCGGCCCCTTTAATAATTAAGGGGACCGACCCTAATTAAGGGGACCGGCCATCTGCAGGACGGGTTCACAGAATCTTTTTATGCTTTTTAGCCCAATTCATCCTACTCTTCCCTAAATTCACAAACATATTCTGTCCTGATCACCCCAACAAGTTTATCTATCCTTAATCACATCAATCCTCCACTATAAATAACCCCATTCATCACCATATTCACTCATCTCATCATGTCTTCTCCCATCAACCCAAAACCAAAAACCTCAAAGCTAGCAAGGATCACCATGAAACCTGGGTGAAAAAGAAAACCTCACCCTCACAACAAGTCCATCACAAATGGTATGACTAGACAACCAACACCTCCATCCACATTCATTCCCAACTACTCTCCAAGATCTCAAGCTCATTCCATTTAACCATTCTACAAACCCTATCATATTGGCCAAACATCCACATTCATTCCAAACTACAATTCTAAACCTCAAACCAACTTCCATGAAACCTTCGAAAATCCTCATCATTTTGGTCAACCATCAAACTTTACCTCAAACCACACACCCCAATTTCATCCATTCCCACCAAATGATCAAATCCACATTCCCTCGGAAAGGCAAAAGTTTCATGAAGAGCTTAATCAAATCCACGATCTTAGTGATCTCCTTGCTATGCACCTTGCACAACGCAACAAGGGCCAACCTCCATCCTCACCCTACTCAAATTGCTTACCCCACTCTCTCAACTTAGATCAAGTCACAAACCACACCCACTATTGCCCTTGTTGCATCTTCCTTCAAAAAAAAATTCTCCACTTAAGTGAAGATATTTCATGGATCGAATATCTACTCACTCGTCCTCATCCTATTCCTCCCCTAAACCGATACAACATCGTTAGATCCACTTCATCCACTCCATTTCCCTCACCATCAAATAACTAAGCCCTATTCCCATGCTTTCCGCCCCAAAATAAAAACCCTCATCCTTTTGTGTCACAAGCAAGTCCAATCGCTCTATTTGGCAATATTAGGACCATTAGTATCTTTTACTTATGTTGTAACCTTTATGTTTTAAGCATATTGTGTGATGTAATGATGATTCATGTGATCATCTTGAATGAATGAATATGATTAGCTGTTTGTTCTAAATATTTTTGCTATGCATATATATGTTCTTAACTTGTTTTTGCAGCCAAGATTTCCTTAGCTCATCTCCTTGGTGCCCTCAAACGAGGGGGAGCACACATCAAGGGGGAGTTGTCGTCCCGACAAATTTCGTATCTAAAACTTGTCGGCATAACCTTTTTGATTCTACAAAAAGGGGGAGAAGTAGATATAAACTCACTAAATACTTATCCGAAAATAAATTTTTGGGTTTAATGAGTTTAAGTTTTGTAATCATCAAAAAGGGGAAGATTGTTGATATAAATAATGCCTAAACACATTATTAATATTTTTCGATATCTCTACGTTTTGATAATCACAAAATGTAAAATCATTAAACGAAAGATTATGACGTAAACAAGTATTTAGTTGCAAATATCCATTTTAACAACTCAATCACTTAAGGTATGAATAAACAAATGCTTAATGCATTATATGATCAAAGGAACATTTTCTTAATCACTAGATTTTTTATAAAATGTCACAAACATTTTATATCTTTTAGAAAAACATTTTTGGTAATAAATAAAAATGTTTAATCCATTATAAATTTATGAATTCAAATTTTCAACCAAAAATGGCTAAAATGTTCCAGAAAAACCTTCCCCACAAAAAGACAAATCTGAGCAACGTTCAGAAAGGGCGACCCCCTTAATTATACTAGGCGGTCCCCTTAATTTTAAGGGGGCCGGCCACCTATTTAAGGGGACCGCCCCGCTCCTGTAGGTTCTCAGATTTGCCTATAAATACTGGTTCATCTCTGAACTTTTTCCTCACCTTTTGCACCTCAAACTTTCTGTTCTAAATCTCTTCTTCTATCTTTCTAAATCCTTTGATCATATATTCTTAAGCTTTTGTTTCAAGTGATCCAAAGCTTCAACCTCTCAAGTGCAAAAGAAGAATACTTCTATCCTTCAAGACAAGAAGTATTACAACTTGGTGTATCTCTTCCATCCAAGTTGTTAGTGTATCATAATTGTAAATCATTCATTTATTTGTATAAGTTGTGAATACTTGTTAGATAGGTGTGAGTATAGTTGGTTAGGCTAGATTAGTGTGTAAGTAGTGAAGGTGTGAAGAAGTTAAGGTGTGTAAGTAGTGAAGGTGTGAAGAAGTAGAAGAGTACATAACTAGAGCTAGGTTGTGAAGAAGGTGTGAAGTCTTAGTAAAGAAGTTGTGAAGAAGTCGTGAAGAAGTTGTGAAGAAGAAGTTGTGATATAAGTTGTGAGATTGGTTCTAGCTACGATTAGAACCCGACATCTAGCTTTGTGTCGTTAAGCCGGTGTAAGCTAAAGTTGTGTAAGGTTTTCTCCGCCATAAGAGAGCTTGTTGACATAGTGAAGAAAACTCTCAAGTTAGGTGCTCGGGGAGTGGATTAGGGCAAGGAAGGTGTCCTTGTAGCCGAACCACTATAAATCTCTTGTCTCAAGGTTCGATCTTTCCATCTCTATCTTTCATTTCATTTCATTACCTTACTTGCATTGCTTATTTATATTTATATTTGTTCATATTGTTCAAGAATTGAGTTCACAAAAATTCGAATCTACGTTTTAAAAGTAAACAAAGTTTTTCATAATAAAAATTAAAAAGACGTAAAACTATTCAACCCCCCCCCCCCTTCTAGTTTTCCACATTAAGGTTTCATATGATAATGTTTACACAGAATAAATATTAAGTACGTTGAGGTTAGGTTGCATGCGAGCACGTTTATCGAGGATGTGATCTACGTCAAATAAGATAATAGTTATGATCAGATAATAAATAATAAATAAATAAAAAAAAATTACACATGGAAAAGGATAAGTATTCTGAGAGATAGTTTATTATAGTGTGGGATTTTTCACAGCGGTTACACATGGCCATGGTACCTGCATGGCTAGGAATACAGATACAGAAGCTGGGCAATACAAGAGCAACCATAATCATAATCATAATCATAATCATAACAAATACTGAACTGAAGCATATCATATCAAATACTGAACTGAATCATATAAAACGAATAACCAACGAATATTAGAATGAGATAGCAAATCAAATATCAAAACGAATATCAAAACATATATCAATTAGATAATAGAACGGATATCAATAGCAATAACGGATAACCATACCAATGGATGCCCTTACTGAAAAAGGACGGAATATATGTACCTTATTCAAAGCAAACAAAACAATTTAGGAAAGCACACAGAAACCGAAGCTACTCCCTCTTCACAGAATCTACATGAATTAATGATCACGTATTACTTATAAACTAATTTCAATCAGATTACACACTTTGGGGTTTCTTTCTATTTTTAGAAACTTTCCAGATTTAGTAACTTTCTGTATTTAGTAAGTTTCCCGAATTAGTAAGTTTGATAAATTAGGGTTATAAATGACAATTAATTAAACTTAAAGGTTAATAGGACAATTTCATAATTTAAGGTTTAAAATGTAACTTACCAAAGTTTAGGGGTTAATATGTCATTTTAACAAAGTTTAGGATTAAATATAAATTATCATAGTTTAGGGTTTAAAATGTAAATAATCCAAAATTAGGGTTTAACGTGTAACTTTCCAAAGATTAGGGTTAAATGTGTAAATTACCAAAGTTTAAGGTTTATTTACGTCAAATGTATAAGCTTAGGGTTTATATTGTAAATTAACTTCATAACGATCAATTTAGGACTTAGCCGACTTTATAAGCCATATTAAATGTATTTTTGACTTAATTTAAGCCCAAAACAAACACACTCCCATACCCATTCATCACTCTCGAAGACACTCAAAATCATTCACACTCTTGTACACTTTTCGAACCAAACTAAGCCCACACGACTCAACTTAATATACAGCCCTAGACACGACACTTTCGACTCTATTTCCCTTCCGTTTGTACAACGTTTCAAGACACTACAACTCACACACATGCATGTAACCTCTCGTTAATAGTCATACACTCACACTCGACATTCTTTTAAAACAATTTACACACACAATTTTAGACTTTATGTGACTCACGAAATACTCATGCACACACACTTCTTGGTAGCCAATATAACAACACCACATATGACATAATGAGGCCAACAACCCCTAACTTCCTAACTCTTTCCAGATTCAAACACACATACACACACATAATACAAATTAATGCCATGCATGCATACACACTTTGGTATTCCAATAATTCTTAACGAGAAACAAACCTCACCCATTTTTCCCACTCGTATTTCTAACCAGCGAGACCAAAATAGACGAGAAGAAACTAGCTTCAAACGTACTCAAAATCTCATGACTTTAGCCTATCGATAACTCTCTTTACGACCCATAATATACACATGATTCGACATATATAGATCCTCACACACCACACGCATATGACCAGATTCTTACGAAGCAAATATGTTTTAAACGAGACATAACGAACCTTAATACTTTACCAATTCCAGGTCCGATTCACAAACACACACTCACATGTTTTAAAACTCCTTTAACCCTTTCTCGACTCCAAACTAACACCGAGACACACCCCACCAAAACCTAGTCGAGACACATACTCCTCTCGACACATTCGCACTTGTACCCTCTTTACTTCAGTTTTATAATCTGTTTAACGACTCCTTTTAGACCACTCCATAACCCATGCAACAACACCATACTTTTAACACCTCGCCAATGGCGGAAACGCGAGTGTAACATCATGGATATCATCACAACACTTGGCGTATAAATAGAGAAATACTACATGCAACTTAATAGAGGAAAGTACAAACACAAAGTGTTGTAACGATACCCCAAAATAAATAACCAAAACAATCTCCAAGGTATCTTCATTAAAACGTAAAGTAAAAATGAAAGACAATCAAGTATCTCAACATATCCAACTTAATCAAATTAAAACTTAAAGTTATTCATCCTCAAATGCAAACTAGTCTCTTCTAGTCACGCCCTTCTATCTTAGCCTTAGAATGCTCACCTGAAAATGATGCTTAAAAACGTCAACATAATGTTGGTGAGATTCATAGGTTTAAGACACACAATACACCTTTATCATCAGTCCACTGTGATTATAAAACATAGCATAGCAGGACAGCAAAGATATGAAGTTATTATACACTAGCATGCAATCATAGCTTACGGGACGGAACGTGCCCACCGATCCAAATACCACCACAATTGGGACGGAACGCGCCTACCGATCCAAGATAATGGGTAAATTAATACCCTCCGGTCGGACCACACAGAACAATAACGAGTAGAGCCACTAGGACTCTCCCACTCAAATAATCACCACATAGAAACACCACAATAACATGCAGTATAAGTATAATAACAATTACACGTCCATGCCTTTTATTAAACACATAATCACAGTAACTCAAAACAATTTAAACAAGCATCATCTCCATCCCAAGTTTAAAACAAAGTAAAAATTTGGGACTATGAACTCACCTCAATCTTTGCAGCTTCCAAATACCAAATCACAAATCTATATCACAAAAATAACAATCACGTTACACGCGACCAAGCTAAAAGCCATAGTCAATGTAACACACATATGATGGATGTCTAAGGTTCATATAACCCACCATGGATTACCTAGACTCCATACTAATCACCACCCAATACTTGACACTCACTAAATCCCTTAATTAAAACTTTCAGAAACGTAGATTTCTAAAGTACTTTCACCCACATAAAATCACAGCGAATAAAGCTTTACAACTCACACCAAAAATTTCACCATGATCCTTCATAAGCATACAAGCTTGTCCCAGAAGATCATGCACTAAAAACATACACAAGTACTCAATGAAAAATCAAACATGAAAACCATCCAGATACGGATCTGATCGGACATCAAAAAGTTTTTACCTCATAGACCCACCCTCACAACTTATTATCATCTAATTTTCGCGTGGAAGTCAAATATAATATATAACTTGATTCCCACAGAAGGACCTATCCAAATTACACTTTCAAAGCCACCTTTGACCTCAATACTTTTACCCTAATTCTGTCCCGGTTTAACAGTTTTGACACCTTAATTCATAAAATACGTTTGACCGACTTCCCTACCTCGAAAACACTTGTGGTTGGACTTTTTGGAAAGCTCATTCACTGAACTATAAGTTAGACATAAAATTAGTTATCTAACTCATTTTCATCTATTAATTACAATCTTATCTTTACAGAGCTTTAAATCTGCCAGATTCATGACTCTTTAATTAACAACTTTTAAACCCTAATTACTTCACCAATTATCACAAGATTATTAATTATTGATTCCTAAATGTTTAATATCATAAATTTACAGATCTTAATATAAACCCTAGATCCACCATAATTTGTTACATGCATAATAAAAATTAATTACAAAATTAGGGTTTACTAAACATACCTTAAGTTGGATTATCAAACCCTAAAAAAAATCTTCTTCTTCTTCTTCTTCTTCTTCTTGTGGTTCGACTGAAATTCAACAAGGGAGGGAATGAGGGTTTTTGGGTTGTATTTATAGACCTAGAGAAACCCTAAATAGATAACTTTTCTTCCAAGATACAATCCTAATCAAATTATGTTTCCTTTTTTTTTTTTTTTTTCTTTTTCCCGATACTCGGCCGAATATTATTATATATATATATTTTTTATTTTTTTTATTATATTTATTTATTACACTTAAAACCTTGTATTTTTGATATTTTATAAAAACCCCGTATCAAAACCTAATGTCTTACGCGATAAACTTAAATTTTACGACAACCGGAAAAATATCATTTTCACTCAAAGTTTCCAAAAATAGATTTTTCATTCTTATTATTAATATAAACCATAATAACCAACTCCACGTAACTTACTTACGCTCAAAACACCTGAACGAAGAATCGTTACACAAAACCACAAAACTCCAAACAAATACACAAGTTATTTCTACACCACAAAGGCGATCAAAATGAACTCATCCCAAAATCCAACACTACTCAACATGACAAAATCTCACACCAAGGGATTTAGTGGTCAACACACGCATTTATACCACTCATATACCACAGATAATACACATATCACAATTAAACAAGTAATACACACCAAGCAAAATTAAATGAGTTGAGACTATAGGTCAAACTAACCTGCTAAAAATCACGGTTGTGACATTATCCCCCACTTAGGAAAATCGCGTCCCGAGATTTACTAGCTCGCCTCATCACTCTTCTCCCCAAATAATTTCGGGTACTTGGTCCTCATCTGATCTTCACGTTCCCAAGTAAACTCAGGATCACGCTTTGAGTTCCAACGTACCTTTACCAATGCTATCTTACCACGTTTCATACTCTTGACTTCTCGATCCATAACCTCAACAGGTTCCTTAACAAAGTGAAGAGTCTTATTAATCTTAATCTCCTCCTATGGCACATGCAAACTAGCATCCGCCAAACACTTCTTCAGATTAGATACGTGAAACGTATCATGCACACTACTTAATTCCTCAGGAAATCTTAACAGATATGCCACCGGCCCAATTCTTTCCGTAATTTCAAACGGTCCCACATACCTAGGTGCTAACTTGCCTTTCTTACCGAAACGTACAACACCTTTCCAAGAAGACACCTTCAGCATTACAAGGTCACCAGCACTAAACTCCAAGGGCTTACGGCGATTATCCGCATAGCTCTTTTGGCGATCTCTTGCTGCCTTAATTCTTTCCTTAATCTGAAACACCTTATCTGTAGTCTCTTGCACTATTTCAGGACCAATTAGTTGACTTGTTCCAACCTCCGCCCATAAAATAGGTGATCTACACTTCCTCCCATATAACATTTCAAATGGTGCACATCTAATACTGGAATGATAGCTGTTGTTATAGGAAAACTCAGCTAAAGGTAAATGAGTATCCCAGCTTCATCCAAAATCAATAGCACACGCTCTAAGTAAATCCTCCAAAGTCTGAATCGTTTACTCACTCTGCCCAACAGTCTGTGGATGATAAGCAGTGCTCATATCCAATTGTGTATCTAACGCCTTTTGCAACGATTGCCAGGACCGCGAAGTAAACCTACTATCACGATCAGCTATACTCGATACAGGCACACCATGCCTCGCCACAATCTCATTAATATAAATTCTCGCCAGCTTTTCCATCTTATAATCTTCACGAATGGCCAGAAAATGTGCGGACTTCGTCAGCCTGTCCACTATGACCCAAATCGTGTCATGTCCATTACTCGTTCTAGGAAACTTAGTAATAAAATCCATCGTTATTCTCTCCCATTTCCACTCAGGAATCGGCGGCTGCTGAAGTAATCCAGAGGGTTTCTGATTCTCAGCCTTAACTTTCAAACAAGTCAAGCATTGGCTAACATACTCAGCTATTTCCCTCTTCATTCCCGGCCACCAATATGCATTCCTAAGATCATAATACATCTTATCCGATCCTGGATGAATCGGGTATCTCGAGTTATGAGCCTCATCCATAATCAGCTTCCTTACACCTCCTACCAATGGAACCCATATTCTATCTAAGAAATACAATCCACCATCTTCCTTTTTCTCCATCTGCTGATCCAAACCCCGCAGCATCTCAGCAATCGCATTCTCATCTTTAAGAGCTTCCTCTTGTGCTGCCAATATTTTTCCCTTAATTCCCGACTGCAATGTCATGCACATCGCTCGCACACGTTTAGGTTTAATCCTTACCTTCCAACTTAAAGCATCAGCTGCCACATTCGCCTTTCCAGGATGATAGCGAATCTTACAATCATAATCACTAAACAGTTCAATCCATCTTCTTTGCCACATATTCAGCTCCTTCTGATTGAAAATATGCTGAAGACTCTTATGATCTGTATATACAACACTCTTTGTGCCATACAAATAATGTCTCCAATTCTTTAGAGCAAATACCACCGCACTAAGCTCCAAATCATGAGTCGTATAATTCTTCTCATGAATCTTTAGCTGTCGAGATGCGTAAGCTATCACCTTACCTTTCTACATTAGCACACAACCAAATCCTTGATTCGATGCATCACAATACACAACAAAATCATCTGGCCCATCAGGTAACGTCAGAATAGGTGCATTACACAAACTATCCTTTAGTGACTGAAAAGCCACCTCCTGCTCTTCTCCCCAAACATACTTCTTGTTCTTCTGAGTCAACAAAGTAAGAGGCTTAGCAATTTTTTTTGAAAAATTCGCTATAAATCTTCGGTAATATCCGGCAAATCCTAAGAATGAGCGTATTTCGGACGGCGTCGTAGGAGCCTTCCAGTTCTTGACCGCTTCTATCTTACTAGGGTCCACATGTATTCCTTCACTATTCACCACATGTCCAAGAAAATGTACTTCCTCAAGCCAAAATTCACACTTTGAGAACTTGGCGTATAACTCCTCTTTCTTCAGTAATCCAAGGATCAATCTCAGATGTTCTCCATGCTCCTCCTTCATCTTAGAATAAATTAAAATGTCATCTATGAACACAATCACGAACTTATCCAAGTAAGGCTTGCAAACGCGATTCATCAAGTCCATGAATACCGTAGGTGCATTTGTTAACCCGAATGGCATAACTGTGAACTCAAAGTGCCCATAATGAGTTCTAAAAGCGGTCTTCGAAATATCTTCTTCATGCACTCTTAGCTGATGATACCCAGAACGTAGATCTATTTTTGAGAAAAAATCAAGAACCTTGCAATTGATCAAAAAGAGACCATCAATTCTCGGAAGAGGATACCGATTCTTAATCGTTAACTTGTTCAACTCCCGATAGCCAATACATATCCGGAATGAATCGTCCTTCTTCTTAACAAACAACACAGGTGCTCCCCACTGAGAGTGACTAGGTCGGATAAACCCCTTATCCTAAAGTTCTTGCAGCTGCTCGGACAACTCCTGCATCTCTGAGGGTGCCAAACGATATGGGGATTTCGCCACAGGTGCCGCTCCAGGAATCAATTCGATACGGAACTCAACTTGACGGATTGGAGGCAATCCAGACAAGTCTTCAGGAAAAACACCAGGAAACTTACATACTACAGAGATTTCTTCTAACTTAACTTCTTTGGCTTTCGCACTCTTAAGGGATTTCAAATCACTCCCTACCCTTTCTCCCTGAATTCGAAGTATAATGCCACTTTCGAAAGGAATACGAACAACCTTCTCGTGGCATATAACCTCAGCCCTATGCTTAGATAACCAGCTCATCCCTATCACTACATCAAAACTCCCTTGTCCAAAACGTATCAAGTCAATCATAAACGGAATACCCTCTAACACTATTGTACACCCACGAATAATCTTGTCAACCTCTACCTTCTTACCACTAACTATTTCAATCACAATACTAGGTCTAAGTTCACTAGGCTCATCATTCAATAGTCTAGCAAATGAACCAACTTAAATATCACAACATTAATACCAACAGATAATCGAGGTATCAGCATATGATAGGTAGAATGGAATCTTACCACCCACACACTCCCACATACAACGATTTCCCAAACGGTTAAGAGAATACATCTCTAACCATACAACCATCATCAACATGATATCACATAACATCGACCACAACATATAACAACAAACATCAATCAATGTAATCATGGTCACAAATCCACGTGTGTGATACCCTTATAATTATGTTCGCGACCATAGTTATAAGGCCTATTCCACACGCATACTTGCTTCCAAAACCACACACATAGCACCTAATACACGACATAATCCATGCTATCATACTTGCAAGTCCACTTGTGTTGTGAAGCATGTATAATTATGTTGGCCACCATAATTATCTATGCTCCCTTTCACAAGTGTACTTCCTCCTATGACCACACTTCATGCAAACAATCATCTCACATGGAACAATTCCAACGATCATGGAACAATTCCAACGACCACTTTAACTCTATAATCAAAATCACTTGGATAAAACCGATCCAATATTCAGGAGTAATCGTGCTCCAACATGGCTCCAGACGGCAAAAGACAATATAAGAATTCCAAAACATGACACAAAACAAAAGACGTCACACAATGGCTCAAGATCCACTCTCGCACTTGCCTCCCCACTCAGATCGGTTAAACTTACTACCTGCTGCGGACTCCAGATCCGAATCCACGTCATTCCATCCTAACTCCCCTTCATCTTTACTTAACCACCCATTCCTGTTTCTTTCTTCCAATTTCGCATGATCCACCATTACACACAACTCACGAGGTTTAGATATAACCACCTTTCCTTCATATGAGAAGTGAGGACATAACCACCCGTCATCGTGGTTACAAACCTCTCCACTTCTTCTCCATCAATGTTTTCCGTATACATTCCGTCCTTGTCCGAACATAGATTTATGCTAGCGGGAACTCGGAATCTGCGGTTAGTCCGCTTCATCCTACCACTTCCCTTACGGCCGATAGTAAAATGATAGCCCAACGAAACTCCTTACGCGAGGGAGGTGACATACTATAATCGACGTATGCAATACTAAATATAGGGGACAAAATAGTCATCCAAAAATTGCAAGAAAACAACTCGTAAATTTAGGAAAAATAATCATATAAATTATCATACTTATATATAGACCCTAAATGCATCTATATGAGGGATTCCTAGGGTATAGTCTAGGCTCAACCACCTAATTCTCTATAACCAAGTCTCTGATACCAATCTGTCACACCTCGCCAATGGCGGAAACGCGAGTGTAACATCATGGATATCATCACAACACTTGGCGTCTAAATAGAGAAATACTACATGCAACTTAATAGAGCAAAGTACAAACACAAAGTGTCGTAACGATACCCTAAAATAAATAACCAAAACAATCTCCAAGGTATCTTCATTAAAACGTAAAGTAAAAATGAAAGACAATCAAGTATCTCAACATATCCAACTTAATCAAATTAAAACTTAAAGTTATTCATCCTCAAATGCAAACTAGTCTCTTCTAGTCACGCCCTTCTATCTTAGCCTTAGAATGCTCACCTGAAAATGATGCTTAAAAATGTCAACATAATGTTGGTGAGATTCATAGGTTTAAGACACACAATACACCTTTATCATCAGTCCACTGTGATTATAAAACATAGCATAGCAGGACAGCAAAGATATATAGTTATTATACACTAGCATGCAATCATAGCTTACGGGACGGAACGTGCCCACCGATCCAAATACCACCACAATTGGGATGGAACGCGCCTACCGATCCAAGATAATGGGTAAATTAATACCCTCCGGTCGGACCACACAGAACAATAACGAGTAGAGCCACTAGGACTTTTCCACTCAAATAATCACCACATAGAAACACCACAATAACATGCAGTATAAGTATAATAACAATTACACGTCCATGCCTTTTATTAAACACATAATCACAGTAACTCAAAACAATTTAAACAAGCATCATCTCCATCCCAAGTTTAAAACAAAGTAAAAATTTGGGACTATGAACTCACCTCAATCTTTGCAGCTTCCAAATACCAAATCACAAATCTATATCACAAAAATAACAATCACGTTACACGCGACCAAGCTAAAAGCCATAGTCCATGTAACACACATATGATGGATGTATAAGGTTCATATAACCCACCATGGATTACCTAGACTTCATACTAATCACCACCCAATACTTGACACTCACTAAATCCCTTAATTAAAACTTTCAGAAATGTAGATTACTAAAGTACTTTCACCCACATAAAATCACAGTGAATAAAGCTTCACAACTCACACCAAAAATTTCACCATGATCTTTCATAAGTGTACAAGCTTTTCCCAGAAGATCATGCACTAAAAACACACACAAGTACTCAATGAAAAATCAAACATGACAACCATCCAGATACGGATCTGATCGGACATAAAAAAGTTTTGACCTCATAGACCCACCCTCACAACTTATTATCATCTAATTTTCGCGTGAAAGTAAAATATAATATAGAACTTGATTCCCACAGAAGGCCCTATCCAAATTCCACTTTCAAAGCCACCTTTGACCTCAATACTTTTACCCTAATTCTGTCCCGGTTTAACAGTTTTGACACCTTAATTCATAAATATCGTTTGACCGACTTCCCGACCTCGAAAACACTTGTGGTTAGGCTTTTTGGAAAGATCATTCACTGAACTATAATTTAGACATAAAATTCGTGATCTAACTCATTTTCATCTATTAATTACAATCTTATCTTTACAGAGCTTTAAATCTGCCAGATTCATGACTCTTTAATTAACAACTTTTAAACCCTAATTACTTCACCAATTATCACAAGATTATTAATTATTGATTCCTACATGTTTAATATCATAAATTTACAGATCTTAATATAAACCCTAGATCCACCATAATTTGTTACATGCATAATAAAAATTAATTACACAATTAGGGTTTACTAAACATACCTTAAGTTGGATTATCAAACCCTAAAAAAAATCTTCTTCTTCTTCTTCTTCTTGTGGTTCGACCAAAATTCAACAAGGGAGGGAATGAAGGTTTTTGGGTTGTATTTATAGACCTAGGGAAACCCTAAATAGATAACTTTTCTTCCAAGATACAATCCTAATCAAATTATGTTTCCTTTTTTTTTTTCTTTTTCCCGATACTCGGCCGAATATTATTATATATATATTTTTTTATTTTTTTTATTATATTTATTTATTACACTTAAAACCTTGTATTTTTGATATTTTATAAAAACCCCGTATCAAAACCTAATGTCTTACGCGATAAACTTAAATTTTATGACAGTCGGAAAAATATCATTTTCACTCAAAGTTTCCAAAAATAGATTTTTCATTCTTATTATTAATATAAACCATAATAACCAACTCCACGTAACTTACTTACGCTCAAAACACTTGAACGAAGAATCGTTACACAAAACCACAAAACTCCAAACAAATACACAAGTCAGTTCTACACCACAAAGGCGATCAAAATGAACTCATCCCAAAATCCAACACTACTCAACATGACAAAATCTCACACCAAGGGATTTAGTGGTCAACACACGCATTTATACCACTCATATACCACAGATAATACACATATCACAATTAAACAAGTAATACACACCAAGCAAAATTAAATGAGTTGAGACTATAGGTCAAACTAATCTGCTAAAAATCACGGTTGTGACAATACTCGACCACAACCTAACTGGACAAAAATCTGAATTTACAAAACCCAAAACAAACCCAACCCAACAACTCCTTTTTAGACCCGACATACACACACCCTTTTTATAGATTTTGCTCACAGTAGACATGCATGTTATCCAGCCCCACGTGATCAATATACTCATAATACATACTCACACATACATATTCACACAAAACACGAGCCCAAAACCCTTCATAAAATCTCACACAGTCAACTGTTATATATACACGAAATAAATATGCATGTCTCATCTTTATTCTTTAGGTTTGTTACCAGGTTTTAGAACGTATACATATCAAACATATTCTAACATTTCAAAACAGAAATAATGTCGACGTATGTGATTTGTATCTTCATGATTTCATGTGACAAAACTTCATTCGATTGTATACTCATTTTTAACGAAACAGATAACCAGTTTTACACACCTTATATGTTTATTATATCATGTGTCGAACTTAGTAAAACATAAGACGATTAGTAAGGATACCTCAAGGACAAATGGAAACAAAAGACACAAGAACCAAAACCACAACCTTCGAATCCCACAGCACACGATTCGCCCAAGTAAAAACCTCCAACGATACACCAGTGTTACCATGAACGAATCACTACGCAAACTAGTACACCAAGAAACGATCACTAATAAGACACCACCTTCGTACCTTCGAATTTTCTTGGGAGAAAGAGAGCAGCCGAGTATGGTTTTTTATTTTAGGGTTTATGTGAGAGTGGAAATGTGAGAATCAGTTTGTGATATAGGTGGGGAATTGGGAGAGTGAAATGCCAAGTATAAGGGGATAAGAGTAGGCCCAATCTTCATTTCAAATTTACAATGCACCGAGACGTTTTCCAGGTAGCATAAGTCTGTACAAGTTTTAAAATAATTGGCGCCCTAGAAACCATGTGTAACGATTTTTATTTTATCGTATGTTATAGGTCTTAGTATTTTGTACTTTAAAGTTATAAAGCTTAGTTACTTAGGTTATACGGATTCAAAAGTTCAAAGTACAACGGATTCGGAAACAATATTTTAGGTTGTTATATCATAAATAATGTTTAATAAAAATGCAATTTTCCCAAATGCTTTGAGTTCGAACTACAAAATCATAAAATTGAATTATATGTAATATATAGGAGAATAATGATTTGAATAAATAAGCTTACATTGTTCAATTTTCGTTATATCTAGGTGATAAACAAGTACAATACTCAACAATACAAAATGGAAGAAATTGTGTATATTGAACAATATAGTTATCAATAAATTTGGTTACAATATAATGCATTTTTCACTAGAATCATTAACACATCTATTTATCTATCTTCCATTTCTTTTAATTTTTAAGTTTTGGCTGAGTAATGGTGATCACCTTGATTTCAATCATAAATTTTGTTCATGCTATTTGCCTCTTTGGTTTCTTGTTAACAACTTATTGTGTCTATTAACATTCTTGTTAACTAAGCCGTTTCATTTTCTTTGTGATAAAAACTACTTGTACTTCATTAAAATTTATAAACCATTGAATTCACTTTTTCTAATCAACTACAATATTTATATCTTCTATTCTACCTAACTATACTTAAAGAATGAGTTGCAAGTTGTTCCCATATTGAATGTGAGCATTAATGTCATAAGCCAAGAAACTCAAATATGAAGTATAAGCTCATAAATTTCATGCAGGTCGAGCTTATTTTGAAGCTTTTATGCATTAAACCCAAAAAAAAATTGATAATAATAATGAAAGGTATAAAGCCTCATTGATGATGTGGTTTGAGACACCTTGCCTTCCATCTTCCTAAACTGATGGTCTTTCAACTCCTGCTCATCGAATGGTTGCAGGTTTATCATGTTCTTGAACTGTATAAATAGATATTCTGGGTGGTATGAGCCATGCACATTTTCCAACTATACATTTTATAGCATCATGTCTAAGTCCAACAAAAAGCAAGTTAAAAACTACACTCTTGATCAGTTGAAAGAAGGCATCGATGGCCCCATAGTGGTGATGATATGCAGAACGTGGGATATTCATAATATCAACGGTCGATACCTGAGCACTGACTTTGTTGTTTCAGATGAAAAGGTGAAATTAATATCATTATTTTGCATCATTGTAAATGTCCTAATAGGTATGTCTTGATAAACTGATGTGGGTTAATTCTCTTCCAGGAAAATTTCATGCATTGTACCATGAAAAGCAACATTTCTCACTATTTTGTTTACAAGATGCAGCCCGGTGCTGTCGTCTCTATGAGGTATTTTTCAGTGCAACGGAGATATGAGTACCGTGTAATCAGAGAGAACGATTACTCCATTGAGGTTAATGGTTCCACAACGGTACGCAAAGTTTCCAACAAAGTTGGTGGCTTTTTTAGGCATCCGTTCCAGCTTATGGAGTTTGAGAGTATCCAACCTACGGGAAAAAAATATATTTGTTTGGTACATAGTTTACAATTTAAATAAGAAAAGTGTCAAATATATTTGTATTGGTAGGTTAATATTCATGGCATTCATGTTGCAGATGTCATTGGTTTTGTTACAACCGTTGGGAGATCTGCACAGCCAAGAACCAGCTCAAAGAACCTTGATTTCTCCCTTATAAATGAAAGGTATTAACTCCTTCCCCTGATAATATTTGCATGCTAAGCTATTATGGTCCCATTTTAAAGTTACCCGGTTGAATATCCTATGTTTTCCTGGATCAGGGGTCGCGCCTTACGGGTCACCCTATGGGGAAAGTTAGGTGATCAATTCTTGAAGATGATGTCTACTCATTCTGGAAAGTACACTATAATCCTAACCTCCTTGACAGCCAGATATTTTAATGGTTAGTTTAAGGCCGTGTTATAACACCCTAAATTAAATACGACTTATAAAATACGCTATAAATTAAAACTTGAGTTATGTAACATGTTATGACTCGAAACCATACAATATGAACATATAACCTAAAGCAAAATACGAAATGATACGAGGACTCTATAAATAAAAGTATGGCACGTTTAAGAAGTCTCTATAGGCCGAAATTAATTAAAATATGTACACAACATATTAATGAGATAAGTATGGAATATTTGGCTAAATTTGGAAAGTGATAATCATCCTTATTCACCCCCAAAATCACGGCTCACCCTCCCTATTTTTTTTTCCTAAAACCGTATATCTCATACCCTCTCCAAGAAACCTAAATCTTTTTCTCTCTATCCCATTTGGTCGGCACAAGAAAAATAAACCAAAACCCTAAAAATCTTTATCCTATTCGATCCATCATGAGGAGAGGAAGAGAAGATCGTGATCATTGTGTTCTAATTCAATTCGTATCACACATAAGGTAATCGAATACACATCTTGTTAATCCATTTGAATTGTTGATCAAACCTAAACCGATCCATGCGTATTTATTTTTTTTCATGTTCATTCGATCTTGATCAAGAGAAGAGAAGTGTTGGTGATTCGTTGAGGCCTTGTTCTTTTAATTCCATTCGAATTATACAAGAGGTACCGTGTAATCTTCAATCTATAATAATATTTCGGATCAATATGTATTAAAATGGGTCAATATAATTATTTGTGTTCTTGAAATCGGATCTATATAAAACAAACTAACCGATCAGAAATTTTGTGCTACCTAAACGAATCTTAAACCAATGATGCATACAAGAATTTTAGTGGTTCTTTGGTCTAAAACTGAATTCAGTGAAATAGTGATCAAATAAAATTGGTTTGGTGATTTTTAGAGGTCTAGAAGGCAACCATTTGATTTTTAGAAATTCATGTGTCAAAACTGTATTTCGGGTTATGAAAATTCAAGCGTGTTCTATGATTTTTAATTTAAAATCTATAACGAATTAAGACCTGAGATTTTGGAAGAATGATATATGGTATATGAGTTAAGTTTTGTAATTTTTTTGGATTTTTCTGAGATGTTTAAATGGGGTGAATAATTACATACTTTCGGGGTGTTCCAGCAGATCCAATTCTAGAATATGTTGCGGTTGTCGATTTTTAGTTTGTACTTTTACTACTTAATAAAATCTGGAAAAATTATGTAAAATACTTAAGACATATAGGTATATCTGGGTAAAAGTATAGAATTTTATAAGCAAGTATAAGGCATTTTAAAAATGGGTAAAGTCGGATCTGTTTTCAATTGTAATGCTGAATTTAAGTAGTTGTTTATTTAGAACACTTATAAGCATAATTGCTTCACCTTTAGAACTTAAATAAGCTATTTGTCATCTTAAAAGTGTTTAACTTATGTTTTGATTAATTTTCATATTAACCTTTAACTTTGGCATAATTGCAATAGTAACCCTAATCTTTGAATAATGATAATATGAAAACCCAAAATATATGAATCAAACCTTAAAACTGCTAATTCGGGAAATATAACTTAACTATGACCTAACTGAATGTATGAAACCCTAATTGGAGTTTAATCACTTTAAATGATCAATTAAAATGACTTGTGTAATTAGAAACCCTAATCTCACATTTACTTAATTTGGAAACCCTATTTTGACTTGTAAAACCCTAAATGGTAAAACGACATCACGTTATAATTATATTGATATATGAAACTCAATTTTGACACTTATAACTATTTAAACCTTTTAATGCTATTTACTATTTTGGAAACCCTAAATCACTTTTAAACCTAAATATGAAAAGTTACTATTTTTGGAAAGTTACTAAATATGGAAACCTGCTAATTATGGAAAGTTACCTAAAATGGAAAGAAAACTAAAATGAAACCTTTATGATTATGAAACTATGAAACTTATAAGTAAAATTATGATCATTGTAGATCGGGTGGAGAAAGAGTGATCCCCTGCTTCCATTCATCTGTTTGCTTTGATTTGTGTGCTTTGATAAGGTACAGATATTCTTTCCCTTTTCAGTAGGGATATTTCTATCGATCCTATGCCTGATATGATTCCCTTATTTGACTCATGACTTTCATTGTATGATTGTCATTCTTATTGATTCATTCTGACATTTGTTTAAATGTCTCTGCTATGCTATACTTATGCTTTGCCATGCTTATTGAGTTACTATCTTGTTTCTCTTGCCATGCTAGATTATTTGTTGTATGCTATGATAGATCTGTGCCTGAGCTAACCTAGTTGTGGAGGTACCATGACCATGTCTTTAATGGCACCCTAGGTATGACACTCCCGTAGAGGTGTGATAGATCTACGGCGTTCCCCCTTATGTTTATGTATTATATTGTGATCACTATTGGCCATTAATGCGTGTGTGTGCTTAGTCTAGTACTGACATACATACTTATGTTAGGGAGCGTATGGATGCATCCTAGGTTTTATGTTTATATGATTATGGTGACCAGGTGGTGTGTGCCTTACACACCTTGTAATACCCAAAATTTCAGAACATGCAAAATTACCAAAATGCCCTTGCAACTTGAAATTTCAATTAATAAGTAAATAAAACGCCAAAGGAATCCCAAACTCTTAGAAATTAACAACATATGAAGTAAGATGATTTTTGCATGAACATTTTAATATGGTACATGTACAAAAAAATACTTGTCACCTTATAGAAAATATACATGGGCCGAAAATGTATTTATTTATTTTGTTAATCATTTTAAATCAAATAAAAATAAGATAAGTATCACAATTAATAGGAAATCAATCACAAATCAGAATTTGATCTCATTTTATCACCTAGGGCCGAAATCCATGCCCTCCCCTCCATTCTATACACGGTTTTATAATTGTTTCCTTTTTATACATTCTTTAATCCCTAAATCGACACAAAAACTTTCTCCATCACCATACGAATTTCTGGAGGATGGTTCTTATTTTTCCTGGGTTCTATCAAGTCTAGAGAAGGTAGGAAAAATAGCCTTAAGGTCGTGGGATAGCTGGTGTACACGTGGGAGTTTTCTTTGTATCGTATTTTGCTAGCCGAGAGGTGTAAATATTCTGCACTAGATCCGATCATTTTGAAACCCATCTGGTATTTTTCTAGTACTCTTTACATCAAATATGATCTATATAAAATCGTTATAACGATCCATGCATGCTACTAAGGTCGTTTGGAATTAAACGAACTAAAAACCCTAAAAGATCACATGAATTAATGAACCAGTTTTCTGATCAAGAAATTAGACCGACTTTAATTAATTGAATCTTGATGATAACTAAGTGGTTTTGGGAGTTTCTTGAGTCTAGAATTAAATTAAATGAAAGTGCTTTCTGTAAGAATTAACCTTGTGATTTTTAGAGGCCTGGAAGACCACTTTTTCATTTTTAGAAAATTAAGTGTCAAATCGAATTCGTATGTCTGGAAAAACAGTCCGTGTTTTTCATTTATCATTTTCAAACCTTGTAGAATTAGAATGTGTCCTTTTAACTGGGTAATATTTGACATGTCTACTAGTTACTGGAATTTTTGTAGAATTTTATAAATTTTCTAGATGGAGTAGTGAATTAATTACTTTTCGGGTGTTTCATCAGATCTGATCATGGAACATGTTAGGGAAATGTATTTTTCAGTCGTACCTATACTAGTTAATAAAATATGGAAAAATTAGGTAAATTACTAGGGGAATATTGGGTTCTCTGGGAATTTTTGGGAATTTTATTTCGAAGTTATAATATGATTCATAAATTATTTGAAACAGGTCCAGTGCATACGAAAAATCTGTTAAAGTGTAAAGATATTAAAAAGGTGTTATTTATTTATTTTCCAAAACTAAAGGATTAAAATTTGTAATTATGGGAAACTTATGGATTAAAATGAATAACGTGTAATATTTGCATTTTGGACTTTAACTTTGGCATATTTACATTTGAAACCCTAAAATATAGAAAGTTGTCATAATGAACCCTAAACTATCATGACTTGCTAAAATGAACCCTATTTCCATAATAATATTTAATAAATGACTTAACCTAATTACCTTGTGGAAATTTGCTATTTTTGGAAACTTGCTAAATAAGGAAACTTTCTAAAAATGGAAACTTGCTAATTTCGGAAACCTGCTATAAATGGAAAGTTACTAAAAATGGAAAGTTGACTAAAATGAGAAATCTGATTTGAAGAAGATATTAATAATAAGACCATAATGTATTCGTGTAGATTCGCTGAAGATGGAGTTGTTTCCGATCTTTATATTTCTAGATATGTTTGCACTTGCGGTATAAGGTACATATATTCTACCCTTTCTCAGTAAGGGTGTCCTTCTCCTGACTTTTGATCTTGATTCACTATAGGATTCCCTAAGCCATTGCTATGTTCCTTTATATTTTGATTCGTTCTTCATGTTTCACTTACATCTATTTATATTGGTTTGATTATGATCTGAGCCTTGTATCTGGGGCTTTCTTAATGAATCTATGCTTTTGCTATGCTTTCCTTGATTGGTGAACCTTGCTATATTTATTTTGATACTTGATATAACCAGTTCATCACATTGTAACATGAATATTTAAAACCCTTGGATACCTTGAAGGTTCATAGGATTTTATAACAAGATGTAAAATTTTTTCTTAATTACATATGAAAATGTTTTGAAAACTACATTTAAAGACTTTCTTTATGAAAACTGTTTTTAAAGATCACTTTTATGAAAGCCATCTTCTAAGGATTACTTTTTAACAAATTGATATGAACATTCTGATACTTGACCTTTCTGATATTGGACCTTCTGATATTGAACCCTCTGATATGAACCTTCTTATTTGAACCTTTACTTTAACCCTTGCATTGATCTCCTGTCTTGAACCTTGATATGAAACTTGACCTGAACCACTTGATATGAAAACCTGACTTGATTTGTTATATTACCTGTTATACTTGGTGACTGATGGTGTGTGCGATATACGTCTTTCACATCCTGGGAGCTCATGACTCCAACCCTTGGAGGTTATCCCCTCACCCTGTACTTGGTATTCTGTTTTCCTGCACCTTATAACCTTTACCTTTCATTACTGTTATCAGTTACTTATGCCTTAACTTTGACTGATTGTATTTCATTTACTGTTCATTATTCTGTACTACTGCTTTGTTACCGTTATATCTGTTCACTGAGCTTTCGTAGCTCAGCCGCATTTCTTTTCCTGCGGCAGGTTTTAGTAGGAAGATGGGTATGAGTGGAGAGTACCTTGGACTTAGAAGACCTTACTAGCTACTTTGGAATAGAGATGACTAGAAGAGCTTATTTTCAGACTTAGAAGTTATTGTATTTTCTCATTGTAACCTTGTAGTTTCAGATTTTCCATTGTAACCATTGAAATTCAATTGTATTATTTATTTCATATGCTTGTGTTTGTTCTGATACGTCACCATCATTGTGACATCTCTACCCTTGTCGGGTCGGGGTGTTACAATTTATGGTGTCAGAGACCAGGCTGACGACTTGTAATACATTTACCCTTGACCTGTGAGTTTAGGACCATTAGGCTTCCACTGTAAGAACATAGGAGAACACCTTGAGAACTTGCTTTCGGATTTCTTGATATGAACTTTAGTTTGACCAGTGAGGAATGGGTAGACTATAAGGCATTTGTTTAAGTATCATTGCTTCCGCATCACTCTGATTCGTGCCTTGCTTTTGGTTAGAGCCTGTTCAGTAGTTTTGTTTTCCCTCTTGACTATGACATTTGATCTTGTTGACCTCTGAGACTGTAGAAGTACTAGGTGGACTAAGATAGGTAGTTTTGCTTACGACCTGAGATAAAGTATGATCATCATGAAGGCATATTTATATGATGCTAGTATTATGATGCCTGACCAACGTGATATACTTACACCATATAACGTGCCCTCAATGTAATACCCAAAATTTCATAACATGCAAAATGACCAAATTGCCCCTGAAACTTTAAAAATTGAATTAAAACACATATAAAGCACCAAATTAATTCCAAACCTTTGGTAATGATCAACATATGAAGTAAAATAATTTTGTGGAAACATTACAATGTTGTACTATGTACAAAGAATTAATAATCACCTACAAAAATATAATATGTACCAAAAATTTCATTAAAGTAGTTATTTGTATTTTAAAAACACTTTAAAACTAGATAATATCAAACTAGTTATGGAAAAATGGGACCAAATCAAATCATTGATTTTTTTTCAAGCCTCTAGGCCAAACCTTCAAGCCCATTTCCCCCCTAAGACTCAGCCAATTCCATTTATCTAATTCCTTCCATTTATTTTTCCACCAAAAACCCTAAATTAACAAACCAAAAATTCTCTCTAGTCAATCCAATTTTTTGGAAGTGTATGGGCAATTTTCTAGAGATCATCAAGGTCCAAGGAGGCTGGGAAAAATAGGATTTGGGTCGTGGATAGCTTGGTTCGAACGTAGGGATTTATTTTGTGTCGAATTATTCATCCGAGAGATACTTAATTCTTGCGCCTAATCTACACATTCTAAAATTGATTTGGTATTTTTATAATGTTATTTAGATCATACATGACTCATATAAATTGTTAAAATCAAATCATGCAAGCTTATATGATCGTACGAATTTTTGAGAATAAAAACACACATAAAATACAAATATGTCTATACGATTTCTCTGGGTCTTATACACAATTTTTCTGGGTTCTAATATAATCATACCACTCTAGAAAAATAGCCATTTGATTTTTTGAAGCTTAAATCAATTGTTTTTGAATTGTTTGTATTACCGGGTTTTATGAAAAATAAGGGAAAAAAATAATAAGAAACCCAAATGTGCGATTAGGGCTTGTGTTTTATGGTTAGATCTGGTCATTAATTATGTTCAATGATGATATAATGATTGTTTGATGATTTGGAATAATTAGGGTTAGGGTTTATGGATTAAAAAGGTTACCGATTTGAAAATAAAAGTAAAAGGGTGTGTTTCGCCAATTATGAAACTTGTGGGATATTTTTGTAAGGTTATTTAGATCTGGGATAATGTATAAAAAATATAAAATGAGGGTCCTATGAGCAAATATTGCGAGTAGACGATTTAATTGATAATAATAGTGTCGAATTGAAATTTAATTAAAAGGAGGGACTAAAAGTGTAAATTCTAGAAACTTATGGTTATTCGGTGTAAATAATGATATGAAGGGTGTAATGTGTAATTTTGGATATTTAAGGGCTTAATATGTAATTATTAAAAATATATGATTCGAATTATATTTTTGGAAACTATAAGGACTAGTTTTGTATTTTATGAAATTGAAGGGACTGTCGTACCAATATTAATTTCAAGGGTATATTCTGTAATTTGGTAAAATAAAGTTCTTGATGTGTAAATATAAATATGGTAAGGGTTAAATTGTGATTTATGTAATTATAGGGTTTATTTTGTAATTTAATTCACTAAAGGGGTATAATCTGTAATTTGTGAAACTTGAAGGTTAAAAGTGTAATTCTGGAAAACTTATGTATTTAAAGGGATAATTTGTGATACTTTTCATTTTAAACATTTAACTTCGGGTTATTTACATTAAAAACCCTAAAATATGGAAAGTTGTTATATTTAACCCTAAACTTTTATGACTTGCTAAAATGGACCCTATTTCCATAATAATAATTAATAAATGACTTAACCTAATTACTTTGTGGAATTTGTCTAATTATGGAAATTTTCTAAATAAGAAAACTTTCTAAAAATGAAAACTTGCTAATTTTGGAAACTTGCTATAAAGGGAAAGTTACTAAAAATGGAAAGTCGACTAAAATGAAAAATCTGATTTGAAGAAGATATTAATAATAAGACGACCATGTATTTGTGTAGATTTGCTGAAGATGGAGTTGTTTTCGATCTATATATTTCTAGATATGTTTTGCACTTGCGGTATAAGGTACAGATATTCTACCCTTTTTCAGTAAGGGTGTTTTCCCTCTCATGACTCATTGACCTTGTTTCGTTTTAAGATTCCCTAAGCCATTGCTATGTTCCCCTACACTTTGGTTCGTTTGTTTGATTCATTTTGACTTTGATGTTCGATATGACCCTTTTTGCTTTGAGCCTCTATAATGATCCATTTGATATTCGTTCGTTACCTTGTGTTATTAGTATTTGAAACACTTGATACTTCGAAGGTTCATTTGATTTTCGTAACTAGATGTGAAAACCTTTTCAATTATATCATGGAAATGTTTTGAGGAAAACTTATTTTAAAATGATGTTTATGAAATATGAGATACCACTTTTATTTGGAATTTTACTAAACGTTTATGAGACTACTTTTGTGAAAATCGTTAATAAAGATCATTTTTATGAAAATCATTTGATAAAGATTTAATTTAAATGAACCACTTGATTATGAACCTTTGATCCGTTCGTTTTGACTCATCGACTTTGATATTGGAGATGACCCTTTGCCATGAACCTTTGATATTTGGACTTTGACTATGATTCGATGACTTTGATTATTTGAACCTTTATAATGATTTGGACCTTTGATATGATTTGGACCTTTGATATGATTTGGATCCTTGATGTGATTTGGACCTTTGACCCTTCAGTTTGATACCCGAGCCAAGTTCGTTTCCTAGCCATGAAGGTAACATGGTCGTGTCATTGATGCACCAATGGCATGACTCCAGTGTGGTCGAGTGATGTTCCACACCGTCCCCATTTGATTATTATGTGCACACTGCATTTATTATGGCCGGTATATTGTTCGGGGGGCGTATGGATGCATCCTAGGTTCGTGTTCGTATTTGTGGATTTAACATGGTTTTATATTATATATTGTTCGGTGACTGATGCTGGGTGCAATCCACGTCTTTCACAAGTTCGGGAGTTAGCTACTCCATTTGAAGAATGAGGACACCCCTCATATTATCTGATTATCTGAGAGGTCTCCCCTCTATATGATTATGAAGACATGGTTACTATATTTGATTTGTTTGGGCTCGTGGTGGATTACTGACCTTCCCTTTTCCCTTTCTTACTTTGTACCTTTGTCTATACCTTATGTTATTCCATTGCACTATACCTTATGTTCGTTTCCTTTTGCTTTCGTTTATATATATCTGTTCACTGGGCTTTTTAAGCTCAGCCGCATTTCTTTTCCTGCGGCAGGTTTAGTAGGGAGCTGGGAATGAGTGGAGAGTACCTTGGACTTAGAAGACTTGATAGTTATTCTGGATTAGAGTTGATTAGAAGATATTATATTTTTAGAATTTGTATTCACATTTGTAACCTTGTAATTTCAGTATTTCATTTGTAACCTTTGAGATTCTTGTATTACTGTAAATGTATGCTTTGTTTTGATCTGATATGAAACCATTTTTGTGATATCTTTACCCTTGTCGGGTTGGGGTGTTACAATTATGGTATCAGAGCGA
Source organism: Artemisia tridentata subsp. tridentata (assembly GCA_021014915.2). Lineage (NCBI taxonomy): Eukaryota > Viridiplantae > Streptophyta > Magnoliopsida > Asterales > Asteraceae > Artemisia > Artemisia tridentata. Next base: position 244,593,833 of record CP139506.1, on the reverse strand, counting down.
CAGGCTGCGATTCGTAATACAATTACCCTTGGCCTGTGTAAGTTAGGACCACTAAGTTTTCCCTGTAGGCGCTCGTAAGACAACCTTTGAAAATTGCTTTAAGATTTCCCTATAGGAACGTAAGTTTTGACTAGTGAGGAATGGGTAGACTATAAGGCATTCGTTTAAGTATCTTTGCTTCCGCATCACTCTGATTCGTGCCTTGCTTTTGGTTAGATCCTGTTGATATCACTTTTGGAAAGCGAAAGCTTATGTTTTGCACCACCTAAGATTTGAACCTGATTAAATCTTGAAGGCATTGAGAATTTCATAATAATTGCCTGACACTATTTGATCCTCATCTTCATATTTTGACTCTGATCTTTGATCCTTTCGTTAATCATTTTGATACCTCTTCGGGCATTCTGAGAACCTCCATGGCGATGACGTACTGGATATGTTTTGTTATTTGTCTTTTGCTTTTGATAAGTACCTATGAATCTTCCAGCACTAGTTGATTTCGTTTCACCCATCTCTATTCCTTCGAGAAGTCTTGTGGTGTGTAACCACGAGTATAAGAATGTTTCCCCCTCATTTTTGACTGATAAAGATTTGATTTATGATCCGTCTTTCTTTGGATAGTTAACTTCGATTTTATTCTGACAAGGAATTGGTTGATTGAGCATTCAAATATTGACAACTACCCTCCTATGTCTCACCTTTGGCATTTGAAACAATTTTGTACTCCCTACTACGATTACCGATTGTTAAACCCTTTGCTATCACTATTACTCTGGAGACTCGTATGTTACTTTCGCGGCTATGAAGTTTTCCTAGAACCCATTTCGTACCCCAATAAATGAATCTTACCTTGAGAGGTATTTGGCACCCTGAGTTTTATGAATATGATTCGTGACTGAACCACATGTTTTTCCACCGAAGTGTGAAGTAGGATTTGACATGATACCGAGAGATTGTCTAGTCACTAAGCAAAGGTTTCTTTCAGATGTGTTCGGGATCATATAAATTGATTCGAGCAACCGGGAAGAACAGCAACCGAAGACCAGGAAGTGAGTTTACTTAAGTGTATTTCCGGGGCGTGTTTTAGTTCGTTCGTAATAAAGAAGGATGGTGACTGTAGATATGTATTGATTACAGGAAGCTGAACCGTAATACTATTAAGAGCCAATGTTCCTCCACCCTGAAACGAATATGTGTTTGTTTAATTTCAGAGCGTGTAGTTTCCTTCTGATGAATTGATTTTATTCTTGGAATCACCTTCCATATTCGTGAACGACTGCTATGACGGTTAGGGACGCTAATAGTAGTAGCTAAAGCTCTGACTGTTTTGTGAATTTGATAAATGATGTTTTCTCGTGAGTACTTTGGAAAATGGTCATTGTATGACTTAATAGTACGTTCAGAGGCGAGGAAGAGCATGAAAATCATCTTTGCACTTTGTTAGGAAATTCGTCGATCATTTGTACATTCTGAGAGATTGATATTTGTTGAGACAACGATGTTCTTAATTGAGGATACCTTTTTAAATCCCGCAAGTTTTGAAAACTATCACCATGTGGTCAAGACCAATAACAGAATGGAGAACGGAAACCTTTTGAACTTTGCAGAAGAATTATTTCACTGCCTGACCTGGAGTTGACAACAACGGTGGTTACCCTGAAGAGTGAAGACATCCCTTACAAGGTAGAAGTGTTGGCGATGCAGAAGAGCTAGCCAAGATGGCGAACCTGAAACTGATGAAGACGTGCAGTCTCACTTCCCTATTCATCTTGGTTGTACTAAGATGAATTGAGGGCGGAAGCAGACTGGACGAATTTAAAGAGCATGCCAGAAATTCACATTACTCCATCACATTCCAAGAAGGACTGCAGGAGGCTCGACGAACCAGACACAAGTTCCCGATTTTGGTTTCACTTCCTGATTGATGGACAGACGAAGACAGATTAACCGGACTCGAGGAGATTGGATGTTTTTAATGAACGGAATTTTGAAACAGACCCTTTATGTTTGGAAGAATTGATTCTATGAAGGCCGAAGTTCTTGGCGACTAACTTTCATTTCCGTTGACCCTCTTAAATTTCGCTAAATATTAATAAGATCCTCTTATGATTTAAGTTTCCTAGAAGCATTTCAGTTCGTGTTCATTTTCGTATGTTCGGTGATGGCTTTGTTTGAGAGATTTTGGCGAGTTGAGGAAGATATGATGCTTATGACAGCGTGCCTCAATTCTGCTAGGCAATCTTGGATTTTGATACTCTTGTGAATAGTTTTGTTTTCCGTCTTGACTATGGTATTCGATTTTGGTTGACCTCTGAGACTGTAGAAGTACTAGGTGGATTAAGATAGGTGGTTTTGATTACGACTTGAGATAAAGTATGACCATCATGAGGGCATATTTATATGATGCTGGTATTATGACGTCTGGCCAACGTGATAATATTTACATCATATAACGTGCACTTGTTGTGGGCATATGATATCTTGGGGAGTACCTAAGAAGTTAGAATTTGAAATTCCGTTGGATTATCCGTGATTAGTGAGACTTTAGGTTCATTCTACCTATGCGTATACTCAACCTTCGTTCGTTAAATATCTGGATGAGTTTTAGACTCTCGTTTTGCATTCTGTTGACCTCTGTTATGAATCTTGAATTCAGGTAAAACTCTCTACTGTTGATATAGTTAATTTGATCTGAAATCTTGTTCGTATTTCCATATGAGCTTTCCGGAAGATTCACCTACCCTCCATTTTTGTTGCATGGTCATTTGATCGGAATCAACCTAATTTGTCTCCTTTTGAGGAATTTGAACCCACCTCATGTTGATTTGAGTCATGAGAAACTATTTGGCCTGAAGATCTTTTGGAAGAACCTCCTCGGACATGAGAGTGTTGTGATGATCTTTTACGACTTGCTACGACTTCGTTTCACCTTGCGACTTCAAATTTCGAGGACGAAATTTTTTCTTTTAGAGGGGAAGAAGTTGTAATACCCAAAATTTCATAACATGCAAAATGACCAAATTGCCCCTGAAACTTTAAAAATTGAATTAAAACACATATAAAGCACCAAATTAATTCCAAACCTTTGGTAATGATCTACATATGAAGTAAAATAATTTTGTGGCAACATTACAATGTTATACTATGTACAAAGAATTAATAATCACCTACAACAATATAATATGTACCAAAAATTTCATTAAAGTAGTTATTTTCATTTTAACAACCCTTTAAAACAAGATAATATCAAACTAATTATGGAAAAATGGGACAAAATCAAATCATTGATTTTTTTTCAAGCCTCTAGGCCGAACCTTTAGCCCATTTCCCCCCTAAGACTCGGCCAATTCCATTTATCTAATTCCTTCCATTTATTTTTCCACCAAAAACCCTAAATTAACAAAACAAAAATTCTCTCTAGTAAATCCGATTTTCTGGAAGTGAATGGGCAATTTTCTGGCGATAATCAAGGTCCAAGGAGGCTGGGAAGAATAGGATTTTGGTCGTGGATAGCTTGGTTCGAACGTAGGGATTTATTTTGTGTCGAATTATTCATCCGAGAGGTACTTAATTCTTGCGCCTAATCTACACATTCTAAAATTGATTTGGTATTTTTCTAATGTTATTTAGATCATACATGACTCATATAAATTATTAAAATTGAATCATGCAAGCTTATATGATCGTACAAATTTTTGAGAATAAAAGAACACATAAAATACAAATATGTCTATACGATTTCTCTGGGTCTTATACACAATTTTTCTGGGTTCTAATATAATCATATCACTCTGGAAAAATAGCCATTTGATTTGTTGAAGCTTAAATCAATTATTTTGAATTGTTTGTATAACCGGGTTTTATGAAAAATAAAGGAAAAAAAATATTAAGAAACCCTAATGTGCGATTAGGGCTTGTGTTTTATGGTTAGATCTGGACATTAATTATGCTCAATGATGATATAATGATTGTTTGATGATTTGGAATAATTAGGGTTAGGGTTTATGGATTAAAAAGGTTACCGATTTGAAAATAAAGTAAAAGGGTGTGTTTCGCCAATTATGAAACTTGTGGGATATTTTTGTAAGGTTATTTAGATTTGGGATAATGTATAAAAAATATAAAATGAGGGTCCTATGAGCAAATATTGCGAGTAGAAGATTTAATTGATAATAATAGTGTTGAATTAAAATTTAATTAAAAGGAGGGACTAAAAGTGTAAATTCTGCAAACTTAAGGTTATTCGGTGTAAATAATGATATGAAGGGTGTAATGTGTAATTTTGGATATTTAAGGGCTTAATATGTAATTATTAAAAATATATGATTCGAATTATATTTTCGGAAACAATAAGGACTAGTTTTGTAATTTATGAAATTGAAGGGACTGTCGTACCAATATTAATTTCAAGGGAATATTCTGTAATTTGGTAAAATAAAGTGCTTGATGTGTAAATATAAATATGGTAAGGGTTAAATTGTGATTTATGTAATTATAGGGTTTATTTTGTAATTTAATTAACTAAAGGGGTATAATCTGTAATTTGTGAAACTTGAAGGTTAAAAGTGTAATTCTGGAAAACTTATGTATTTAAATGGATAATTTTTGATACTTTTCATTTTAAACCTTTTACTTCGGGTTATTTACATTTAAAACCCTAAAATATGGAAAGTTGTTATATTTAACCCTAAACTTTTATGACTTGCTAAAATGAACCCTATTTTCATAATAATAATTAATAAATGACTTAACCTAATTACTTTGTGGAATTTGTCTAATTATGAAAATTTGCTAAATAAGGAAACTTTCTAAAAATGGAAACTTGCTAATTTTGGAAACTTGCTATAAAGGGAAAGTTACTAAAAATGGAAAGTCGACTAAAATGAGAAATCTGATTTGAAGAAGATATTAATAATAAGACGACCATGTATTCGTGTAGATTCGCTGAAGATGGAGTTGTTTTCGATCTATATATTTCTAGATATGTTTTGCACTTGCAGTATAAGGTACAGATATTCTACCCTTTTTCAGTAAGGGTGTTTTCCCTCTCATGACTCGTTGATCTTGTTTCGTTTTAAGATTCCCTAAGCCATTGCTATGTTCCCCTACACTTTGGTTCGTTTGTTTGATTCATTTTGACTTTGATGTTCGATATTACCCTTTTTGCTTTGAGCCTCTATAATGATCCATTTGATATTCGTTCGTTACCTTGTTTTATTAGTATTCGAAACACTTGATACTTCGAAGGTTCATTTGATTTTGGTAACTAGATGTGAAAACCTTTTCAATTATATCATGGAAATGTTTTGAGGAAAACTTATTTTAAAATGATGTTTATGAAATATGAGATACCACTTTTATTTGGAATTTTACAAAACGTTTATGAGACTACTTTTTTGAAAATCGTTATTAAAGATTATTTTTATGAAAATCATTTGATAAAGATTTAATTTAAATGAACCATTTGATTATGAACCTTTGATCCGTTCGTTTTGACTCATCGACTTTGATATTGGAGATGACCCTTTTCCATGAACCTTTGATATTTGGACTTTGACTATGATTCGATGACTTTGACTATTTGAACCTTTGTAATGATTTGGACCTTTGATATTATTTGGATCTTTGATGTGATTTCGACCTTTGACCCTTCAGTTTGATACCCGAGCCAAGTTCGTTTCCTAGCCATGAAGGTAACATGGCCGTGTCATTGATGCACCAATGGCATGACACCAGTGTGGTCGAGTGATGTTCCACACCGTCCCCATTTGATTATTATGTGCACACTACATTTATTATGGCCAGTATATTGTTCGGGGGGCGTATGGATGCATCCTAGGTTCGTGTTCGTATTTGTGGATTTAACATGGTTTGATATTATATATTGTTCGGTGACTGATGCTGGGTTCAATCCACGTCTTTCACAAGTTCGGGAGTTAGCTACTCCATTTGAAGAATGAGGACACCCCTCATATTATCTGATTATCTGAGAGGTTCCCCTCTATATGATTATGAAGATGTGGTTACTATATTTTATTTGTTTGGGCTCGTGGTGGATTACTGACCTTCCCTTTTCCCTTTCTTACTTTGTACCTTTGTCTATACCGTATGTTATTCCATTGCACTACACCATATATGTTCGTTTCCTTTTGCTTTCGTTTATATATATCTGTTCACTGGGCTTTTTAAGCTCAGCCGCATTTCTTTTCCTGCGGCAGGTTTAGTAGGGAGCTGGGAATGAGTGAAGAGTACCTTGGACTTAGAAGACTTGATAGTTATTCTGGATTAGAGTTGATTAGAAGATATTATATTTTTAGAATTTGTATTCGCATTTGTAACCTTGTAATTTCTGTATTTCATTTGTAACCTTTGAGATTCTAATATTACTGTAAATGTATGCTTTGTTTTGATCTGATATGAAACCATTTTTGTGATATCTTTACCCTTGTCGGGTTGGGGTGTTACAATCATTGTGGCCATAGGATATCTTGGGGAGTAGCTAAGAAGGTTAGAATTTGATCTCCGTTGGATTATCCGTGATTAGTGAGACTTTAGGATCATTCGACCTATGCATATACCTTGCCTTCGTTCATTAGATATCTGGATAAGTTTAGACTCTCGTTATGCGTTCTGTTGACCTCAATTATAAATCTTGAACTCTTGTAGAGCTCTCTACGGTTGATACAGTTAATTCGATTTGAAATCTTTTTCTTATTCCATATAAGCTTTCCTGAAGATTCATCTATCGTCCATTTATGTTACTTGGGCCTTTTTGATCGACATCAACCCAATTTATCTCCGTCTGAGAAACTTGAACCCAACTTGTTTTGATTGAGTCATGAGAAACTATTTGGTTTGACGATCCTTTTTGGAAGAACCTCCCCGGGCGTGAGAATGTTCGTAACGATCTTTTTGCGAATTGTTACGACTTCGTCTAACCTTGCAATTTCAAATTTCGAGGACGAAATTTTTCTTTTAGAGGGGAAGAAGTTGTAATACCCAAAATTTCAGAACATGCAAAATTACCAAAATGCCCTTGCAACTTGAAATTTCAATTAATAAGTAAATAAAACGCCAAAGGAATCCCAAACTCTTGGAAATTAACAACATATGAAATAAGATGATTTTTGCATGAACATTTTAATATGGTACACGTACAAAAAAATACTTGTCACCTTATAGAAAATATACATGGGCCGAAAATGTATTTATTTATTTTGTTAATCATTATAAATCAAATAAAAATAAGATAAGTATCACAATTAATAGGAAATCAATCAAAAATCAGAATTTGATCTCATTTTATCACCTTGGGCCAAAATCCATGCCCTCCCCTCCATTCTATACACGGTTTTATAATTGTTTCCTTTTTATACATTCTTTAATCCCTAAATCGACACAAAAACTCTCTCCATCACCATACGAATTTCTGGAGGATGGTTCTTATTTTTCCTGGGTTCTATCAAGACTATAGAAGGTGGGAAAAATAGCCTTAAGGTCGTGGGATAGCTGGTGTACGCGTGGGAGTTTTCTTTGTATCGTATTTTGCTAGTCGAGAGGTGTAAATATTCTGCACTAGATCCGTTCATTTTGAAACCCATCTGGTATTTTTCTAGTACTCTTTATATCATATATGATCTATATAAAATGGTTATAATGATCCATGCACGCTACTAAGGTCGTTTGGATTTAAACGAACCAAAAACCCTAAAAGATCAGATGAATTAATGAACCAGTTTTCTGATCAGGAAATTAGACCGACTTCAATTAATTGAATCTTGATGATAGCTAAGTGTTTTTGGGAGTTTATTGTGTCTAGAATTAAATTTAATGAAAGAGATTTCTGTAGAAATTAACCTTGTGATTTTTAGAGGCCTGGAAGACCACTTTTTGATTTTTAGAAAATTAAGTGTCAAATCGAATTCGTATGTCTGGAAAAACAGTCCTTGTTTTTCATTTATCATTTTCAAACCATGTCGAATTAGAAGGTGTCCTATGAAATGGGTAATATTTGATATGTCTACTAGTTACTGGAAATTTATTAGAATTTTATAAATTTTCTAGATGGAGTAGTGAATTAATTACTTTTCGGGTGTTTCATCAGATCCGATCATGGAACATGTTATGGAAATGGATTTTTCAGTCATACCTATACTAGTTAATAAAATCTGGAAAAATTAGGTAAATTACTAGGGGCATATAGGGTTCTCTGGGAATTTTTGGGAATTTTATTTCTGAGTTCTAATATAATTCATAAATTATTTGAAACAGGTCCAGTGCATACGAAAAATCTGTTAAAGTGTAAATATATTAAAAAGGTGTTATTTATTTATTTTCCAAAACTAAAGGATTAAAATTTGTAATTATGGGAAACTTATGGATTAAAATGAATAACTCGTAATATTTGCATTTTGGACCTTAACTTTGGCATATTTACATTTGAAACCCTAAAATATAGAAAGTTGTCATAATGAACCCTAAACTATCATGACTTGCTAAAATGAACCCTATTTCCATAATAATATTTAATAAATGATTTAACCTAATTACCTTGTGGAAATTTGCTATTTTTGGAAACTTGCTAAATAAGGAAACTTTTTAAAAATGGAAACTTGCTAATTTTGGAAACCTGCTATAAATGGAAAGTTACTAAAAATGGAAAGCCGACTAAAATGAGAAATCTGATTTGAAGAAGATATTAATAATAAGACGATCATGTATTCGTGTAGATTCGCTGAAGATGGAGTTGTTTCCGATCTTTATATTTCTAGATATGTTTGCACTTGCTGTTTAAGGTACAAATATTCTACCCTTTCTCAGTAAGGGTGTCCTTCTCCTGACTTTTGATCTTGATTCAGTATAGGATTTCCTAAGCCATTGCTATGTTCCTTTATATTTTGATTCGTTCTTCATGTTTCACTTACATTTGTTTATATTGGTTTGATTATGATCTGAGCCTTGTATCTGGGGCTTTCTTAATGAATCTATGCTTTTGCTATGCTTTCCTTGATTCGTGAACCTTGCTATATTTATTTTGATACTTGATATAACCAGTTCATCACCTTGTAACATGAATATTTAAAACCCTTGGATACCTTGAAGGTTCATAGGATTTTATAACAAGATGTAAAAACTTTTCTTAATTACATATGAAAATGTTTTGAAAACTACATTTAAAGACTTTCTTTATGAAAACTGTTTTTAAAGATCACTTTTATGAAAGCCATCTTCTTAGGATTACTTTTTAACAAATTGATATGAACCTTCTGATACTTGACCTTTCTGATATTGGACCTTCTGATATTGAACCCTCTGATATGAACCTTCTGATTTGAACCTTTACTTTAACCCTTGCATTGATCTCCTATCTTGAACCTTGATATGAAACTTGACCTGAACCACTTGATATGAAAACCTGACTTGATTTGTTATATTACCTGTTATACTTGGTGACTGATGGTGTGTGCGATACACGTCTTTCACATCCTGGGAGCTCATGACTCCAACCCCTGGAGGTTATCCCCTCACCCTGTACTTGGTATGCTGAGGTCTCCCCTCCATACACCTTTCATTACTGTTATCAGTTACTTATGCCTTAACTTTGACTGATTGTATTTCATTTACTGTTCATTATTCTGTACTACTGCTTTGTTACCGTTATATCTGTTCACTGAGCTTTCGTAGCTCAGTCGCATTTCTTTTCCGGCGGCAGGTTTTAGTAGGAAGATGGGTATGAGTGGAGAGTACCTTGGACTTAGAAGACCATACTAGCTACTTTGGAATAGAGATGACTAGAAGAGCTTATTTTCAAACTTAGAAGTTATTGTATTTTCTCATTGTAATCTTGTAGTTTCAGATTTTCCATTGTAACCATTGAAATTCAATTGTATTATTTATGTCATATGCTTGTGTTTGTTCTGATACGTCACCATCATTGTGACATCTCTACCCTTGTCAGGTCGGGGTGTTACACTCCTTCTCATAATTTTAGTACTTAGAGGTCTCCCCTCTTCGTACACTTTTAAGATATTATATGATTTGACGGATTATGATATGTAGTTCTTATGGCACATCCTTATATGAACCTTTCTTTGTTTACATTTCATTTCTTGTTTCGTTTCTCATTCAGTTCTCATGACACTTATGACTCAATTATTCTTACTATTCTTATAACTCTATGATTTCCTTTATAACCCTCATGATTCTATAATTCTTATGAATCATATAATCTTGATGTTCACTTATACTCTTATGCTTCTTTTCGTTGCTTATGCTTATTTACCTTATGTATTGTTATATATATCTGTTCACTGGGCTTTTTAAGCTCAGCCGCATGTTTTCTTTTCTTATGCGGCAGGTAATAAGCGGGGCGACGGGCTTGGGAATGAGAGAGAGTAGGACTTAAAGACCTATTTATTTATCATTTCGTTGTCCATTGTTTCGGACCTTCATTTCTTTTAGTACTTTGAATATTATCTCTTTACTTGATTTTGTTTGGTTAACCCACTATGCATTTGGGATTATCTTTTGATACTAGTCTTGATGTTCGAGACTTGGTTATTTATTTAAAAGACTTCCGCTTGCGTATTGTATGCTTTGTATGACACCATAATGTGATATCTTGGCCTTGTCGGGTCGGGGTGTTACAGTTATGGTATCAGAGCGCTGGGTTTGACATGTAGAACCTTAGAAATGACCTGTGAGGATATTGGGTAGACACTAGGCTTTTCGTTTGACGTAATCTCTTCCTTCGTATTTTGATCCTGACGTTTGATTTGTCTTCATTGTTCGTTTTGATCCTTACGTTCGGGTTCGTCTAAGCAGAAGAAGTTGTGGGACCAGGTTCCATCTCCTCCATGTGCTGACTGTGAGAAGTTTCATCTGGGTGATAGTGTATAAGACGTTGGATCCCGGGTTCAGTTGTAGTGTGATTGGACGCCGGACGAAAGAGTATCCGAAGGTGAATGGTAACAACCGTAAGAATGAGAATGATTGACAGCAATCTGCCGAGGGTCGATTGTTCGCTCTGACCAGGGACCAGGTTGCTGACACATCAAGTACCGTTTCGGGTATTCCTTACTTATGCGATCGTGCTGCGTGGTTTTATTTGATACGAGGACGACATATCCTATGGTGTCTTTTTATTTTACTAAGCACATTAAGTCCCCTCTACATTATTGAATTGCTATTCCTAATTCTATTTCTATGAGAATCTTGTGACTATCCATCACAAGTGTAGATTATACTATACGGTTGAGGATGTTTGAAGATCAATTTCATTCTCCTAATCTGATTTCTTTGGGAATGTTCGATTCAATTTCATTCTGTTCATGTAATTGTTGACTGAGCATTGAGATGCTAACAACAGTTATGATTTTGTCATCTCTGATGACTTATGAAACTCAAACTCCATGCCCAGGTTTCTGACCTGGCATACTATTATGATCACCTTTGCTTTGAAATTCCGTATATTAATACCTTACGTTTGCAAGATATTCCGTTTGATGTAACTCGCTCGAGAGTTTTCGATGTTGAATTTCGCGATGTATTCCTTGATGGACTACGAAGATTTCCTCTCGAATGTAATTGTTTTGATCTGTTTATTAGAATGTTTTTTGTCACGACTTGAGGTAGACTGTGATTGCAATAAAGGCATGTTTATATGATGCAAGTATTATGACGTCTGGCCAGCGTGATAATAGTTACATCATATACCTTGAACTTATTGGAGTCATAGAATGTCTTGAGGAGTGCCTGAGGTCAGTGTGTTATTTGAATAAGAACTCTATTCATGTGTAAGCGACGTTTTGCCTATTTCCGAAATCCCTTGCGAACGACATACGTTGAATGAAGAGTATTGAAGAACCTACTTCTAGGAAGTGGTTTATCCGTCTGTGTACGTCTCTGTGTTGTGTTTCAGTTTGGTTATGAGGAAGAATGATGGTGGTATGAGGTTGTACATGGAATTCTGGAATCTTAGTAGTATGGTGATTAGGACTGATACCGTTATCAACAACTTATCTAATCAACTTCAGGGTGAAGTTTTCTCTATGATTGATTTGTAATCCGATTATGTCCATTTTCATGTGAAGGAGCAAGATGTTCCTAGCATTGATTTGTATACGTTATAATCTTTATGAGCATTGTGATGCCAATCGTATTGGCTACTGCTCCGACTATTCTTGTAAGCTTGATGAATCGTGTATTTCATGAATGCTTGGATAATTGTCATAGTATGACGATTTAGTATATTCAGGGATGAAAGAGAAACACGGGAATCATCCTTGTATTTTGGTGTTGAAAATTTCTACGTCAGAAGAGCTCAATGTAAGTTTCTTGAAGATTATAATTTTGGTAGGGATGAAGAATAAGTTGGAGAACTTTTGGAAAGTTAAGGGGGATATTTGTTTCTACTTGAGAAGAAGGTCAGCTATGTCCTTAGGTTATACGGAAAGAATGCTAGTGATGCATCTATGCAGATAAACCGTGGGGGGCGAACTATCAGACGCACGACTGGAGATTGGTTATGACGGATGTGAAGAAGCTCAGGAGCAAGGTGGTGGAATTATGATCTATGTAGAAGATTTGAATGAAACGGTTATGCTCGAAGCACCCCCGTTCTTTTCGCTCTATACATATTAGTTGTAATATTATGTAGAGACTTGTAGCATAAATTATGACGGGATGGTATGACAACGGATGTGAATGCTTTGATGGCGAAGTGTCTAGCATGTCAACAGATTGGGAGTTAGCTTCAGCGTACAAGTGGTTTTCCTCATTTTGGATGTTCGGATGTAGAAGTGGGATTAAAACTGTCAGCAACTTTGTAACGGGATTTACGCGCACGTTGGGAAGGATAAAACGATGTGGGTTGTAGTGAATCGTTCAACTTGGTGGCTCACTTGGAAGATCGGCAGAGATTTATTTCAACGGAAGATTATTCAAGCTCCTTGGTGCACCTGCAGTGATCATGTCAGAAAAATCGAGTTTTGTTTCACATTTCTAGAAGAAATGCAGAAGACCTTCAAGACCGGCTCGAGATTTTATGGCGACTACTCACCTTCAGAAGGATGGACGGACAGAGCAACTATGTTGAAATTGAAGATGTATGGGACGGAGAGTTTGACAAGTGTATTGGCATGATTGAGTTTGGCTACGGAGATGTAGAACACCTTTTGGATTGGATTAAGTTGGAGATTTCTGGTTTAAGGTCCGGGGTTGATTACTGTGATTGGTGGATTAGTTATCCTTGTGGAAGAGAAACCTTGAATGGTGGACTATGAAATTTGTATGTTTCGTACGATGTCCCCGTTGTGGAGAGTTAGACGTTTTGGGCGTATGAAGAAGATCTGGTTCACGATGCGTTAATCCTTTGAGTTGTTGTTTTCCATCCGATTAACCGACCTATTCCGTTATGTTCTCCGATACGTTTCGATCCTCCGTTATGTGCTTAGTTTATCGTCTGTACGACTAAGTTAGCTCTTTGATGTGTTTTATCCGTATGATTATTCGACCTATTTTCTTTTTTTTGATGCGTTTCGATACTCCGATTTATACTCTATTGATCGTCGGTACAAATATGCTACCCATCTCATTATGCGTTTCAATACAAGTTGATATTTCGAGTTGTACTCGATTGATCATCAGTACAATTATACTGTCTATCTCTTAAAAAACTCTTGATACATTTGATGATTTGTCATGTGCTTCATTGACCGGTGGTACGTTCATTAGTTCGATCAGTATCTGTTTGAAATTGATGAGTTCTTCTATAATGATGCACTAGTTCCCTTTTCGTTAAGAATCTGGACTGAGTTGATGAAGTTTTGCTCTTTAGTACTAATTTTGTATTGCTTACAAGCATGAATGTTTCATGTATCTCTGTGTGAGATTTAAATCGTTATCCGCTACATTATTGTTTCGTATTCCATGGAACGAATTCGTTGTGAATTATGAAAGCCTAGGGCTTTTCAATGATTTTGATCAGGTTGGCGAGGTATCTCATCGCTCGGCGTTACCTTCCCAGTTATCTCGTATATACGATGTATTCCATGTATCTCTTCTTCGTGAGTATGATTATCACCCACTTCATGTTGTCTCTTGCCGTTCGATCTATTTCGAGAAGGTCTTTCTTCTAGTGAAGAACCTGAGGCAGTTTTGGAGCGTCAGGAAAGAGTCATGAGAACGAAAACGATTCCTTTTGTAAAGATTCTTCGGGAGAATCATCCTGAGAGCGAGGCTACTTGGGAGACCGAAGAATCGGTACGATCCAGTTATCCACATTTCTCTTTGTGACTTGGTACGTATTCATTTTGATTCCGATTTCAATTTCGTATTTCTATTTCGATTTCGAATTTCAATTTCGCGGACAAAATTTTCTTTTTAGGAGGGAAGAATTATAACACCCTAAATTAAATACGACTTATAAAATACGCTATAAATTAAAACCTAAAGTAAAATACGAAATGATACGAGGACTCTATAAATAAGAGTATGGCACGTTTAAGAAGTCTCTATAGGCCGAAATTAATTAAAATATGTACACAGCATATTAATGAGATAAGTATGAAATATTTGGCTAAATTTGGAAAGTGATAATCATCCTTATTCACCACCAAAATCACGGCTCACCCTCCTCATTTTTTTTCCTAAAACCGTATATCTCATACCCTCTCCAAGAAACCTAAATCTTTTTCTCTCTATCCTATTTGGTCGGCACAAAAAAAATAAACCAAAACCCTAAAAATCTTTATCCTATTCGATCCATCTAGAGGAGAGGAAGAGAAGATCGTGATCATTGTGTTCTTATTCAATTCGTATCACACATAAGGTAATCGAATACACATCTTGTTAATCCATTCGAATTGTTGATCAAACCTAAACCGATCCATGTGTATTTTTTTTTTCATGTTCATTCAATCTTGATCAAGTGAAGAGAAGTGTTGGTGATTCGTTGAGGCCTTGTTCTTTTAATCCCATTCGAATTATACAAGAAGGACCGTGTAATCTTCAATCTATAATAATATTTCGGATCAATATGTATTAAAATGTGTCAATATAATTATTTGTGTTCTTGAAATCGGATCTATATAAAACAAACTAACCGATCAGAAATTTTATGCTACCTAAACGAATCTTAAACCAATCATGCAAACATGAATTTTAGTGGTTCTTTGGTCTAAAACAGAATTCAGTGAAATAGTGATCAAATAAAATTAGTTTGGTGATTTTTAGAGGTCTAGAAGGCAACCGTTTGATTTTTAGAAATTCATGTGTCAAAACTGTATTTCGGGTTATGAAAATTCAAGCGTGTTCTATGATTTTTAATTTAAAATCTATAACAAATTAAGACCTGAGATTTTGGAAGAATGATATATGGTATATGAGTTAAGTTGTGTAATTTTTCTGGATTTTTCTGAGATGTTTAACTGGGGTGAATAATTACATACTTTCGGGGTGTTCCAGCAGATCCAATTCGAGAATATGTTGTGGTTGTCGATTTATAGTTTGTACTTGTACTACTTAATAAAATCTGGAAAAATTATGTAAAATACTTAAGACATATAGGTATATCTGGGTAAAATTATAGAATTTTATAAGCAGGTATAAGGCATTTTAAAAATAGCTAAAGTTGGATCTGTTTTCAATTGTAATGCTGAAGTTAAATAGTTGTTTATTTAGAACACTTATAAGCGTAATTGCTTCACCTTTAGAACTTAAATAAGCTATTTGTCATCTTAAAAGTGTTTAACTTATGTTTTGATTAATTTTCATATTAACCTTTAACTTTGGCATAATTGCAATAGTAACCCTAATCTTTGAATAATGATAATATGAAAACCCAAAATATTTGAATCAAACCCTAAAACTGCTAATTCGGGAAATATAACTTAACTATGACCTAACTGAATGTATGAAACCCTAATTGGAGTTTAATCACTTTAAATGATCATTTAAAATGACTTGTGTAATTAGAAACCCTAATCTCACATTTACTTAATTTGGAAACCCTATTTTGACTTGTAAAACCCTAAATGGTGAAACGACATCACGTTATAATTATATTGATATATGAAACTCAATTTTGACACTTATAACTATTTAAACCTTTTAATGCTACTTACTATTTTAGAAACCCTAAATCACTTTTAAACCTAAATATGAAAAGTTACTATATTTGGAAAGTTACTATTTTTGGAAAGTTACTAAATATGGAAACTTGCTAATTATGGAAAGTTACCTAAAATGGAAAGAAAACTAAAATGAAACCTTTATGATTATGAAACTATGAAACTTATAAGTAAAATTATGATCATTGTAGATCGGGTGGAGAAAGAGTGATCCCCTGCTTCCATTCATCTATTTGCTTTGATTTGTGTGCTTTGATAAGGTACAGATATTCTTTCCCTTTTCAGTAGGGATATTTCTATCGATCCTATGCCTGATATGATTCCCTTATTTGACTCATGACTTTCATTGTATGATTGTCATTCTTATTGATTCATTCTGACATTTGTTTAAATGTCTCTGCTATGCTATACTTATGCTTTGCCATGCTTATTGAGTTACTATCTTGTTTCTCTTGCCATGCTAGATTATTTGTTGTATGCTATGATAGATCTGTGCCTGAGCTAACCTAGTTGTGGAGGTACAATGACCATGTCTTTAATGGCACCCTAGGCATGACACTCCCGTAGAGGTGTGATAGATTTACGGCGTTCCCCCTTATGTTTATGTATTATATTGTGATCACTATTGGCCATTAATGCGTGTGTGTGCTTAGTCTAGTACTGACATACATACTTATGTTAGGGAGCGTATGGATGCATCCTAGGTTTTATGTTTATATGATTATGGTGACCAGGTGGTGTGTGCCTGATGAACTCAAATAAGTACATTTTATTATCATCATTTATCCTATTTATTTGACTTGTTTTATTATATTATCTGTGAGAATCGATACGTTAATGTTTACTTTTGTAATTCTCAGGTAAAAACAAGTATTATGTGAAACTTGGCGATTTTGGACTAATTATGGAGCCAAAACAAGCAAGATGTTTAGAGTCTACTGAAATGTACAAGATCAAGATCATTCTGCTCCAGATACGCTGCAACATACTTCGTACATACGGCGCATCACTATCAAGATTTCACAAGTTACGATCCAAGTCAGCAAATGACATGCGCCGCATAGAGAAATGGAGTTACGCCGCATCTTAAGGCGGTGTACGAATATTCCTGAATGTATTAATCTTGGACCCCACGCGAAGTTAAGTCAATGCGCCGCATCTACTTATCTTATGCGCCACATCTAACCCTCAGACAGAAACTATAAATACCCCAAGGCCAGACGAATTTCGAGAGACTTTAGCTTAACTCAGAAGAGAAAGACAGAAACCCTAAAGCCGAATTCAAACGTATTAGCAGCACAAGACACACCCTGAACGAAGATACAAGAGCTGTAAGAAGGTCCTGCATGCATTCAATTCATTAAGTAGTTTTGTTTTATTGTATTAGTACACTTTAATTCATCAGGATTGATGGGCCAATTCCATGTGACTACGGAATATCATGGGCACCCCTTAAAATTGCTTTCCCATTAATTAAAGTTTATATGTTGATGTCTTTGGTGACTTTTATTATTGCATTGATAACCTCTGTGTCTAGCTGAGCATTGCTTGGGTCGCGATGCCGCTTCCTCGCCTATCTGTTCTAGCGTATAGGAAACGTGGGCATCACAAATGCTCAATATTCTAGGATAGTGGGATAGACATAAGTGATCATTAAGGGTTTACTCGCCGATAAGATTAAAGCCAACGAGAAAGGGTTAATTATATACACTTCATATAAAACTAGCAATAAAACAAGTGACAAGCTACTTAATTATCAGGACATGTCTTCTTATTGTCTCAAGTATCTATCTGTGTACGTGTGTGCTAATCGCTGATTCGTGCTCATTAGTTTAGTTTTCTATTTAATCATAACCAAACCGTGCCAGTCTCTCAGGCTGAACCCCCTTGCGTTAGATTAGGTTGTACAACTAACTTAAGATATTAAAATACTGATTAGAATAACTTGATAATACGTTCCACTCTTAGTGATCGACACTCTACTTACCATTATATTCATACTGACCGGGTACACTGCTCGTTAAAGTGTGTGTTTTATTGATAAGTCGGCTAAATATAAATTTAAAACTTGAGTAGGCATAAATACTGCTAAAACCACAACGACAACATCACGCGCGCACCGAGTCTTTGGCGCCGCTACCGTGGATATAAAAGAATTAGAGCAATACACACGCACATCAAGTTTTTGGCGCCGTTGCCGGGGAGTGAATTGTTATTATCTGTTAATTTGATTAGTATTTTAGTTAGGTTTTTCTTTTCTTTTTAATTTTTAGATTCTAACCACTAACCCCGTTATATATTAGATAAATTGCATTCATTGTATTATTTGCATATTTTCTGTTTTTTTGTGTTTTTGTTTACTGTGATTTTTGTTTGTTTTTGTTTATTTTGTTTGTTTTTATTTCTTGTATTTTTCTGCATTCTGCTATCGTTGTACTGTGTTGATACAAACGATACGGCGCATCTGTTTTCACAGATACGGCATATTGCGTTTAATTTTTATAAAATACAACGTGTTTAATAAATTCGATACGAAGCATCTTTCCCCAAGATACGGCGTATTCTGTTTTTAATAAGAATTTTTTCTAAACCCTAATGCCATACGATGCATCTGTTTTAACAGATACGGCGTATTGTCTATTTAAATTAAAAATAGCTTTTCGAATTTTTAAACAGATACGACGCATCGATTTTTATCGATACGGCGCATCTTCTGAATCAAAAATCTTGTATTTTGAAACGTAACAAAAATACGGCGCATTAGCTTTTGTTAATACGACGCATTTAAATTTTAATAAGTATAATCGATTTTTGATAATAAAACTGATACGGCGCATTCTAATTCATAAGCTGCGTATCTGCTTTCTGAATAAAAGTCTGATTAAATTTTAACGATTATAAGATACGGCGTATCCAACTTTTTGGATACGGCGCATCGTCTACAGATATCAGTAACTTTTATTTTTCGTATTCCGTTTTCGTTGTTAATTTTCTGATATATTACTTTCTTGAACATACCCTACTGATGCTTTTGTGATGGTTTCAGGAAGTGCATGACCAGGAGTTCGACTAAGAACTTGATTAAACCTTTCGAAGAACCTGAACGAGCCCTACATTCGCTTAATAGGCTTTTCAACACAAAAAGCTTTGAAATTTCAAGTTCGTTCGAGCTTGATTACTTTTCTGAAGAGAAAGACGAAGAAGAAACAGAAACAATGACGGAAAACACTACTATGGAGGAATACATGAACAAAACCCGTGCTGATTACAGTTCAGGAGTTGCTAGACCAAAGTTTGATGAAAAGTCAAAGTTTGAGTTGAAGGGTCAGTTTCTCAAGGAGCTAAGAGAAAATGCTTTCAGTGGAACAGAACATGAAGATGCTAATGAACATGTTGAAAAGGTCCTCGAGATTGCAGATTTGTTTACTATAGAAGGAGTCTCTGACGATCAACTCATGCTAAGAATCTTTCCAATTTCGCTTAAAGGAGCTGCTAATAAGTGGCTAAGGAAAGAACCTGCAAGTTCAATCACAACATGGGAAGATTTGAAGAGAAAATTCCTGAAAAGATATTGTCCACCTGCTAAAACTGCTAAAAAGATGGAGGCTATCAACAGTTTCAAGCAAGAGCCTGATGAAACTCTTTACCAAGCTTGGGAACGATTTAAATACCTATTGATGAAATGCCCTCAACATTATCTAAGTCCAATGCAGGAGATAATATTGTTCTATCAAGGATTGGACGTGCCTACTAGACAAATCTTGGATGCTAAGGGAGCTGTGCCTCAAATGAGTGCAGCCAATGCTAGAAAAGCTATCCAAGAAGCTGCTGATCATTCTCAAAAATGGCACGACGGAACCTCTACTAGATCTAAGAGCAGCACTAATTTTGACGGGTTTGCTGCAATTCAAGCTCAATTGGATAAAATTAGTAGAGAGATGAAGAAGCGTGATGAGAAAGTGTATGCTGCCCAAGTTGGATGTGAAAAATGCGAAGGACCTCACTACACTAAAGATTGCCCTAATAAGAATGAAAGTGAGACTTTTGAAGAAGCATACTACACACAATTTGGACAACCATTCCGACCTTCAGGAAGATTTAGGAAAGCTACTCCGGGATACTATCAAAAGAACAACTTTAATCCCACTTATCAAGAAAGGAGGCAGACTTTGGACGACACCCAAAAGCAAATTATGGCTGATGCTGCTAAAATACATGAAGAGAACACTGCTATGATCAAAGAAATTTGAGCCTCAACGGATACTATTACAAGAAATCAAGGAGCTTCGATCAAAGCATTGGAACAACAAATCGGACAAATGAGCAAGGTTCTTCAAGAAAGGGGATACGGAAGTTTAGCAAGCTCAACTGAAACCAACCCAAGAGATCACGTCAAGGCCATAAGCACCACTGAGGAAGTCATGCCTAACATACCTTTTCCTAGAAGATTGATGAATGATAATGATGGTGCAATGCCCGAATTTTTCTTTAATTCTTCAATCAGTTTAAGGAGGTTACTCAAAGAGAAGGGAAATATTGAAGAGGAGATCAAGGCTACAATGAAAGAAGAGAGCTCTGCAACCGACTTACATGCCTTGCCTCATAAAGAAAAGGACCCAGAAAGTTTTACTTTACCTTGTTTAATTAATGACATATCTTTCAATAATGCATTAGCTCACTTAGGAGCTAGCATTAGTGTTATGCCCCTTAAGACATTCACTACCCTAGGACTAGGAAAATTAGCACCAACTAAGCTGCTTATTGAATTGGCTGATAAAACGGTAAAACAACCTGAAGGGACTGCTGAAAATGTGCTAGTTAAGATTGAGAAGTTTGTTTTCCCCGTAGACTTTGTTATATTAGATATGCCCGAGGATGTCAATATTCCTTTAATCCTTGGAAGACCTTTCTTGTCTACCGCCCATGCTAAGATTAATGTGTTTAAAAGAAAAATCTCATTAAAGGTAGGGAACAATAAACTAGTCTATAAGTGCCAAAATCCTGCTAAAAGCATAATTAGAGGCATCTATGTGCTAGGATTAAGAGAACGTATGGACCTCGATCTTGAAGCTAGGTTTATGGGAGAAACCTTGGTAAATAATGAATCACTTGAGACCTATAGTGGAGACTACATTGAATTAAATGATCTTAATTTACCATTAGGAATCAATGATCAATTTATGGAGGGTTTTGAACCCGAATTTGAAGAAGGAGAAATTATGGATATACCTAGAATCAATATGATCAATACTAAGAATTATGATGAATTTGAAGGATATCCTAGTTTTTGTGATTATGGTAGAAAGATCCATGTAGATTGTGCTTATAATTTACAATTTCCTTGCATGATAGGATTTAAACAAGTTAGTGCCAACTTTTTCCCTATTTTACCAATTAATGTAATGTCAAAAGATTTCTATAATTCTATAATGAAAAACAAAATTGAGTATAGAGGGAAAAACGTAGTTGGAATGTTCATGAATGTACCTATTTTTTTTGGGAATTTAACTATTGTTACAGATTTCACCGTGGTGGAAAACATGGATGCTTATCATGATGTTGAGATGGGTGACGTGATCGTTGGGAAACCATTTTGTAAGGAGGTCGAAATTAACGCTAAAAGAATTGAAGGAAAGATTACCTTTCAAAATGGAAGCAATGTTATCACTTACATGATGCCTCGTGCTCACCCAAGGTTTAAACATGCCCCTAACAAATTTTGTTAAAAATTTACACCATTTCTTTTTGTAGATGAAAATGACGCTGAGAAAGGGATCGAATATCCTTACCAAAAGATGAAAGGATTCTACAAAGGTGTACTTGAATTGGGGCCGGAATATGTTCGTGACGAAGTAATTCGCAACTACATCGTGCACGGACATGTGGGGATTAATAGAACAAAATAAGGAGCTGAACATGAGTCTAACTTGAAGACTCTGGAATAAAGACAAGTGCTGACCGGGAGACAACCCGGAAAATTTTTACATTCTGTTCTGTGTCGAGTCTGTCAGACCTGCAGAAGATACGGCGCATCTCAATCATAAGATGCGACGCATCGCCTGTACTGGTCATATCTTATTTAATTTTCTGCATTTTAATTTTTGACTTTAAAACTTTCTGTCAGTATTTTAATGCGGCGCATCCCTGGTTAAGGATACGACGCATCTTCTATTTTGATTCGTATTTATTCCAGGCTCGATACGGCGTATCTTCTTCCATAAGATACGGCGTATCGACTGACCTGATGATTTTCATTTTATTTTTTATGTTTTATTTTTACTAACTACTAATGTATTATGCAAGTTTGAATCTTCTTAACTCAGGTGTGTTAAAGTCTGAATGGTATTATAGATTCCTGCATTCTTGTGGATACATCATTTTTGAAGCTTAAACGTTCTAATCCACAAGAAAGTTGATTTTTGCTCTTATATAAATAATGGAGGATCATACCGAGCAAATCTCAGGGGAGTTTTTCTATTCTAATTCTTTTATTTTCCAGTTTTTAACCTTTGATACAAACAACGAGGACGTTGTTTAACTTAAGTGGGGGGATTGGAGAATTAGAACACTTACTTGTCCTAAACTTTTTCAAAATATGCTTAAAATGCGCTTAATATATCAAAATTTAGAATTTTATAGCATGTTTTTGTTTAAAGTCTAAATTACATAGCTGCACACATAACATTATTTTCAAAAATTGTGAACTTATCAAAATTCACAAATCTATGAGTGTGCCGGTGACTTGTAAACTTTAGAACTTGGCTTATATACTATTCGAGACCACCATAATAAGTATTATCTATATAATTGGAATGGCTTGTCTAAATTGGTAAATTTCTAGGATTACACCCAAATAGCCTTTATATGTTATGTGATATTAACTAACTACATTGGTTAGTTAACCCCCGTATAAACCCTTTTGTTACTCTCACTTTTAGAGTAAGATACCCCTAGAAAAACACTCAGAGCCATTCCTTTCGTTTCTTACACCTTTGTTATAATGTTTCGATACACCCTTACACCTTAGCCTACCCTGTAGATTAAAATCCGTGGTTAATTGCTTAAGGCAAAGTGTGTTTCCTTACATTACCTGTGTTCGCGTGCGTAATTCATTATCTTTGGTTAGGTCGAGAAATTGCACAATGCAATTGGTATGAAAGTAAATATTGTATAACTTTGAGTTTATTTTTCGTGTGTTTACTACTTTCGCTATTACAGTTATTTCTGAAAGTATGAAGAGTATGGAAAAATTATCCGGAAAAATAGTGATAGAAAAGTTGTGAAATTTTACACATATATGTTAATGTCAAAAAAAAATAATAAAAATAAATAAATAAATAAATAATCGAAAAAAAAAAAGAAAAGAAAAAGAAAAAGGAAAAGTTGGAAGTTTGTTTTAACCAACTTATGTACAGTTTTGTATTAAGTGGGCGATATCACCACTAATTGTTGTATATTATATTTATGGATTGAATGGGAGTTGGCTGTTATGGGAACGCCAACTAAGGTTATTCTTTGATTGAGATCTTGTTGAGTATAATTCGTGTCTACCTAAAGCGTGATTTTCAAGTGTTAAAGCGTGAGTTATTCAATGATATGAGTCTTATTCATGGGGTGGTAGGGAAAGTAATTTACCACACTTAGGATTTTAATTTATCTGTTTTGTTTATTTTTCATTTTACACCAATTTGTATCCCAAATATTATCCATACCCTACATCATTCTTTATCCAAACCTTTGATTTGTTGAGATTAGGGATTTGAGCAATCTTAAGTATCGTAGTCGTGGATTCGACTATGTATTTATGATTTTGTCGCCCTTTTTGATATAATATTATTGGTGAAAATTGCTTGGTCCTATCTTTAGCCTATTCGAGTTAAGGATTTGAGCAATTGCAAGTATCGTGGTCGTGGATTCGATCATGTATTTGTGATTTTGTCGCCTTTTCTGGAATTTGAGATCGATAGAGATTAAGAAGAATGATCAACCCTTAACCAACAAACCCTTTTTACCGCTTTAGACTTGTCATTACTTAGCTTTAGTGGGTGAGATGCGTATACTTGCCAAGCTTATGATAGAATATTCGTCACGACTGGACAGTTAAACGATTAGATTTGCTTTTATCAAAATATTTTATTTTATTTCTAATTCGTTAAGTGTTTGGTTGTGTGATAATGACAAAACGAATACATGCTTAAATATAAAAATAAATCCTAATATCTTTTAGGATACATTTTCATAAGATTTATTCTAAGCTTTACTTGGGGACAAGTAAAGTTCAAGTGGGGGGATATTTGATGAACTCAAATAAGTACATTT
This sequence comes from Artemisia tridentata subsp. tridentata, assembly GCA_021014915.2. Taxonomy (NCBI): domain Eukaryota; kingdom Viridiplantae; phylum Streptophyta; class Magnoliopsida; order Asterales; family Asteraceae; genus Artemisia; species Artemisia tridentata. Next base: position 244,569,384 of record CP139506.1, on the reverse strand, counting down.
TATTATCATCATTTATCCTATTTATTTGACTTGTTTTATTATATTATCTGTGAGAATCGATACGTTAATGTTTACTTTTGTAATTCTCAGGTAAAAACAAGTATTATGTGAAACTTGGCGATTTTGGACTAATTATGGAGCAAAACAAGCAAGATGTTTAGAGTCTACTGAAATGTACAAGATCAAGATCATTCTGCTCCAGATACGCCGAAACATACTTCGTAAATACGGCGCATCACTATCAAGATTTCACAAGTTACGATCCAAGTCAGCAAATGACATGCGCCGCATAGAGAAATGGAGTTACGCCGCATCTTAAGGCGGTGTACGAATATTCCTGAATATATTAATCTTGGACCCCACGCGAAGTTAAGTCAATGCGCCACATCTACTTATCCTATGCGCCGCATCTAACCCTCAGACAGAAACTATAAATACCCCAAGGCCAGACGAATTTCGAGAGACTTTAGCTTAACTCAGAAGAGAAAGATAGAAACCTTAAAGCCGAATTCAGACGTATTAGCAGCACAAGACACACCCTGAACGAAGATACAAGAGCTGTAAGAAGGTCCTACATGCATTCAATTCATTAAGTAGTTTTGTTTTATTGTATTAGTACACTTTAATTCATCAGGATTGATGTGCCGATTCCATGTGACTACGGAATATCATGGGCACCCCTTAAAATTGCTTTCCCATTAATTAAAGTTTATATGTTGATGTCTTTGGTGACTTTTATTAGTGCATTGATAACCTCTGTGTCTAGCTGAGCATTGCTTGGGTCGCCATGCCCCTTCCTCGCCTATCTGTTCTAGCGTATACGAAACGTGGGCATCACAAATGCTCAATATTCTAGGATAGTGGGATAGACATAAGTGATCATTAAGGGTTTACTCGCCGATAAGATTAGAGCCAACGAGAAAGGGTTAATTATATACACTTCATATAAAACTAGCAATAAAACAAGTGACAAGCTACTTAATTATCAGGACAGGTCTTCTTATTGTATCAAGTATCTATCTGTGTACGTGTGTGCTAATCGCTGATTCATGCTCATTAGTTTAGTTTTCCATTTAATCATAACCAAACCGTGCCAATTTGTCAGGCTGAACCCCCTTGCGTTAGATTAGGTTGTACAGCTAACTTAAGCTATTAAAATACTGATTAGAATAACTTGATAATACGTTCCACTCTTAGTGATCGACACTCTACTTACCATTATATTCATACTGACCGGGTACACTGCTCGTTAAAGTGTGTGTTTTATTGATAAGTCGACTAAATATAAATTTAAAACTTGAGTAGGCATTAATACTGCTAAAACCACAACGACACATCACGCGCGAACCGAGTCTTTGGCGCCGCTACCGTGGATATAAAAGAATTAGAGCAATACACACGCACATCAGTGCCTTACACTCCTTCTCATAATTTTAGTACTTAGAGGTCTCCCCTCTTCGTGCACTTTTAAGATATTATATGATTTGACGGATTATGATATGTAGTTCTTATGGCACATCCTTATATGAACCTTTCTTTGTTTTTATTTCATTTCTTGTTTCGTTTCTCATTCAGTTCTCATGACACTTATGACTCCATTATTCTTACTATTCTTATAACTCTATGATTTCCTTTATAACCCTCATGATTCTATAATTCTTATGACTCATATAATATTGATGTTCACTTATACTCTTATGCTTCTTTTCGTTGCTTATGCTTATTTACCTTATGTATTGTTATATATATCTGTTCACTGGGCTTTTTAAGCTCAGCCGCATGTTTTCTTTTCTTATGCGGCAGGTAATAAGCGGGGCGACGGGCTTGGGAATGAGAGAGAGTAGGACTTAAAGACCTATTTATTTATCATTTCGTTGTCCATTGTTTCGGACCTTCATTTCTTTTAGTACTTTGAATATTATCTCTTTACTTGATTTTGTTGGTTAACCCACTATGCATTTGGGATTATCTTTTGATACTAGTCTTGATGTTCGAGCCTTGGTTATTTATTTAAAAGACTTCCGCTTGTGTAATGTATGCTTTGTATGACACTATAATGTGATATCTTGGCCTTGTCGGGTAGGTGTGTTACACGTGTTGTTTAGCGATAAAAACACTGTTTGTCATACCTTTTTAGCTGTGTTTACCTTATAGGCCAACTGGGCGTTTCTAGATGTTAATCTACCCTTATCCTGGATAGCGATGATATCCCCACCGTTGTTGTGTTGTGTTTAAGTCTCAGATAAGGTATCAATTATTAAATGTTATGCATCATTTATGGCTTTAAAATTAAAAATACTAAGGATAACAAATAATCGCAGTGGTCTTGATGGTGATGAGCCAACTTTCCCTATTACATTGACTAAATAACAAATTTGGATCCTCAAGGAGCTGTTAACTTTGGGTCGTGACAGAGGCAAATATGTACTTTGTGTTTAATCTATAACATTCAAATATATAAGTGATGCAATATTACCTGTTAAGATTTTAATCGTCTCTTTTTTAGGACTCTATTACATTCCATTGCGAGGCTGAAATCATTAGCATCCATACTAGGAACAACTGGTACTACCCGGCTTGCGGAGGCCAAAAATGCAAAAAGGGTGTTACCCGCAGCAATGGCCAACTGTGGTGCGATGCGTGCAACAAATCTATTAACTACCCTAAACCTAGGTTGTAATTCCTCCTTAATCTTTATATAGCATGTATAAAACGTTAATGCTTACTATTTGTGTCATGTTTGCGCATGCTGACAGGTTTAGGCTTGAAGTTGTTGTGAGGGATGCAACCACCCAGGTTGTGATTGTGATGTGAGATGAAACAGCTACCGAGCTGAGAAATTTGAGTGCAAAAGCTTTGCTCGATGGTCTTGCTGAAGAGGATGAAGATGATGCCCCCGCACTCCCAACTGCTCTGACACACACGTATGGTTCAAGACACGTGTTTGAGATCAAATCCCATACATATTACAATTATGCTGAGTTTGAAAGCTTTACCTGTACTGGCGTGTTCCCTGTTGACCATACCGCCGATTTAAATGTTCAAGAAGTGTTTGTAGTCTCTGATGATTTAGCACCCGAAAGCAGCAACAGCGAGCTGAAAGCCCCTCTCAAATGCCTGGTAAAGGGTCCACAGTTAAACACTCCTTCCAAGTCTGTTGAAAGCAAAAATAAAAGGAGGTATGGTTTCAGTTTTCAATTTACAATCCCACACTTGATACTGATAATTGCACGCAATAACCCCTATTTTTTCCCTCATTATTTAAGGTACATTGAAGAGGATTCAAATGTGGAGGAGATACCTGATGAAGCAGCACAGAAGGATAAACATATGAAAGATCACGCAGAGTAGGGAGGCTGAATGACAATAGTTTTCCCGACCTAATAAAAGGGTTTCAAAAACAATAATTTGATATTTTTGATGCTAATTGTTTGGTGAACTTTAAATTGTTTGGTGTTACAGTGTTGGTGAACATTGTTTAAGTAATAAGTTGTGACGGATGTTTTGTTCTTGGATTTTTAGATAACTCAGATATGCTATGCGCCTGTCCTTTGCTTTGTATTTGTGCTGCTCTTATTGTTTTTGACACAGGATATAGCAATACTTTGAGCAGTACAAACTGATAACACATGAGGAGCATTACTAAGTTCATAGGTAGTAGTACAAAGTATGAACTAGCAGTACAAACTGCCATAACGAGCAGTACAAACATGAAAGGAAGCAGTACTAATTCGCTAGAAGCAATAGTAAGCATGTGCGAGAGCAATACTAACTTATTTGCCAAAAGCCACACCTGATGCAACAACAAATTTGGATAGCCATGCCATGGATCACGAAAAATATAAAACTCCAATTACAACAGGTGTTCAGGAAGAAGTGACCTGTTACAACAACAAAAATTAGATTCAATATGGATATGTTACAACATCTTCACATTTTGACATATTGTAATTTAAATCTTGACTTGGATATCTGTAACGAAGTTAAGAATCAGATAAATATATAATTCCTTAGTAGTGTTTTTGATACATTTGTACAAAGATAATAATAAATTTCATGTTTCCATCAACTTGGTTGTATTATTTTGGAATAAAAACTAAAAATGGGAAAAATATTTAAATAATATGTCAAAACAGCACAAAAGCCCATCACGTGCCTATATCCTGGACCATTTAAATGAAAACATTGCTACTTTCACTTTCGCAAATACGAAAATGAATTACCTAAAGGGAAAAAAAATTATTCATATATTCAATAAAAATTCAGAACTAAACCCTTAACTTCCTCAATTAGTTTTAACTTACGGAACTTTTAATCAATGATATGCATATGAATAGACATACTCTCATAATTGTTGTTTTCCAAAGGCGTAAAAACTATTCTCAAGCATGCTAAGTTTATCAATCCTGATTCATTTCTGATTCACACCAGTGAATCTTCATCTAAGTTACCATGTTTCGGTAATTCCTCATCTTTTGGATTCTAAATTAGGACACATACTAATAAGTTATTATCTTCTGACAAAATTTTACAGCAAACATGTATATCATCTGTTCATTTTTGCATAAATAATAAACAAAACTCCTTATAAATTATTGTTGTTTTCCAAAGGTTTAAAAACAATTCTCAATGAATAGACATACTCTCATAATTGTTATTTTCTAAAGGCATAAAAACAATTCTCAAGCACACTAAGTTTATCAATCATGATTCATTTCTGATTCACACCAGTGAATCTTCATCTACGTTACCGTGTTTCGGTAATTCCTCATCTTTTGGATTCTAAATTAGGAAAAAGGTGTGGTCAGACTAATCATACATACACATACTAATCAGTCATTATCTTCTCACAGAATTTTACAACAAACATATATATCATCTGTTCATGTCTGCATAAAAAATAAACAAAACTGCTTATAAATATGTAATAAATTGACATTATGGAAGAGTAAGTTACAAAACCTTTTATTTACTATAGGGACTTTAAATTCAATTTATGGTTAATTAGAAGTTATAATACCTTTTAGTAAGTACATGGAAGCTCAAAGGCTTGATACGCCCTTTAAAACTCCTGCTCTAGCCTATAAATCCATCAATGCAGTTGTTTGTTTACAAACACATATCCGCTGCTCATATTCCAAAGTTATGACATTCAGCAAGGAGGTGATTACAGAGTAATTTCACTTACCAATAGCCAAAGCTGCAAAAGAGCTTAATGTTAGTTTGTCGGTTTTAAAAAGGCACTGTCGAGACATGGGAATTCAGCGTTGGCCCTATCGTAAGTTTATCAGTTTACAAGGAATGATTAAGAATTTTGAGGTTGGCAATCAATTAAAGCTAACATTTTATTCTCAACTTTATATAGCATACCCTATTTTATGTGATAGACATTGAGCATCGGATGTCAATATTAACAAATAAAGAATGTTGTGAACTTTATCCACCTCCTTTTTTTTATTTGTTAATATTGACAAACGATGCTCAACATAGTTGCGTACTCTTATCTTCCTCTTGGATTTCTTTTGTTATCTTAATTGTCTATCAATATGTCTGGTGCAGACCATTGAACAAAGACTGTTTAGATAGCAAAAGGGATTTGAGAGGGAGTTCAGAGGTCCCGGCTATGTTGAGATTTGTTTGTTACAACCGTCTAAGTAAACTAAATTATGAATGTTTAAATTTAATGTTTAAAGAGTTGTAAAATTCTTGACTGCCATGCTACTTACAAAGTTGATTGCATTATAGGCTGAAGATGGAGGGACAAATGCTGATGGAAAAACCCTAGAAATAATTTGAAGGCTAAAGGAAGAAAAGAGGTATCTAGAAGAAAACCCTAATTTCGAACTTGCCAAAAGCACGAAAAGGCTAAGACAAAGGTGTTTCAAATCTAAATACAAAAAAGGGAAAACCAAGAGTTTGGAACAGGCGTTAACAGACCCATTCGCAGCAAATGAACCTACACTGTTGCAGATTATATATCCTAGCAATGACTCAGATTATGAACAAATGGATGATGACTATGGTAGTAACTGTGATGACCAACCGTAGGTCAAGATTGATATTGAAATTTTACATTTTTAACAAAATGTTGAACACTAAATTATTAATGTTTAAGTTTAGCTGGTAACTCAATATCACCCACAACTAACATGATTGTCTCATATGACCTTAAATGTAAAAACTATAATAGTAACATTGGGTTCTTACTAGCTCATAAACTATACTCAAGAACGCTTACTTTCTCAATCATAAATCTTTCCTGATTTACAACTCTGAATGCTCATCTAACTTTAAATATATGTTTATAAACAGACTGTTCACAATCTTCCCTAACATATAAATATATGCCTAGGAATCCAATAAACAGCCTATAAATCACACTGCCTAATTAGTTTTTACTATTGCTTCGGCCCAAAATCCTAATACATAAATCACTTTCCACACCAATCACAAGCAAACCCATGTAATTTAAAAATGATGCAAACCTGATTAGGGTATCTTCACGCAGCTTAATTGATTTCACATATTGCTTCAACATAGCATCCGTTCTTTTCTTTGCAGATCCTATAACACAAAGTAAACAACTTTAGGCAAATTTACACATTTTGAATCCAATATCTAAACTACAGGCCAGAAAAAACCAATAGCGGGCACTAGTCATTAAAGCGACCAGCCATGTATATCAAGTGTTCCAAAAAGTGACTTTTCCCTGATTCACAACTCTGAATCCTCATCTAACTATACATGTGTGTCTATACACAGGAAACGTTGTTTAAGATCAACTCGTTATAAGTCCTGATAATTCCCCATAATATATTGTTTAATTATCTCTATTTATATCCAACTCCTTTTTGACTTAAAATGACATAGCATCATCATACGCAACTTACAATCATAATAGGATCATCATTCATGGTTTGAAATCAAACCCTTATACAGGCCAACGTAATAAACATATGCTTTTAAACAATATGACAACTCAGTTAAATATGGCCTTTTCACAATATATGGTTTTTTGAAAATAAAGAAAAGGGAAATAAAATCTGAAATCTATCAACACATCCATTCAACAATATACTACGAGATCATATTAAACAAGACATGAATTCCATAGGATAATACTAAGATTATATTCCATTTATTTTAGGAATAAGTACATCATCAGTTGAAGTTTACAAAAGATTACTGGGATTATTGATCTTCACCAAAAGACAATACAACCCATCATAACAAAGGAAAACAACATAACCATAACATAAGACTTAGACAAAAGACAACAATCAATATAACTTAAACATCATCATCATCATATTCCATGAGGGTGACGTGGCGCTTCTTCTCAGTAATGGCTTCGCGCACTTCAACCAAGATGGCAGTCAAAGCTTCAAGCCTCCCTCGATCCCTTATCTGGGTTTCCATCAATAATTCATGGCTATCTGTTGCAACACCATGAAACGGCCCAAATGACTCAGCCTGTCTTAAGGTCTGATCACGCTTTTCAATTTTGGCCCTTAGCTGGTTACACTTCTCACCAATATCCATGAGGAATGCTTTAAGTTCAGTGTGTTCCTGCACAAATAGAAACTGGAAGCATTTGTTCAGCTGATTTGACCCGGATGCTTCTTTCAGTTCCTCGATGTTTGGGGTTGGAATAGCAGCCATTGGAGAAGAAGTTAGATAGGTAGATGAAGGCTCTTTGTTTAGAAAATGTGGTGTATGTGTGAGTAACACAAGGTTAAGATGGTTTAAATCAGCAATTCAATAATGCATTGAAGAGGCATCATTGCAAAACTTAACTCCCGTGCAGATATATCAAATCAGTATTTAATGATATGCATATGATCAGGCATAACCTAAACAACTTTTCATTACTGATGCATATGATGAGCCATATGATTACTGTTTCATTTTCCACATTAAAAATCTGCCTATTTATTTTATACCCTCTCATATTTAGACATGTATAAATATAAAGTATCTATAACTAAAGTCTGTATTTGATATTTTATTCAATGGCACGATTTCAGATATTGGATGAACTTAAGGAGAAAGCCGGTTCTCCCCGCTTACATGACCGTATGCGGGTGTGGTTTAACCAAGATATTGATGATGGAGAGACGTTTGCATTCTTGGTTCGTGATTTCCGTGATCATCTTAAGAGGGTCATTCACAAGCGTCGGATGCTGATTGCAGACATGGAAAGCCTGGGAGAGCATGGGATGACTGCTGAATGTTTGAATGCATTGATGAAAACTATCGTTAGGGATTGCGATATGCTCAACGGGTTGATGGAGATGTTCTTGATACAGAGGAAGGTATTCGTGAGCAAGAAGGATATGTGAAAAAAAAAAGAATGAACATTAGGTTATGTTTGGTTTGGTTGAAAATTTGAAGGAAAAAATATTCACATGTAATGGAATAAAATAGTAAAAGTTGTAATGATGGGTTGGAAAAATTTATGCCACCATTTAACCTTAACTGTTGGTGTAAAAATGGGAGGGTTGGGTCATGAGAAAAATGTTGCGGCAGCCATTACCAAACACCCCTTAACGCTGAACATTTGCAAAGAAATGTTGCAGCAGCCATTGCCAAACACCCAATAAAGTTTGGTTTGGTTGAAAATTTGATGAAAAAACTATTTAGATGTATTGGAATAAAATAGTCAAAGTTGTAATGCTCCGTTGGAACAATTTCCAAACATGAAACCTTAACTCTTGATGTAAAAATGGATCTAATATAGGTTGGGAATTTAAAAAATGACAGCAACCTCATACAATATGCACTTAGCTACTTGACCTATCAGGAAAATATTGAATCACCCATTGTTAAACACCCCTTAAAGCTGAACATTTGCAAGAAAATGTTGGAATTGCCACACCTAAGTGCTACCACCAATTTATCCATTTTCATTATCCATAAAACTCAATTAGATGCTTCATACTAGGATTTATATTTCCTCAAAACGGCGCTGTGAATGTTTTAACACATGCTGATTATTAACCACATTTCCTCAAAACGGCAACGGATGTTTTGTTCTTCGAATTTTAGATAACTCAGATATGTTATGCGCCTATCCTTTGCTTTGTATTTATGCTGCTCTTATTGTTTTTGACACAGGATATAGCAATACTTCGAGCAGTACAAACTGATAACACATGAGGAGCAGTACTAAGTTCATAGGTGGCAGTACAAAGTATCAACTAGCAGTACAAACTGCCATAACGAGCAGTACAAATCCAAAATACACAAATAGATGGAATAAAAACAAATGGTTCAAGGTTTAGGGTCAATCAGATCCAAGTATCAACCATTTCACTCAAATTGTGATCTAAATAAACTTGACTACGCCTATACGCTAAGAAAATAATCACTTCCAAGTTGCAATAGCAATTTAGCAACCATAATCCAATAATCCCTCTAAATCACGAACCATGATAAACTAAGCAACTTTTTTAAGGGAATTAAAACATTTGATCAAACGCACATAAATTTAATCAGTTTGAAATGAAAACCTAAATCAAGAAACAATACCTGAAATATTTAGGTCAATGATCAAACCATCAAATCCTTTAACATAACCCTCACCAACATCTGATTGTTTAATATTTGGTTTGATTCATTTTGCCTGAATTTGAGAACCCTAAAACCCCTATATGGATCTATTTGATCAAGATACATTTATCTGGGTGTTTTAAGCGTGTGTGAGAGAAATATGTGTGAGAGATAAAAGTCAAACACACACTAAATAATACATATATTACCCTTTTATCATAAAGTAAAAAGATAAATGTAAATTATAAACATAATAAAAACTTGATTAAAACTAAAAACACTGATCATTGATCAGTTACTTCGATTAGATATCATCGTACTATTTACAACAAAGTTCCATAACAGAGTTCATAAACTAAACACATGATAACATCAAAACACAAAAGAAAACCATAAACACATCTTAAACATCTTCGGAGTCTTCATCATTGTCCATCTGCTCCATATGATCTTCCTTCTCATCGATTCCTTCGCGAGCCAACACCAGGAGTTGAGACATTAAATCAAGTTTTCGGAGGTCCCTCATCTGAGTTTCAAACAGGCAATCATATCCAGTTGTAGCAACCTCATGAACAGGGCCAAATGAATCAGCCTCATTCATGGTTTTCTCAAGTATTTCAATCTTGGCCCTCAGCTGGGTGCATTCATCCCCCATCCGGATGAGAAATCCCTCCTCTTCGGTTATGTCTTGAGAGAACAAAAACTTGAATGCATCGGCTAGATTGTCTGAGCCACATGCTTCTTTCAACTCATTGATATTTGGTGTAGCTGCCATTGATCAAAGATTTGAAGTTTGGAAATTAGAAATAGGATTATAAAAAGTTATGCCCTAAACTGCAAATTTATGTGGTTTTGATGATAAGTGATTAATTGTTGTATAAATAACAAAAAAAAAGGCACTCAAGAGGCATGATTACAAGACTTAAGTCGGGTGTTAATTCAGTCTTTGCACCTTCTCCTATGCAGAAATATCAAATCAGTATTTAACAAAAATTTTGGCAGTGCAACATAAACCCCTCATTTATCAATTTGCTTCAAAAAAACCCCCTCAATGCATACATTAAACCATAACTAAAACAAGTAATATGAAAAGATAAATTGGAAGTTGAAATCCCAAAATGAATATACAACAACTAAAATCATGTCCAAATGTCTATAAAATCAAAGTTTATACTTTATCATGTGAAGAGACTAACTTATTTATATTAAAATATTACATGTGAAGAGACTATTTTAAATGTAATATATTGGAAAAACTCTCTTCAAATATACTCTTTTAATGTGAATAAACTATTTTAAATACAAAATTTATGATAACATCACAACTTAGAAACATACTGAGGAAAATTACTACAAAACATTACACTATGAACATTTAGATGCAATTTGTGCAACGCAAAAAATAATATATGAAGTGTGCAACTCCCAATATGCTCCTTGGTCAACGGAGTTAGAAACACTTTCATTCACTCAATAGAAAAATAACAAAAGAATAATACTAATAAAAAGGTATATGAATAGTAAGGTCCTTAATAACTTTTATTTACCATTGAGTTGAAAATCTCGGTCATTTAGATAAGTTTTTGAATATTTTCTAAATAACACCCAATTATTTCTATAATAAAAATAAAACTACAAACTAATTTTCTAACAAAAATAAAACTAAAAAATATTATACTTTATGTTTATTGGGGATAAGTCTTTAGAGAAGTGTCAATCGTAACCAAAAAAAATAAAAAATAAAAAAAATACACGGGGTCAAGATTTTCCCGTCAATTCAAATATTTTGAAAACATGATAATAGCTCTTTATGTTATTTTGAACATCATTTGATAATAGACCAATGCCCATTTTTATGTTAACTTTCACATGTTCGAAATACAATTTGACATACAATTTCAAAATTGAGATACAATTTTGACCAAGAAAATTAATGTATAATTTATTTTCAAGTTGAGATACAATTTCAAGTATATGAAATCATAAAAATTAATGTATACATTATTTAACAAAGCGTTTGATAAGATTTTCTGTAGAGTAGGTACTAATATTGTGGCTTTATGTATTTCATTTAAAAGACCCGATGTAGCAAAGCCTTTGGTAAAAATAATACTTGAGGCAGTTATTGTTGTTAAATAATTTTTTCTTATTTTGAAATAAGGATAATGAACTATATGAATAAGGGAGAAACTCCATGAAATAAAAATCAAGGATTCGTATAAATCACTTAGTGGAAAATGGCCCGAATAAATCCAACGAGTTATTAACAATCATAACAATACAACAACCTAGCATTGAATGTCATTAACTTTTACTTCGACAAATGGGTAGGATTTGCCTTTAAATTCACATCAATACATCCACTAATACACAAATTACATCCAGTAAAAACCTAAAATCTTTCCAAAATTCTCAACAATGAGTTCAAAGCCAGAAATCATGAAATTTCTTCTGATTCAACCTCTTCTGATGAACTCATGTCTCCTCAACCACCTTGGAATTTACCATACAATAATGCTACAAATCCAAACAAGATAATCCCAAGCTCAAACTCCACTTATTCCAACTCTGTTTCTAGCTATATGTCTAGCTATCATACAACCTCATCTGAAGATTATCAAGCTGTCTCAAAAAAGAGTACAACTGCTAGGTCTTGCATAAAGGTTTCAAGCTCTGTCAATCCTCCTGTACAAGCTAGGCATGTTACCACTTAAGCTCTTTCAATCACTGCCAAAAGGATTTTTAGTGCTAGGCCTTGCAAATAAGGAGACTTGTGCAAAGATCACAGCCAAAGGGAAAGGGAAAAGGAGACTTACTTGAAGCAATCCCACCACTGTCTTTTGTTTAAAATGTATGACTTTCTTTGTAATGAAATATGCATCTATGTGTGCATCTATGTAATGCCCATTTTTATTTTAATTTAATAGGAATATCATGAATTTAGGGGCATGCCAGGGTTTTTAGCATTGACAACGACTCCAATTTTATCCCTTTTTGAGCAAGTTTCATTCATTTCAACCAATTTCAAAATTGAGATACAATTTTGACCAAGAAAATTAATGTATAATTTAATTTCAAGTTGAGATACAATTTCAAGTATATGAAATCATAAAAATTAATTTATAAATTATTTAACAAAGCATTTGATAAGAATTTCCCGTCAATTCAAAGATTTTGAAAACATGATAATAGCTCTTTATGTTATTTTGAACATCATTTGATAATAGGCCGATGCCCATTTTTATGTTAACTTTCACATGTTCGAAATACAATTTGAGATACAATTTCAAAATTGAGATACAATTTTGACCAAGAAAATGAATGTATAATTTAATTTCAAGCTGAGATACAATTTCAAGTATATGAAATCATTAAAATTAATGTATAAATTATTTAACAAAGCCTTTGATATTTATACTGCCAATGGTTAGTTAATACTGCTATGTCTTGAATGTTTATACTGCTTGGTATATTAGTATTGCTCGCCTACGTTAGTACTGCTACTTAATTCTTTAGTACTGCTACTAAACTTTTAATACTACTAAAGCGTTTGATAAGATTTTCCAGTCAATTCAAAGATTTTGAAAAGAAGATAATAGCTCTTTATGTTATTTTGAACATCATTTGATAATAGACCGATGCCCATTTTTATGTTAACTTTCCCATGTTCGAAATACAATTTGTGATACAATTTCAAAATTGAGATACAATTTTGACCAAGAAAATTAATGTATAATTTAATTTCAAGTTGAGATACAATATAAAAATTAATGTATAAATTATTTAACAAAGCGTTTGATATTTATACTGCCAATGATTAGTTAATACTGCTATGTCTTGAATGTTTATACTGCTTGATATGTTATTACTGCTCGCCTACGTTAGTACTGCTACTTAATTCTTTAGTACTGCTACTAAACCTTTAATACTGCTAAAGTGTTTGATAAGATTTTTTCGTCAATTCAAAGATTTTGAAAACATGATAATAGCTCTTTATGTTATTTTGAACCTCATTTGATAATAGACCGATGCCCATTTTTATGTTAACTTTCACATGTTCGAAATACAATTTGAGATACAATTTCAAAATTGAGATACAATTTTGACCAAGAAAATTAATGTATAATTTAATTTCAAGTTGAGATACAATTTCAAGTATATGAAATCATAAAAATTAATGTATAAATTATTTGAAAAAGCGTTTGATATTTATACTACTAATGGTTAGTTAATACTGCTACGCCTTGAATGTTTATACTGCTTGGTATGTTAGTACTGCTCGCGTACGTTAGTACTGCTACTTAATTCTTTAGTACTGCTACTATATTATTAGTAACACAATTCACTAAATGAAATATTGCAAACTCAGTTTACGTGGAGATTCATATGGTATAACACAAATTATGCATTAAGACAACAACAAACAAAGTGCCAATTGGAAATGTCCACAGCCAAAGAAAACCTGAGAAACACATTATGTTGCTTTAAAAGTAATATAAAAATTAAACAAAAAGTAGAATTTCATTATGATAAACGCTTAAAAAAAAGGGCACGCTTACATATGACTCTCGACTAAGCAAAGATTTAATAGAAAAAACTGATCAAACAACTTAATTAAAATCATTCACCTTCATGGCATTAGCTTCTTCCTCGCGGGCACCGGCTTTGGCTTGAGCACACAAATCTACCAACAATTCAAGCAATACCCGATGCCTCTCTTGGGTTTTCCTCAAAGCATCAAGCGAGTCCAATGCGACCCCACGAGGTTGGAATGCTTCCATGTCAACCATCATCACTCAGTTCTTCACCATTACCCTCCAGAGATGCTCACAACAAGCGTGAATCAATTTTGAACAAGCTGAGTCTTCTCCTGCCTGCTGCACAAACCACATACGCATACAGTCATGCAATTTGGACGAGCCAGCAATATTCATTAGCTCATCTAAAATCTGGAATTGTGCCATTGAAAAAAATACACAGTAGAAATGGATTTATGCCTGGATGTGACAAAAGTTCCAAATAAATAGGCAAATCTATAGTTATTTCAACAGGAAGGCTGGAAAGGCATTATAAACAATAACCCCTCCCATTAATTAATCATAAACACCAATTAAACAAAACTACCAAAACTGCCCCTGTAAATACAATTTCAACCATAACACACACCCAAAGTTTGCATGCACTTACTGTTTTTTTACATTTCCCCGCCATGCAAAAGTATCAATTCAATATTCAACAAAAACTTAAGGAAGATGACATGAAACACTAACAGCTATCCAATTCTAAGTTCATGAATTGCAAACTGTGCACGTATGAATTCGAGAAATTTTATTGATATTCTGCTTTAACAAATATGTGATGAATGGGAAAACATAACATTGGCACATATATATTATGATTGACATAACTGGATAAAGTGTTTAAATATTAAAACAGTCATACAAAAAACAAGAACAGTGGTAAATATCTTTTCCATTTCCCTCTCTTATTCTTGGCTAATGATTGTAACTCAGCTAGCCTAAATGATAACGCTACTGCTTACATAAAAACCTAATTATTTTGGGTCATTTTAGTAGTGTTGCCTTCTTCCTCATGGACCCCAACTTGATCTTGAATTAGCAAATTGGTCAACACTCCAAGCATGGCCCGATGCCTTTCCTGAGTTCGTATCATAGCATCTAAGCAACCTAGAGTAACAACACCAGGAGCTAATATTTCCATGTTCACCATTATGACCCGATTCTTTGTCATTACTCTCCTAAGATGCTCACATCAAGCAAATAGTAAGCTTGCGAATGCAGAGTCCTCAGTGGCCTGCTGAACAAAAAACAACCGCATCCCATCGTGCAAGTTAGGCGACCCAGCAAGTTCCATCAGGTGATTTAGGTTTTGGAATTGTGCCATCTTAACAAAGTTAGATGATAGTTAAGGTGTGTTTATGAGTAGTTGTGCCACAATTGAAAAATACTAAACTTAATTTATAAATATTTACTTGGGTAACTTGAAAGCCATTATTACCAAATACCCTTTTAATAACAGTCCTAAACTATTCTCTTAAAACACCAACTAAACTATCAATTGATAAATGAGGAAGACTAAACAGTGTGGAAAAATAAGTTGCAGCATCTTTTAAAATTCCTGGCATAATAATAATTTAGGTAAAAATCTTTTCATGTTTTCCAGCTTCCTCAGTTATTTATATTAAAAAAGTTCCTCAGCTTTTGACTTCAAAATTATAAAAAGGGTGTGGTAAGCGTAATCATACATACACAGACTAATCAGACACTATATTCTCTCAGAAATTTACTCAAAAGATGGCTGAAGGTTTGTACTCAATATAATCATTCCCATGTCCCCATATATAAAAATCTGTTTATGGCTCTTTGAATATTCTTAACAGATATATTGATACAAATAATGTTTTGAATAAACCTGACCATATTATACATGCTCTAACAAAGTTAGTTTGAATATGAATCAGGATTTGTATTCAATCAAACAATTTATTCATGATCCCATGCGAAATTTATATGCCCAACCATAAATTCCTATGAGCATTTGCAGATTCAAATATTAATGTCGGAAACATTCCTTCGATCCATAACATGCTGGACAACTCACTAACCGTACATTTGGAAACTACTGTAAGACCAGACGGTAGAATCAGTGCTTTTTGTGGAATCAAGCTAACAGACCTTAGCACCCAGCAACAAGGTGAAATAAAATGTTCATGCATTCCTTTATGGTTAAAAATTTATAAACAAAGTTTGAAGATGACATCTATATATTTATACTTATAAATTGAACAAAATATTTAGGTGAAACAACCGATATAAACGATTAAGGAATTGGACCATCACATACATCAACCTACATCACTAGATCTAACCAGGAAATAAATCATAAATGGACAAGAGCCGGTCATTCGTCAACATTTTTTATTACAAACTCCAAACCAGTGAGATATATAGCCTACAATTAAAGTATGACATATTACCATTATTCCAGGTTCAAGTAGCAGGCATCCTAGAAAAAACACAAAAAGAGCAGCTCTCATCTCAACAGGTAAGCTAATACTTTTTTTACAATGCGTTAATTCAGTTAATCTGTGTTTGAAGATGACATCTGGATATTTATACTTATAAATTGAACAAAATATTTAGGTGAAACAACCGATATAAACGATTCAGGAATTGGACCATCACATACGTCAACCTACAGCACTAAATCAAACCAAGAAATAAGTCATAAATGGACAAGAGCCACGTGTTTTTCTCAGCTATCCCTTAAATAATTATATTCACCATTTTTTATTACAAACTCTAAACCAGTGAGATATATAGCCCAGACTTAAACTATGGCTTATTACCATTATTCCAGGTTCAAGTAGCAGGCATCCTAGGAAAAATACAAAAAAGAGCAGCTCTCATCTCAACAGGTAAACTAATACTATTTTACAATGCGTTAATTCATTTAACCTGTGTTATTACCATAATTGTCTAACGATCAAGCCTAAATATATACTGTAAATTGTTTAATCCACAAGGTGTAGAAGTTGCTTACCATAACCTTGGCCCTCCATCAACAAAATGCCATAATTGTGAAGCATACATGTGGCATGAAGAAAGAAGCAAGAAAGCAACTAGAGTTGCAATTCAATCATTTTCCTTTTCCATGTGCTGTCAAGATGGTAAAGTACGCCTGCCCAATTTTAAAGACGCAGCTCCACCGCTGGACCGGTTGCTGGACTTTAATGATCCTACAACATCAAAATTTAGAGACCAAATTAGGGTGTATAATAGCATGTTTTGCTTCACCTCTTTTGGAGGAAATATAGATCACTCAATAAATTAAACCAGGGGGCCATATACATTTAGAATTAATGGGCAAAATTATCATCATATGGGATCTCTAATTCCAGAAAACAGGGTTCAGCCTAAGTATTCTCAACTTTATTTTTTAACATACACAATGAGACAACGAATCGTAGGTCGACTTTCATTGGAGATGACACAGCAGAATTTCCAGAAGAATCAATAGTCAGAAGCCTGATTGATATGACGAATGAATTCAGCTCTATCGCCAGAGCATTTCGGATGGCCAGAGATTGGTGCGTCCAAAACAATTCATATGATTTCCAGTTGCGACTACTCGGACACAGAACAACTTCAAGACAATATAACGCCCCAACTGTATCTGAAGTGGCGGTTCTAATAACAAATGATTTTGGGGACGCTAATGAACCAAGAGACATTAATATAAACAACAAGAGCTGTGGACTTCAAAGAACATCAGAAACGCATCCATCATACATGGCGCTACAATATCCTTTGTTATTTCCGTACGGAGAGGACGGTTTTCATGATAAAATACCTTACTATTCCAATTCAGGAAAACGGAAAACAAACCGTGATTTTCTGACTATGCGAGAGTATTATTGTTATGTGATTCAATATAGAGATACTGAAGGAACTACTCTGCTCAGAGGTGGACGTTTATTTTAGCAATTCCTGGTGGATGCATACACAGCCATTGAGGAACACAGGCTAAGATGGACAAGACACAATCAAAGTGACTTACGTGTAGAACTCTACCATAATCTATCTGATGTTGTGACGAGAGGAGATACAAGAGCTGAAGCGATCGGCCAAAGAATAGTTTTACCCTCCAGTTTCACGGGAAGCCCAAGGTTTATGATGCAACATTATCAAGATGCAATGGCTCTATGCCGCATATATGGCAACCCGGATCTTTTCATAACTTTCACCTCAAATCCAAAATGACCTGAAATTCAAGAGAAGTTGTCTCATATTCTTGGCCAGAAATCCTATGAACGTCCAGAAGTTGTAACTAGGGTTATTAAAATGAAGTTGACTAACTTGCTGGATGATCTTACGCAAAACCAGTGTTTTGGCAAGACCCAAGCAGGTACAATAAGGGTCTTTATATAAACAACTGTCTCTTTTTCACATCCCTATATTAACCACTCTTTTTTAAATGCGCTATTGAACAGTTGTGTATGTCATTGAATTCCAAAAACGTGGGCTCCCACATTCTCATATCTTGCTATGGCTTAAAGACATATACAAATGCAAAACCCCAAGCAAAATAGATGATATGATATCAGCTGAAATGCTATCACCAACACGCGATCCAGAAGGGTACAAAGCTGTTACAGAATACATGCTTCATGGTCCATGTGGCACACAAACAATTAGTGCTTTGTGCATGGTAGAAGGCAAATGTATGAAACATTACCCCAAGTTGTTTTACAGAGAAACAACGATTGATGATCATGGGTATCCTGGTTACCGTAGGAGGAACAATGGAGTAAGTGTTGTTAAAGGTAAATACATGTACGATAATTCTTATGTCGTCCCACACAATAGGTACCTTTTGGTCAAATATCAGGCACATATTAACGTGGAATGGTGCAACAAATCAAAGGCAATCAAGTATTTGTTTAAATATTTAAACAAAGGACTCGACAGAGCCACCATAGTTATACAAGAGAAGGTAACCTCTAAATCAGGAACGAAAACGGTTGTAGCAGTAGATGAAATAAAAAATTACTTGGATTGTCGATTTTTGGCCCCGTGTGAGGCAGTATGGCGTATATGTCCGTTCGATATCAACCACTGCTACCCGTCAGTCATGAAGCTCATTTTCCACCTACCAGACCAACAAACAATTACACTCCGAGATTCGCAAAATCTCCCAGAATTACTTTGGTGAGAAAGTATCAGAGATACTATATTTACAGATTGGTTTGACTTAAACAAAGACTAACATATGCCCAGATACCAACAAAGTATGTTTGGCACGAGCAAACCAAAATGTGGAAAAAATGCAAATAAAGAGAATGCATCGGGCGCATCATTTATTGCCACCCAGCATCAGGTGAGCGCTACTATCTAAGGATGTTGTTAAACGTTGTTAAAGGTGTTGAGTCATTCAAAGAGATTAGAACATACAATGATACAGTCTATGCAACCTTTAAAGAAGCTTGCTCAGCTAGGGGCTTGATTAGTGATGACAAGGAATGGACCCAAGCTATATTGGAAGCAAGCTTCTGGGCTACCGGATCACAACTAAGGGATCTATTTGTAACAATATTGCTATCTTGTGAACTGAATAGCCCCCGACGCTTATGGGACCAAACATGGAAAGCAATCTCTGAAGATATTTTATATAAAAAGCGAAAACAGTTTATGTATCCGGCGTTGAAACTGACAGAGGAGCAGACACAGAACTACTGCTCGGTGGAATTACAGGAGCTCTTGCACAAGAATGAGAAGTCTTTATCAGATTTTGCTGATCTTCCACAACCCGACCCATCGCTCTTAACGAACTTGGACAACCATATGATCAGAGAAGAGTTAAGCTACAACATGAAACAACTTAAAAATGAACATCAAACGCTCCATGCATCGCTAAACCCAGAACAACGAATAATATACCACAAAGTCATCAACTCTGTGAACCAAAAAATAGGAGATTTTATCTTTGTATATGGTCCCGGAGGCACCGGGAAAACATTTTTATACAAGACGATCATCTCCCGATTAAGATCAGAGAAAACTATTTTACTTGCCGTTGCATCATCAGGTAAACAACAGTCAACAAACCATTCTTTTAATTTAATAAGGTAATATACCAGGTACTAAATAACATCTTTTGTTCTATCATGTACACGATGAAACAGGAATAGCTTCGTTGCTTCTTCCTGGCGGGAGAACGGCCCATAATAGATTTGTTATACTGCTAGAGTTAATGGAGAATAGTACGTGTGGTGTAAAACAGAACACACACCTGGCGGAGCTTGTGAAAGAAGTCAGTTTAATAATATGGGACGAAGCACCAATGACTCTGAGGTATGGCTTCTAAGCGCTGGATAAGACACTTACGAACATACTAGGGTAACCAAATGTGGCAAACAGAGAACGCATGTTCGGAGGCATGACCGTCTTACTTGGAGGAGATTTTAGGCAAATTTTACTGGTGATACCAAAAGCAAGAAGACAGGAAGTGGTCAAGTCTTGCATAAACAGGTCAAAATTGTGGTCAAAATGTCACGTGTTTAAGCTAACACGCAGCATGAGGGTTAATGAATACGACACGCAAGGAAACATTGACACAAATAAACAGAAGTTTAATCAGTGGGTTTTAGATGTGGGGGATGGAAAGGTGCCAATCAAAATGGAGGAAGGAGAGGATGAACCAACTTGGATCCAAATTCCTGAAAATTTCCTCATCAAAGATTGGAAGTGTCCCATAGCAGAGATTGTTAAAGTAACATTCCCGGACTTCACTATAAGGCAAACAAACGAAGGATATTTAAGAGAAAGGGCAATATTGACACCTAAAAATGATGATGCAGATGACATCAATGACCATATGTTTAAAATGCTAGGAGGGCAATCTGTTAGCTACAAAAGTTCAGATGAAGTCTGTAAAGCATCGACTGATGCCCTCGATCAGGAACAGTTATACCCACCGGAGTTTTCAACTCTTTAAAGTTCCAAGGGCTGCCACCGCACACAATAAAGTTAAAAAATGAGCTGCCGGTAATGCTGTTACAGAACGTCAATCCGAGCCAAGGTATGTGCAATGGAACCAGGCTGATTATCATACATCTCGGAGATTTTGTCATCCAGGCGAAAATCATCACAGGTTCTAACATCGGAGGCGTGGTATTGATACCAAGAATTACGCTGACATTAAACAGAAATCAGTGGTCGTTCATTGTGAAATGGAGACAGTTCCCCATTAAACCATGTTATGCAATGACTATCAACAAGAGTCAAGGACAATCACTTGATTTTGTAGGCCTGTATCTACCAACACTAGTATTCAGCAACGGCCAACTCTATGTGGCGATATCTAAATTTACCAGCCTGGAAGGACTGAAAATTCTAATGATGGAAGACACCGACAAGAACTTAAAACATCACATGCGCAACATTGTCTATAAAGAGATTTTTAACAACCTATACTAGCACTGCAAGATATGCCTTATAAGTCTATAATCAAACCATATTACTTTCGCTCTCAAGAAAATCATTCCAAACAAAAAAAAAAGGCAACTTAATTAGTTTAACCTACTAATCACCATGATTGATCGGTGAAAAAGTAAAAACTAAACATAACATGTGAATCACTATCTGTGTCAATTACAATCAAACACATACAATTTAAAAACAGTGCACACCTGAAAAAAATATCTTGGGATGGTAATTAAAAGCGACTAATAATTACGAATTTCAGTTTTCACAGGTAGTTTAATTTAGTTTGGGGGTGGTTGTGCCGCGACGCGCCATCGTGAGTGGTACCAAAACGCTTACTGGGGTTTCATGGTTCTCACAGATACAATCAAGATGAAGGAAAGGGAGACTAAAAAAGATATAAAAGAGTTTTAAAAATATTGGACTTCTCAAAATTACATTCTAAAAATTTTAATTTTTAGTTATTTACTTCTGCTAATTAAAAAAAAAGAAAAATTAAAAAAAGGATAACTCAAAAAGTATGTTTCTAAAATATTAATATGTGTGTATAATAAGTAGTGTATGTTTCTAAAATATTAACATGTGTGTATAACAAGTAATTAAAATTATAATATTTATACAATAAACCAATATACTCAAATAAAATTTATACAATTTTAAAACGTGCATTTCGATTTAAATATATTAGATTTCTAATTATGTATTTAAACTTCTTTTTACAGAGTATCAGTATGGAAGGACGCTCAAATAGAGAAACATCAAAGCTGAGAACCGCTAAGAAATCAAATCAAACGTGCACTTACTACTTACAAGAACGTGTACTAATGGTCAAATGGATCTTTAAGCACCTTTCATACAAAACATTCCTATTTGTAAAAGGTTAATAAAGCAAATTCCTTAGTTTAACACTTTAATCTTCTCGACTAATGTTAGCACACCTAAATAACCGTTGTGAAGCTGATGCTACTTCATGGTAATCGAAGCCCGTGTATCGGACGGGCCATTAACAACCTATTGAGATGCTTTGGTTAATCTTAACTTGATATGCCCTATTCATGATCGAGAATGATCCGAAGCTTAATTTTCAATTATCCTGAAATCCCTGCACTAAAAGCTCTTAAATATGATATGAGGTAATAAGCTTTTATATGTATTTTATACCTGAGTTGCTCCATACATGCATTGTGCTAACATCATGTATGGTTATGTCCCACAGTCATATGGAAATGAATAAGGTTGCTATAACAGTACTAAAATCCAGCTTCAATAACTAAAGAACAGGCCAGCAGTACTAACGATATATACCAGTTCCAACATGCAGTACTAACTGCTATAACAAGCAGTACAAACATGAAACCCATGAACTAACACTCTTTAAACATCTATAAGCTGACAATAAGAATCAAGAAACCCCCAATAATCCATCCGAACCACAATAACATCATCAGGTAATCAACTTAAAACAAATTCATGAATTTTTAAACACACCCATTAAAATAATAACGATCAAATCCAAATCCCATGTACAAAATGAAATGAGCATACAAAAACAAAACACCAATACATGAACGACTTAATCAATGCCCAAATTAATGTTCATAGTGATGATAAAACAATCAAGCCCTTAAAGATAATGTTTAATTAGATTGTTTATTGTTTGAGTTCGTTTATGCTACCTCAAACTGAAAACCCTAAAATTGCAATACACACCTATTTCACCAATATGCGTTTTTTATGTGTGTTTTATTCCTGCGTGTGAGAGATAAAATAAGTCAACTGCTTATAAATGAATTATATTAAAAAAAATACAACAACAACAACAAGATTGTGACCTTAAAACATAAATCTTATTCATTATATAAGTAGATGAGTACATCTTACATATCCATCATAAGATCAAGCATCAACCAAGCAAAACACATCCAAACCCAACCAAACTACCTACACGATTGACCAACCCAAAAAACCCTAAACAACCATTCGAATGTAGCCCTAATTGTACTTCTCCATGATGGCAATATCATGCAGCTTCTTGGTTACAACAGCACGTACTTCAACCAAAATGGCCGTAAGCGACTCTAGCAAATGGCGCTCCATCACTTGAACCTCATGAAGGCACTCATAAGTATGATCAGCGGATTCTTCTTCATCAAAATTAAGAGTAAAAAGCTCACTCATTCTCTCGGTGCGCTTATCAATCTTTCTACGTAGCTCATTGCATCGATCCCCCATCCACATGAGCATCCCTTCATCTTCTGTAACTTCTTGACTGAATAGGAACTTGAAACTGTTGTGTAGCTTATCAGACCCACACATATCTTGCAGTTCATTGATTAGAGGAGTTTGAGACATTTTTTTTGTTGATGAGTTGATAGTGGTTAGGTAAGAAATGGTGTTTTGTTGTTAAAACTTAAATGGGACTAATGAAACTAAACCAATCACTAACTCAATATATTGTAACTGAATAGAGTTAATCATTCCAAAAATTAAATCGATTATTAATTCACACAGTTCGTTCGTCTTCTCATGCAGAAACATCAAATCTGTAATTAACATAAAATTTACCAATACAACATAAACCCCTCCAACTTTAAAATGCCTTAAAATTACAATTAAACTTTGCAATATAACAAAAGTAACCCTCAAAGTTTGCCTATTATGATAAAACATACTATTTCCTTAAATCTTCTTCATCAACAAACGTATTTTTAAATTATCAGCTCTATCTATGTATCATTATCATTTAGTAGTTCCCCGCAGGTCAATTCTAAACAATCAGACATCATATCAAATAAATGCTTAATATTAAATAAAATACAATTTTACTCATGTAATAATACGTCTACCCAAGTCAATTGATGTGTTAAAGCAACCAACCCCGATCAAACCGTCGCTCTTACATGACATGCTTTTTAACCATCTAATACCACAAATTAACCGAGTACGAAATACTATCACGATAAAACCTAAATATCATTTTCATTGTTTCACTGAAACTCAATTAAAAGTAATTAAATAACGTCATCAACAATCTTCATCCCGCGATCACAAATACAAATTACAAACTTATTCAACAAAATAAAAAAATAAAAAATAAATAACTTAATACATTACATATAACTGATTATATAAAACTTATATTACAAACATTGTCGCAGCCTTGGTAAAAAGTATATAAACATCTGCACAAACATTACGTACCTAACACGTAGTTATCCAACCTAAAACACAGCCGGTGCATCGCACGGGTTCGAAAATCATATTACTTTCGCTCTCAAGAAAATCGTGCCAAACAAAAAAAAATGGCAACTTAATTAGTTTAACCTACTAATCACCATGATTGATCGGTGAAAAACTAAAAACTAAACATAACATGTGAATCACTATCAATGTCAATTACAATCAAACACATACAATTTCAAAACAGTGCACATCTGAAAAAAATATCTTGGGATGGTAATTGAAATCGACCAATAATTACGGATTTCAATTTTCATAGGCAGTTTAATTTAGTTTGGGGGTGGTTGTGCCATGACGCGCCATCGTGAGTAGTACCAAAACGCTTACTGGGGTTTCATGGTTCTCACAGATACAATCAAGATGAAGGAAAGGGAGACTAAAAAAGATATAAAAGAGTTTTAAAAAAATTGGACTTCTTAAAATTACATTCTAAAAGTTTAAATTTTAAATTAAAAAAAAAAAGAAAAAAAAATTAAAAAAAGGATAACTAAAATAGTATGTTTCTAAAACATTAATATGTGTGCATAATAAGTAGTGTATGTTTTTAAAATATTAACATGTGTGTATAATAAGTAATTAAAATTATAATATTTTATACAATAAACCAATATACTCAAATAAAATTTATACAATTTTAAAACGTGCATTTTGATTTAAATATATTAGATTTTGTTAGGAACACGTTTTTGTAATATTTCAAGTCTTGACCATTTGCAATAGAATGTTGCTTATTATGGGTTATATTGTTTGTAATTCATGACCGGTCCATTAGTAGCCCATGAGTCGGCCATCCTTGTTAATCCTTCTAGAAACACCCCATGTGCATGTTGCCCTAAACTATTGCCTATAAATAGAAGGCATGGGGTGCTTAGTTTATTGTTGGTTTTCATGTATTGTGCGCAAGCTATGTCCGATTGTTTAACGAAATGAATTCCTTCAAAATCTCTCTTCTTATTCTCTTATTCTCTTCTTTTATTGCTTATTAGTACATCTCGTATTATTGTAGCTTAATAGATAAGTAGTAGTTCGTGTCTTAATTATTCATACGTGTGTGTGTGTATTTGAGATAGTATCGACCTACAAGTGGTATCATTCGCCAAAGGGATAATTAGGATCATGTTATTGAGTAGTTTTAATCGTTCTCTAGGTTGGTTTATAGATTACGTAAGGTTTTTATTGTTCAAGTTCATCAAAACTCTCTTTTGTTGGAACGTAGCTTTCATCTCGTTAAAACCTCAAAAATATCATCAAATTTCCATTTACCACGTTATTGATCGTAAGTTTCATCATATTTTGTAATTTCTAATCGTTAAAACTCAAAAATCAATCGATTTTATTGGTTTACTAGACGATTTAGTGTAATCCGGGTAATTAGCGTGCTGGAAAAGTTGGTGAAAAGTGAGTTTTTGGCTTCTGGGTGAATTTCGACAAGTTAAGGTTTCATCGCAATTCAATTCCGACAAGTTAGGGTTTTATCGCGATTGGCAGATCTTCAGATTATCGGCATTGGGACTCAGTATTTTACTTCCTTGTATAAGAAAGTGAAAATACTTCGACTTGGTTGCTTCTCTTCTCTTGTATAAGAGTTGAGAATTATTGAAATTGGAATTTAGATAAAATTATCGAAATTGCCATAAAATATCGCAAATTGCCTTTTCTATCGCAATTTAAGATAACTTATTCAATTTTTCATCTTTTATCGCAATTTTACATTTTTATCGCAATTTCTATTTCCTTATCGCAATTTGGATTTTATCGCAATTGGGTGAACAGTACTTATCGCAATTGGTTGAACAGTAATTATCGCAATTGGACAAAAATCTTCAGTTAACCAAAAACAACTTAACATAACTCATCACACAAATCTTAATTATCTTCAAGATCCAGACATGTCTCAACCACCATACTTCAATTACTACTATCAGCTACAGCAATATCCACAACAACAGCAATTTCATCCTCAGTATCAACAACAACAAGTATTCGTGCAACAACATCAATTTCTCTCTCCACCACAAGTATCTCCACAACAAATCATGCAACAGAATCAAATGCAGAACTATCCATCCTACTCTAGGGAGCCACATTGGTTTAATAAGATGTGTGAGGCAATCAGCAGTCAGCAATCCCGTCATGAGGCTGGGAATCAGGAAACTCCACCTATGCTGACACCTGGTAACTATGTGCAATGGGCTAGTAGATTCCTCAGATTCATTGAACTCTGAAAACCCCATGGGAAATATCTTAAGCAAGCCATTGAAGAAGGACCCTTTCCACTTCCAGTAACTGTTGTTCCAGGAACTTCAGAAAGAGAAGAGACATCAACTCCCATTGCTGTCGCTAACTACACAACTGAACAAACACTGCAACAAGAGGCAAATCAATTGGCAATGTCTTACATACTTCAGGGAATTCCCAATCCTATTTACCGAAGTATTGATGCTCAAAAGACTGCCAAAGACATGTGGGAACATGTGCATCTTCTAATGGAAGGGACAGAGTTAAATCAAGAAGATCTTGAGTCAAAGTTGTACATGGAGTACACTCACTTTATCATGGAACCAGGGGAAACTATTGAATCATACTACCACCGTTTCACAAACATTGTCAATGACCTCGATCGTCATGATATCAAGTTACCAAGGATTGCTATCAATTCCAAATTCCTAGGATGCCTTGGACCAGAATGGCAGAAATATGTAACATTTGTCAAGCAAACAAAGAAGATTGGTGAAGTCAAGTATGGACTAATGTATGACTATCTGAGACAACATCAATCTGAGGTAGATAAGGAAGTTGCAGCACGAGGCGGTCTCATATCAGCACCAACACCTAACTCGCTTGCTCTTGTTGCTCAATCCAATTTTCCAATACCAAACCAGGAATTTGGTCAATCATCTTTCCAACCAAGTGTTCAACCACAACCTCCTAACCAAATCGTTCCATCTGAAGCACCATCACAATACTCTGACAACCAAATGGTCCCTTATAACAACTCAGATTCGGATGAGTGTGTAAATACTCATCATTTTTATACCCATTTAGACTAGAAAACAACCAAAAACACCCAAATATTACTGCAGATATCCTTGTTTTGTGTTTTTATGTGTTTCAGGTACAAAAGGATTGAAAACAGGGCAAAAACAGATAAAACCGAGCACTAGATTGGAAAAGAGTGAAAAGCCGAGGATGGGGAAGAAATTTACGAGTTTGGATCGGGAAATTGCTCAAGTGTCAAAAGTCAGCCGTCATGAAAGTCAAATTGTCAATATTGGCCCTTGGAATTATTTTAGCAAAAATGACAAATTTGTTCCTTGAACTTTCAGAACTTGGCAAAAGTGATCCCTAAATTCTTATCCCTTTTAACTAACCAAAACAAATAAATTAACCCAATCCAAAACCTTTTTAAACCTTTTACACATAACTCAAAGCCCAAAGACTAATAAACCCAAGCCCATTTACCCTACCCCGTGTTTAACTAATACCACAGGTTTGACCCGGTCAACCCTTCTTCTTTCCCCAAACCCGCCAAAAACCAAAACCAGGATACCACCTTATCCCCACCTTCCTCCTGACAAACCCACCCCTTCACCATGCCTTTTCACTGAAACACTCCAACCCCTCCTCACTTAGCTAATCTCCACAGTACACCTTCCCACGTGCTCAGAAAAGTTAAAATCCAATATCCCCAGTTTTCCCGCCAAAAACATTTTGACGATTGAGATTGATTCTGAGTAATCCAATGGCTGGGAAATAATCAGAAGAAAGAGAAGAAGCTTTTGGGATTGATATTTAAAGAGATGAAGACACAGAGATTTTTTTTGTCACTGCTTTTAGACCATTCGTAGTGTAAAATTTAGTTTAAACCTGTTTTCTAAAATTATTGTAATTTAATTTTCAGTATTGGTTAACTTTTACAAGAATTGTACTCGTTTGGTTTTATTGCAATCCTAGTTTAATCTTCATTCAGTTTCAAGTTCATTTGGTCAACGTAAGTCAACAGCTTATTCAATTGCTTATTTTGTGCTTATGGTGTTTTTCTTTGTTTTTCTGTTTTATTTTAAGTCATATTAGCTCAGTTTGATTTTTAGAATAAGCTTTTATCTCATTTTCAATTAAGAGTTTGAAATCAGTCCAAATAGTCAACATAGGTCAAAATGCTTATTTGGTGAATTTAGTGCTTTTTGGTGATTGTCTAGTGCTTTTTAGGCTTAAATATAGTTGGTAGATCATCTCTTTTCAGCAAACATAGCTCAAATAGGCTTGTTCCTATTCTTAGCATCAAAACAGTATTAGATAGGGGTGTTTGGACCAAGACTGTTAATGGGTGAAAATGGGTTAAATTCCATGGTTTCTGTTCATTTGCAGTTCTAATTAGTTCATTTAGCTTAGATTAGTGGTATGTAGGATTATTTGAGCCGTTTAGAAGGGTTTTTAAGGTTTAGTCTTGATATTGCTATTGTACAGGTTCATATCTGCTCATATAGGCTTATAATAAGCTGAAGCTTATTTGGTCCATTTCTTTGGCAAAGTTAGGTATAACATAGTGGATTAAGTGAGATTGCAAAGTTTGAAATTGTTTTATTAAGTTTGTAAGGATTTAGAGGCCCATTACCCCAACTGCTGCAACAGACTTGTTGCAGCCCTACACCACCACAGTTGCTCATCTTAGCCTTTATCTTGCTTTGTAACTGCTTATTTATTTGTTCATTTTGCATGATTTTTGTTTTTATAAATAGCTTGTAGTCCTGTCTTTCTAATTCTGAGCTTAGATTTCATTGTTCAGCTTATTAGCTAGCTTATTTTAGTCAGCAAAAAGCCCCTTAGGACTGTTCTGAGCCTGCACCAGCTTTTTGCTCTCTTCTACCATCTGATCTAGGGAAGAATTGGATAAGCAATTGATGTTAGAATTTGGGCATTTTAAGGGTGAAAGTAGCTTGTTATATGAGCTTTTAGTTTCTGCTTTTGGATTTCCCAAATCTGCTTATGCCTAGCTTATAGGACTGCTGCAAAAGGGCTGTTCACCCTCTCATTTCTACCCTTAATTGACATTGTTCTGCTGCTTATCTGCTTATTCCTTGAGCTTATTTGGATCCTATCAGTTGTTTTAAGCTTAATCTAGTGTGCTTTTCTGATTTTGAGCTTTGGAGGATTTTTGGAGCTGTTTAAGCTTATTTAGTGCTTTTTCCCAACTGCTTATTAGCCCATTCTGCTTATTTGGGGTGATCAAAGTTCTTATTTCATTTTTCCTAGCTTCTTAGTTTTATTTTAGATTTATCTGCAAATTTTCATAATTTTCCAATTCAGTTTATTATTTTTAAATCATTTTATTAGTTTAATTTAGTTTTAAATTCATAAAAAATAAATAAAAAGTCAAAAAAAATACAATTCTTTTTTCTAAAATTTTATTTTATTAATTAGAACATAGGAAAAATAGATTTGTACCCGTAGAGTTTATATTTCATTATTTTGACGTTTTTAGGTTCGTTCTTAGTTCCCGTTTTCTAATAATCGCATTTTTAAGTTTTTTCTTTTACGCTTTTAAACACGCGCACTTTAGATTATTGTTTTTCTTGCCTTTCTATTCGTTTTTAATTTATGTTCACTTATTGTAGATTAAAAACCAAAAATCCCTTTATTCTCACCATTCAAACACGTTTCACGATTCGAGAACACAAATTCCATTCAAACCTTCGTTGGGGATAACGACCCGGGATTACAACTTCCATTGTATTCCTTGGATAAAAATACGACTTGATTCCAGCGAATCAAATTTTGGCGCCGCTGCCGGGGAAGGCTTGAAGCGAATTTTTAATTCCCATTTGTCGTTACGTGTTTTGAAGACCCTTCTTCCTAGAAGTCATCGTTTTCTTCGTAAATATTTTCTTATAAAAAACCCAAAAAGATTTTTATTTCAAAATTTATTTTCCTCTTTCCCTTTGTATTTTTCTAATGTTTTTAAAAATCCAAAAAGATTCTTCTTATCCATCTTATACGTTTAATTCTTTTTCTCATCCTCTTAAACCGTTTGATTCTATCTTCTTAACCCTCATTAATGTTTAATTCTTATGTCGTCACTCGGCTATCACTGTTTTCATTGTAAATGCCCATTGATTGACAGTCTTCGTTGTTCAAAGTGTGCGTGTGAGCGGTGTGGGAAGCATGCACCAAAAGGATCATCTTGTTATTGGTGTGAAGTAGCCCTCGAAAGTGAGCTTAATTCCATCGATGATTCTTAAAGTTTTTCCGAACACCCTCCACAACCCCAGTTATCTTCATTTTAGCATAAATGCTTTAAATGTGGAGATTCATTGGGGGATGATTCACTTTGTGAACGATGTTTTTGCAAAGGATGTGGGTTTACCCATGGACTTTGCACGTGTTGCACTTCTGAAATCGAAAATACACTTAATTATCCAGATTTTCAAAACAATTTCAACCCTCATCAAAATTCATTTTGGCAAGAACCGTGCTATCAAAACTTCAATGTTACATCATTTCGAAATATGCCAAATGATCTTTGTGAGTTTTGTGGAGGTTGTCCTCATCCGGGATTTGATTGTCGAACGAGAGACATGCTTGTCTATGAGCAGAACCCTTATAACAATTAGACATCGTCCGGATTTGACACATCTTCATATTATACACCACCACAACAGTATTACTGTTGTGAATTCTGTGGAGGTCTGCACTATAATTCCGATTGTCAAACGAGGAACTCGCTTGTCTATGAGCATGGTCCTTGTAACAATTATGATTATTCTTATCATGACCAACCTCCACAGTATCAAATGATTCAACCTTAGCCTCAACCATCTTCTCAAGATTTGGTTTTCGAAGATTTATTCCAAAAACTTCAAGATGTGAGGAATGAACTTAATAATTTGGCTGTTAGGCATACCCAAGATGATCGTCATGGTGAATCTATGGAAGATTTACTCGCCATAGAACGAGCTGCACACAACCGTTTCTTGTTTAATCAGGCTTGCATGCTCGATGATGATGATGAGGAAGAAGAAGACGAAGAGGAGAGTGCTATTCCTTTAAATGATACCATTTCTCAACCCTCTCAGTCTAGACCCGAGGACTCCCTCATTATGGGGGATAAGCATCTTAGCACTATTCCTGAAAAGGAATCGGACGAATTCATAAAGTCTAGTGCTGAGAACCTTGTCCCAACCCCAAGTGAGTCTGAGGAGATATTCGACAGAGAGTGTGATTCTCCAATTTATGGAGAATCTCTTGATATCTCTGAGGTTACTTCTGGGAATTTCTCTAACACTCTTTTTGAATTTGATGACGATTGCTTTTCAAGCAATGTTAATCCTCTGTTTGTGGAAGTGTTAGAGAACGATGAGGTCAAAGAATCTAATGTTTTTGATGATATGACCTCAACTCTTAACCCCGAGATTCATACGGATATTCTTTCTCCGACATATGTGACTGTTCCCTTTGAGGATCGCCATTATATTGATTTCACATATGTCGTTCGAGTTTTTCTACCTTTCTTCGCCTTTAAGGTAGATTGTCCTTTCCATCACTCGTGTGGGAGTGAAGACACAATTTTTGACCCCGGCATCTCAATTTATCATTCTTTTGAGCCTGATATATCTCATCGGAATGGAACTTTCAAGAAATTCAATGTTGATCCAAACATCTTGAATGAAAGTCCGATGGAGATTTTCTTTTCCACATGCTCCCCCAAGAACAAATGAATTCGGGGTCGAGTCAAGCTAGTGACTCGGTTAACAAAAACATTAGCACCACATGGGTAAACACCCATGTTTCTGACTTCTTTCTATTTTTTGACACTAAGTGTGGGGGGATCCCTCTACTGTGCTTTGTTTGTGTGTTGTTTGCTCGTGTTTGCAGGTTTCCCTTGGATTGTGATGATTGCCGCGCCTGTTTTCAATCTAGCCGCCCAATATCCTATCCGTTTGCTAACGATTATCTAGGGATATCATTTTAATCCTGTTTGTGAAAAATGAGATTTCTTTTACACACTTGGCTATTAGTATTACCTTTTTACATTCTAAGTGTCGGCATGATAGCCGGTACTTTGAATATTGAGGGCAATATTCAATTCTAAGTGTGGGGGGGGGGGGGGGGGAATTCTCTCGAATTTTGTCACATGTGTACCTTCTAGTGCCCTAGTACCCCCGTTTTGGCCAAAATTTTGAAATTTTTTCGTTTTTAGATAAGAAATTGCAATAAAAAAAGAAGTGTTTAGTCTTGATTAGGTTAGAACAAAGGGAATCCCGACTCTGCCAGAGTATTGATCTGGCCGCTTCCTTAACGATTAGACTAAGGTTTTACAATATGTGCGAATGAAAATGCTAAGCGTAGAATAGTTGGTTTTCTTTAGAGCTTATATAAGTAATCTATGGCTTTTCCTCCCAAGAGATAACTAACCTGACTTAATTAGTGCTTATTTTCAAACTTTTGAACACACAAAATCATTTTTCTTTACGATTTTGAAAAATACTAGCTCAAAGCTTTATTTAAACTTCGGAACAAGCATATGTCATAATAATGTAAAAGTTAAGTAATAAATGTATGTGCTAAAAAGCTAAGGTTCAAGATCGGCCCTTGGATCCTTATTTCCGGAAGGCGTTTAGGTCTTGGCTACCCTCTTACACCGGCCCTTGGACCCTTAATTCTAAAGGCATTAAGGTCTTGGAACTCTCCATTGTAACGGCCCTTGGATCCTTTATTCTAGGAAGGTTTAAGGTCTTGGTTCCCGTGAAACTCCATTAGTTTATATTGCACAAAGTTAAAAAAAAAAAAAAAAAAAAAAAAAAAAAAAGATGAAAAATTGAAAAGAGAAAAATAAAATAAAATGGAATGATATTGAAAAATGCAAAAATGGAATGATATTGCAAAATGCAATAAATTTTGAAGCTTGCTTGTTGTAAATTTTAAATTTATCTTTCAACTAGTATTAGTCAAAACCTTATAAAAACGTCGATTTTTGTGATCAAAATTCTGAAAATAAGCACAGTCACCTAACTTTAATAAATATGGGAGTGAAAAGTTAAGTCTCGGCTTACATAGATTATTAGTATATGCAGTGTTAGCATTTTACAAAAACATTTGCACATTAAGTTTAAGCTTGGTTGGGAGTATAAAAAGAGGATGACGATTACAATTCCCTGGAGACACCCATTTTGTGTGAATCCCGTTCCATGATACCATTTTTGATAATCAAGCATTTATATATTTTTGTTCTAGTTTAAATTTCTCGCATTTAATAAAAAATCAAAACGGTGTATACTTGGTATTCTTTTGATCCTTTCATTACGTTATATGATCGGATTGCTAGGGACTAGCAATAGTTTAGTGTGGGAGATTGATGAGTGTGTAAATACTCATCATTTTTATACCCATTTAGACTAGAAAACAACCCAAAACACCCAAATATTACTGCAGATATCCCTGTTTTGTGTTTTTATGTGTTTCAGGTACAAAAGGATTGAAAACAGGACAAAAACAGACAAAACCGAGCACTAGATTGGAAAAGCGTGAAAAGCCGTGGACGGGGAAGAAATTTACGAGTTTGGACCGGGAAATTGCTCATGTGTCAAAAGTCAACCTTCATGAAAGTCAAATTGTCAATATTGGCCATTGGAATTATTTTAGCAAAAATGACAAATTTGGTACTTGAACTTTCAGAACTTGGCAAAAGTGAACCCTAAATTCTTATCCCCTTTAACTAACCAAAACAAATGAATTAACCCAATCCATAACCTTTTTAAACCTTTTACCCATAACCCGAAGCCCAAAGACTAATAAACCCAAGCCCATTTACCCTACCCCGTGTTTAACTAATACCACAGGTTTGACCCGGTCAACCCTTCTTCTTTCCCCAAACCCGCCAAAAACCAAAACCAGGATACCACCTTATCCCCACCTTCCTCCAGACAAACCCACCCCCTCACCATGCCTTTTCACTGAAACACTCCAACCCCTCCTCACTTAGCTAATCCCCACAGTAAACCTTCCCACGTGCTCAGAAAAGTTAAAATCCACTATCCCCAGTTTTCCCGCCAAAAACATTTTGACGATTAAGATTGATTCTGAGTAATCCAATGGCTGGGAAATAATCAGAAGAAAGAGAAGCAGCTTTTGGGATTGATATTTAAAGAGATGAAGACACAGAGATTTTTTTTGTCACTGCTTTTAGACCATTCGTAGTGTAAAATTTAGTTTAAACCTGTTTTCTAAAATTATTGTAATTTAATTTTCAGTATTGGTTAACTTTTACAAGAATTGTACTCGTTTGGTTTTATTGCAATCCTAGTTTAATCTTCATTCAGTTTCAAGTTCATTTGGTCAACGTAAGTCAACAGCTTATTCAACTGCTTACTTTGTGCTTATTGTGTTTTTCTTTGTTTTTCTGTTTTATTTTAAGTCATATTAGCTCAGTTTGATTTTTAGAATAAGCTTTTATCTCATTTTCCATTAAGAGTTTGAAATCAGTCCAAATAGTCAACATAGGTCAAAATGCTTATTTGGTGAATTTAGTGCTTTTTGGTGATTCTCTAGTGCTTTTTAGGCTTAAATATAGTTGGTAGATCATCTCTTTTCAGCAAACATAGCCCAAATAGGCCTGTTCCTGTTCTTAGCATCAAAACAGTATTAGATAGGGGTGTTTGGACCAAGACTGTTAATGGGTGAAAATGGGTTAAATTCCATGGTTTCTGTTCATTTGCAGTTCTAATTAGTTCATTTAGCTTAGATTAGTGGTATGTAGGATTATTTGAGATGTTTAGAAGGGTTTTTAAGGTTTAGGCTTGATATTGCTATTGTACAGGTTCATATCTGCTCATATAGGCTTATAATAAACTGAAGCTTATTTGGTCCATTTCTTTGGCAAATTTAGGTATAACATAGTGGATTAAGTAAGATTGCAAAGTTTGAAATTATTTTATTCAGTTTGTAAGGATTTAGAGGCCCATTACCCCAACTGCTGCAACAGACTTGTTGCAGCCCTGCACCACCACAGTTGCTCATCTTAGCCTTTGTCTTGCTTTGTAACTGCTTATTTATTTGTTCATTTTGCATGATTTTTGTTTTTATAAATAGCTTGTAGTCCCGTGTTTCTAATTCTGAGCTTAGATTTCATTGTTCAGCTTATTAGCTAGCTTATTTTAGTCTGCAAAAAGCCCCTTAGGACTGTTATGAGCCTGCACTAACTTTTTGCTGTCTTCTACCATCTGATCTAGGGAAGAATTGGATAAGCAATTGATGTTAGAATTTGGGCATTTTAAGGGTGTAAGTAGCTTGTTATATGAGCTTTTAGTTTCTGCTTTTGGATTTCCCAAATCAGCTTATGCCTAGCTTATAGGACAGCTGCAAAAGGGCTGTTCACCCTCTCATTTCTACCCTTAATTGACACTGTTCTGCTGCTTATATGCTTATTCCTTGAGCTTATTTGGATCCTATCAGTTTTTTTAAGCTTAATCTAGTGTGCTTTTCTGATTTTGAGCTTTGGAGGATTTTTGGAGCTGTTTAAGCTTATTTAGTGCTTTTTCCCAACTGCTTATTAGCCCATTCTGCTTATTTGGGGTGATCAAAGTTATTATTTCATTTTTCCTAGCTTCTTAGTTTTATTTTAGATTTATCTGCAAATTTTCATAATTTTCCAATTCAGTTTACTATTTTTAAATCATTTTATTAGTTTAATTTAGTTTTAAATTCATAAAAAATAAATAAAAAGTCAAAAAAATATAATTCTTTTTTCTAAAATTTTATTTTATTAATTTGAACATAAGAAAAATAGATTTGTACCCGTAGAGTTTATATTTCATTATTTTGACGTTTTTAGGTTCGTTCTTAGTTCCCGTTTTCTAATAATCGCGTTTTTAAGTTTTTTCTTTTACGTTTTTAATCACGCGCACTTTAGATTATTGTTTTTCTTGCCTTTCTAGTCGTTTTTAATTTATGTTCACTTATTGTAGATTAAAAACCAAAAATCCCTTTATTCTCACCATTCAAACACGTTTCACGATTCGAGAACACAAATTTCATTCAAACATTCGTTGGGGATAACGACCCAGTATTACAACTTCCATTGTATTCCTTGGATAAAAATACGACTTGATTCCAGCGAATCAGATTCCATGATGTACTCAAATGTTGATTATGATGAAGAAGAGGATGCATTCAACTCTCTCAATGAAGCATTTGGATTAATTACTAAGGCATTTGGAAAATTCACCAACAAATCCAACAATCATCTTCGTTCATCATCCAATACCAGGAATCAAGCTGTTATTAACGATGGTAGAGTGGAAATTCAGAATCGGTCTTCGGGCAGATATGGTTCAGGAAACAATGGAAACTATGGGTCTCAGAGATTTCAGTCAGGAGGGAACAGGTTCAATTCTGCAGGGGGTAACAGGAACAGTATGGGAACTACTCAGAGAAGAAATCAGATGGTTGGGAATGCACAGAAAGGCATTGCAAATACTTCAATCACGTGCTACAACTGTGGTGGGAGTGGTCATATGGCAAATGCGCGTCCAAAGCCTCGTACTATGGGCAGTGCATATCACAAGGAAGCTCTTTTGTTGGCAATGAAAGATGAAGCAAGGGACACAATGAATGTGAAAGAACAAAGTTTCATGGCAAGTGCTGATTCTGATGATGACATGGAAGATCTCGAAGCAAATGCTGCAGTAATGCTCATGGCAAACATGCAGGAACTGAACATGTCCGAGACAGGCCCGGTTTATGATACCGATGGTCTTTCTCAGGTACCTGAACCAAAATGTCTTATACAGGAAATTGCTTCACCATCTGCATCTTCATCTACAAATGAAAATTTTGTTCAACATAATTCATCATTCTCATCTTCATCAGATGATCAAATAAACACTGTTATATCATTTGATGATGATAAAACCGTCGTTTCATTTGATGATCCTATTGACGATGAAAATTATGATTATCTTGAACAAAATGATCCTTTGCCTGATCAAGATTCAGAGCTTCAGGCCTTGTTAATGACCACCCAATCACAAATTGAGAAATGCAATGAAATCAATCAAAATCTAAAAGCAAAAATTGCATTGTTAACGAAGGACAATGAGTGCTATAAACTACAACTTTCAGGATATCAAAAACAAGAAAAACGTGAAAAAGGTTTTGAGATTGCTTTCCAAAAAGAGTACGTCAAAGTTCAAGATTTAGAAAGTCAAGTTCGTGAGCTAACCGTTTCCAAGGCTGAGCTCCTCTCTCAAAAAGAAAAGGATCAATTTGAATTCAAAAAACAAATTGATACTTTAAATTCTGAGCAGTTAAAAACTCAATACGAGCTTTCAACATCTCAAAATAATCTTCTTGAAGAAAAGCAAGCCTCAAGTAAACGCGTCAACTCATATCTTGAAGAAATTGTTTCTTTGGAATCCAAACTTAAAGAGTTTCAAACTATTGTATACAAAAATGGTGAATCAATAACTCAAATTCAAAGGCTAACGGTAAAACCAGTTCCGAAAGGATTTGGATTTGCTATTGGCTGTGACCAACCACGTTTTCTTTCTAAAGCACTCAGCAAAAATCCCAAGTTATACAATGCATAATTATTACTTGATGATACCTTTCAAAGAGTTGTTGTGCTTAGTAATGATGAAGAACTTGAATGTCTTGAACGTCAAAAAGAACTTGAGAGTCGACCAAAAACAGACAAAGATTTTTCCAGAGTTCATTATGATTATAACGCAAGACCTCATATCAGTAAATCATTTGTCCCTCTATAGGACAAACCAGAACAAACGTTGTTAAACACCTACATACATGCTTCTTCTTCAGTAATTCCTGTGTCCAAAACTGTTACACATCTCAAGGATGCTTTGACAGAGGATGAAGTTGATCCACAAATGCCTCAAGAATGTCGAATTCTTCAAAATTTTAAGACATTTATGGAAGACATATTTCTTTTGGATAATGAAATTGAGTTTAGTTCTCAAATCGAAGTCTCTACTTTTCTTTCCCCAGTCGCGAAAGAAAAGCGAGATATTCTTCAAAAGAAAATTCTACCTCATGTCAAACATCTGAAGAAATGTGCAACACAATGGGAACAAGAATTACACACGGAAGTAGCATCTATGAAGAGCATTTTCAAAGCTAAAGACGACAAAGTTCAAAGACAAAAAATTCAAAAGAAAAATTTAGAAAAAGAAAATGATCGACTCTTAGAAAAAGTTCTGTGTTATGACGTTGTTTCTGTGATAATGAATTCGCTTTATGAGTCATGCAATGAGTTACTTGTGAATGATCATGCTGTAAATGTTGAGATGTTGCAAATGGAGATAGAAAATTTGGTAAAAGAGAATGAGGATCTTCGTCAAATCAACCATGATGTGGAAAACAAAGTTTTCAATCTTCAAAAGAAGCTTGACTGGTGTCAACATCAAAGTGTCATATTTGAGTTAAATTACCAACATCTAAAAACATCTTTGTCATTTCAAAACAGTCATACTTCTGAAAGTGAGAATCAAAATGAAAATGATGTCTTAAGACATAAACTGTTTGAATATGAAATGGAACTGGATGAAATTATTCAAAACAGAAATGACACAGTCCGCCTCAACAGAATTTTAGATTCCAAAAATCAAGAATACCAACACATCATTGTTGATCTGAAAAAGAAACTCAGAGTTTTAGACAAAGGCAAAGCAAAAGTTTATAAGATTGCCCCAGGGATGTATGCAGTAGACAAGGCACTTACCGAAGCATCAGACTTAACCACTAATGCAACTACTTCAATTTCCACAGGATTAGATACCATGTCTAAGGCTTGCAACTCCAAGACCTACAAGAAACAACAGAAGCGTAGAGTCCGGAAACCTAGGAATGGATCAACTAAGTCTGAAGAAGTTAAAGTTAAAGCAAGTAGTTCGAATAAAATGCATGTAATATCAGGAATAAAATCAAACTTATCTAAGTCTAATTCTAGTAATGATGTAACAGACGTTAAATCTATGAATGTTAATGATGAATTTATACTTGATGCTAGTTATATTCTGTGTCGTACTAGTATATTATCTAGTGATCATCAAAACTGCATTGCTGAAACTCTGTTGAAACGCAAAAAGAAACGAACTATTGGCTCTTCCTTTAGGCTCAAAATTGTTGCCAAGTCCATTTTAGGAAAACCACCACTAGTAGTTTCTGAGCAAACCATAGATGCTCCCATAGCCACACCTAAGACAACCAAATCACCTAGTACATTTATTAGGAAAAAGGATGCGACTAGTTGGACATGGCAACGTTGGTTACAAAACACAGCAAGCTTTAAATGGGTCCCAAAGATACTTAACTCTTGAGTTACTAACCCAACGGGTCCAACCGTTACCAATTCTCCACCTGTTTCCAATATTTGTGATGCAGGTGATACAAATTGTCCTCTGGATTGTTGATAGCGGGTGTTCCCGACACATGACCGGCAACCTCAAGCTTCTCACAAACTTTATCGCAAAGTTCATCGGAACGGTCAGGTTCGGGAATGATCACT
Organism: Artemisia tridentata subsp. tridentata; assembly: GCA_021014915.2. Taxonomy (NCBI): domain Eukaryota; kingdom Viridiplantae; phylum Streptophyta; class Magnoliopsida; order Asterales; family Asteraceae; genus Artemisia; species Artemisia tridentata. The sequence goes on along the minus strand of CP139506.1, from coordinate 244,529,070 downwards.
TCGCAGCAATAATGGGCTATGGAGATTATGTTAATGGGAACATCGAGATCAGTCGTGTATACTATGTTGAAGGCCTTGGTTCCAATTTATTCTCAGTGGGACAATTCTGTGACGGAGAATTAGAAGTAGCATTTCGGGAGAAAACTTGCTTCATTCGTGATCTTCAAGGAAATGATTTGATGAAAGGAAAACGGGGAACCAGTCTATACACCATATCCTTTGAAGGCATGACAGCTTCATCTCCTATCTGTTTACTCTCCAAGGCTAATCCCACAAAGGCTTGGTTATGGCATAAAAGATTGTCTCATCTCAATTTCAAAACCATGACTGACCTTGCAAGGAATAAATTGGTTGACGGATTACCCAAATTCAGATATGCCAAAGATCATTTGTGTTCTGCATGTGAACAAGGGAAAAGTCATCGTGCTCACTTTCCTCCCAAAACAGAACACAGCACAGATCATGTCCTACAGCTGCTACATATGGATTTGTGTGGTCCAATGCGGGTTCAAACTATACACGGGAAAAGGTACATTTTGGTAATTGTGGATGATTATTCACGATGGACATGGGTCTACTTTCTTCGGAAAAAAGATCAAGTTCCTTCAATGGTCATCACGTTTCTCACGAAGATTCAAGTTCAAGTCCGTAACACCGTCAGGATTATTCGAACAGACAACAGCACTGAATTTAAGAATCAAACCCTTCAGGAATACACTGAGAAGCATGGGATTGTTCATCAATATTCAATTGCTCGCATTCCCGAATAGAATGGTGTAGTTGAAAGACGAAACCGTACGCTTGTGGAAGCAGCTAGAACAATGTTGATCAATGCCCAATTACCATACTACCTTTGGGCTGAAGCTGTTAATACTGCATGTTATACCCAGAACCGCGGCATGATAAACAAACGACACAACAAAACTCCATATGAGCTTATTCAAGGCAGAAAACCAAACATCAACTACTTTCATTTTTTGGAGCACTGTGTTACCCGAAAAATGATAGAGATGATCTTGGTAAATTAAAGGCTAAAGCAGACATCGATATTTGTTGGCTACTGTGAGAATTCTAAAGGATATAGAATTTGGAATCGTCGGACCGGGGAAATTCAAGAAACTATACACGCCAATTTTGATGAACTCACGGATATGGCTTCTGAGCAAGACCGCTTAGAACCCGAACATAACCGTCTAAACTTCCCTGAATCTTCGGCTGCACCCCTACCCTTTAACAGGAAGGATCTGGAAGATTTGTTTGCACCAATGTTTGATGAAGTTTGTGTTAGTAGTGCATCAGATGCTTCCACCAGTTCCGCTGCTCAACATGTCCCAAATCAAGCACCTGATCAATCTGCAACTACTTCTACAGCAGTTGATAACGATGCACCTCAACCTGAACCCTCATCACCCATGGATCAAACACCTCCCCCACTTCTAACCAAGTTCCCACACCTTCAGGGTATGACGGGAATGCATTTTTTAATCCATTTGCTCCACCACCAACCATTCCAGAAATAGGAGAATCATCCTCGAGCAATATGGACCCGTCATATCACCATAACAACATTCAACATTTTCCATCCACCCACAAATGGACAAGAGATCATCCCTTAGTAAATATAATTGGAAATCCTGACAATCCAGTCATGACAAGACAAAAACTTCACTCAGATAGTGAACACTGCATGTATGCACTCACTGTCTGTCAATCTGAACGTAAAAACATCAAGAAGCCCTTACATATGACAACTGGATTGAATCCATTTAAGAAGAGCTGGAACAATTCAAACGTTTGGAAGTTTGGGAATTAGTGGAAAGACCAGATGGAGTTTATGTTGTTGGATTGAAATGGATTTGGAAGAACAAGCTAGATGCAGATGGTACCATCATCCGTAACAAGTCCCGACTGGTAGCAAAAGGGTATAGCCAAGAAGAGGGTATTGAATTAGAGGAATCGTTTGCTCCAGTGGCTCGGATTGAGGCAATTCGAATGTTTCTAGCATACGCAGCCCACAAGAACATCACGGTCAATCAGATGGATGTGAAGACGGTATTTCTCAATGGACAACTCCGAGAAGAGGTGTACGTATCACAACCAGAAGGCTTCGTGGACCCAGATCATCCAAACCATGTATATCGGCTTAAGAAAGCCCTATACGGCCTTAAACAATCCCCGAGGGCGTGGTACGATAAACTGTCTGCATTTCTCCTTGCTAATCACTTTAACAAAGGAACTGTTGACCCGACTTTATTTATACAGACACACGGGGAAGACATTCTCATTGTTCAAATTTATGTGGATGATATTATTTTTGGTTCAACCAATAAAAAATATTCAAACGCTTTTTCTAAACTGATGAAACAAAACTTTGAGATGTCTATGACGGGTGAACTTAAATTCTTTCTAGGATTGCAAGTTCATCAGTCGCCCCGTGGTATATTTCTAAGTCAGTCAAAGTATGCTTAGGAAATCCTGAAAAAGCATGGTATGACCAGCTGTGACACCTATAACACCCCCATGTCCTCCTCATCCCCGAAGTTAGATGCTGACATACATGGGACACCCATTGATCTTACGAAGTATCGTAGTATGATTGGGCCGATCAGGTATCTCACAGCTAGCAGACCGGATGTTGTATTTGCTACATACCTTTGCTCCCGATATCAGTCTAGACCGACTGAACGGCATTTTTCAGCCGTTAAAAGAATCCTTAGATACATAAAGGGAACCATTAATTTGGGGATCTGGTATCCAAAGGATTTTAGGTTTGAACTTGTTGCATTTTCAAACGCTGACCATGCAGGGTGCTTAGACACACGCAAAAGTACATCAGGGGGAGTACAATTCTTGGGTGACAAGCTCGTCTCTTGGCAATCAAAGAAACAAGACTGCACCTCACTGTCGTCAACAGAATCTGAATATGTGGCCATGTCTACCTGCTGTGCTCAAGTCATCTGGATGCGATCACAACTGATGGACTACGGATACATATTCAACAAGATTCCTATGTACTGTGATTCCAAGAGTGCCATCGCTATTTCATGCAACACCGTGCAGCATTCCAAGTCCAAGCATATTGATCTCCGATACCATTTCATCAAGGAACACGTGGAGAAGGGTACTGCTGAATTGTATTTTGTAGGAACTGAACACCAATTGGCGGATCTGTTCACAAAAGCCTTGCGTCATGCAAGATTTGTGGATCTGGTTCACCGGATTGGTATGAGATGTTTGACGCCAAATGATTTGGAAAATTTTCTTAAAAACAATTAACCAAGTCAAACATCTACAAACTATCTTTGTAAATATATATTAAAAAAAATTAAAAAAAAAATAATAAAATAAATAAAAAAAAAATTGCAAGTACAAACCCCTTTTACAACACTTTGTTCATTTTTTAAAATGTCACAAATTATTTTTAAACAAGTGTTGAGGGGGAGACATAAATCTTTCTTAAATTTTCCAAAAATTGTACTTGCATGATTTCAAAAAGTGTTGCTTCACAAAGTTTTGGTGATTAGATCATAAGATGGAAAAGTTGTGTGCCTAAATTGCAAAGTATAAGACTTAGAGTTTATGCATTAAGTGGATAGGACTTAGTATGAGAAAATAACAAAGGTCTAGGGACTAAAGTTGTGAGAATTGGAAAGTCAAAAAGATTAGATAAAAACTAAAATAATATCACAGTAGTTAATATCTCTGACATAAGCCATCTACCGCATTTACTCTTCATCCAACTTCATCCATGGCTGTCATTCAATCTGCATATCCGGTTAAGATCTTTCAATTTTGTGAGTACTTTTGTGATTATTAAGTCAATCTAACAAACGGTTTTGAACAAAATCATGATCCAACGGCTAGAATTATCGTAATTGTGATTTATAGTTCTAGGGTTTGCGCATAATTAGGGACATTCGATTGAGAGTGTTTTAGTTGTGAATGATTGTATGATTATGCTTAGATATTGTTAATGAACCAAGATTGCATGCTTATTTGTTCCCAGAAACATCAAATTGTTATAATCTCGTTTTAGGGTTTAAGTGTCAAATTTGGGGAAAACTGTATATGAGTGTTATTGTGTAATCTATGTGTTGGGATGTTGTTATTGTGTGTTGAATTGAATGTTTGCATGCTTTGCTTGAACCCAGAAACAGCTTGTGTGATTTAATTGAGTTTGAGGGTTTATGAAGAACGATGAACACTAGCAGTTTGTATATTGAGTTTCAATGGATGGAAATTGTTATAAATTGGTCAGATTATTTAATTTAGTCATATAAAATGATTGAGATAATCTGTGGTTGCAAATCTAAGTTATAATGAATTTCGATAAAAATCTGTGAGACGGTTCATCTTCAAATGTTATCGGAAACTCTTGTACAAGAGTTTATCGAGATTGCCAAAATTATCGCAAATGCATAATTATCGCGAGTGCATAATTATCGCAAACGCATAATTATATCAAATGCCTAATTATCGGGAATGCATAGTTATCGCTATTGCCTAATTATCGCGAATGCATAATTATCGCTATTGCCTAATTATCGCGAATGCATAATTATCGCTATTTCCTAATTATCGAGAATGCCATAATTATCGCAAATGCCATAATTATCGCAAATGCCATAATTATCGCAAATGTGATTTTTATAGACTTTGATCAATTTCCTTAAATATCTCTTCAATATTTATCGAAATGGATCAAATTTTGTAGAAATTGGTCATATCTTGATAAATTATGTGCTCAAGCATGTAAATACCAATCATAACTGCAAAAAGGATCACATGTGTGGAATACAAGTTTTAACATCAACTAACAATCATGTATCTTGCATATTTGTACTTGATTGTTATTTCAAAAAAACATCAATGGCTGCACCTCAACAACAACCTCTTTCAACACTCACTAAAGAAGAAGTTTTTCCTCATGGGTATTCTTTTGAGATTGGGAAAAACAATGCGCGGGTAAAACTTGACAAGATTAAGTGCTCTGAACCAAGCTGCCAAATTGCTGTGGAAATTCTTAAACAACATGAGTACAGAAATCTTCTTGACAACTCAGATAGCATTCCAGAATTCTACATACATCGACTCTGGGACACCTTCAAGCTGAGCAGTGATGACAAGTTTTTCACATGCACCCTGGATCGTAAGAAGGTCAGAGTTACACCAAGTCACCTCCGCAAAGCCTTAGGCCTTCCAAGTGCACCTGAACCTACCAACCAATACTACCCGACTCCATCAGAATCTGAAGTTATGCAGTTCCTTGAAGATATTGGTTATGATGTTCAACCCGATACACCGTTAACCAAAATCTCTAAAGTCAATGCTAAATACATTCTACAGCCATGGAGAACTATCTTCTACATCGTAACACGTTCAATATCCGGTAGAGATAGTGGCTTTGAACACCCAAGACTGCCTCTTCTTCAAGTCTTCTGGGGGTTCGTGCATCAGGAAAAGATTGACTTTGCTGCTCTTATCTGGGAAGATATAGTATTCCAAATGCGGAAAGCTTTCAGACAAATCCCTTTCGTACGTTACACCAAAGTTCTTATCAGTTATTTGCTAGACGAACATGTGGACATTGATCGACGTCCTACCAATCGAGAAATGCATCTGTACAAGATGGATAAAACTTTCCACAATGTCTACTTTCCCACAGGGAGCACGCATAAACAAGGAGCTAGACTGCCTGAATTTTTTATGACTGAAGAAGTAAAACAAACACAAACCTATCTTGAATATGATGAGGCATTCAAAGAAGGTAGTGTGGGACGTTCTAAACTTAAAGAAGGGTCAGGATCAACCAAGACCCGTTCTAGAAGCAGGAGTAAGACTGGAAGTGCATCTAGTGCATCAAAATACCCACAGAAACAACCAACTCTCAAGCGAAAAGTTCCTAGTAAACCTAAGCCAAAAGCTGAACCAGTTGGAATAATTGATGAAAATTCTGATTCTGAGGCAACAGAATCAGAACCAGAGATCCCTGTTAGAATGACTGAAGCAGAGGCTGAATTTCAAACTCATCTCAACTTGGAATATGCACAAAAAGTCAGTTTGAAGTCAATTAAAGAGGATGAAGACAGAAGAGCAAAATTGACACTTGAGAAACAAAGGGAGTATGAAATGAAGAAAGGAGCAGGAGGATCAAGAACCGTGCAAGAAGCAGCTTCAACCCACACTAATCTGGTTAATCAACCCAGAGGGTCTGGAGTAGCTACATCTACGATTCAGCCTGATACGGTTATTCAACCCGATAAGGCTGAATTTGTCATTCCTCAGGAACCAAGTTCGGTTAATCAACCCGACTTGGAAGTACAAGATCAGAATGAGAAGGAGAACGATCAGGAGAGCACTATCGTCTTAACTGATAAAGAAATTTCAGACTCCATGTTTAATAATGATCAGGGGAAGGAACAACACCATCATGACAATATGGACTGGAATCCTGAAGATGAAAAGGAAATTCTTGGTAATAAGACAACTGAAGCTGCAAATGAACTTGAGGAAGAAATGGCCAGACAAGCGGAAACAGAAAGGAAACTAAAGGAGGATACTCAAGCTAACTTGGAAGCCGATAGCTACATCCGTTCTCCATCAGTTCCTCCACCCGAACTTGCTATGGTTGTTCATAACCCTCAACAGGAGCAGAAATCACCACCAGTTCAACCTTCACCTGTATCATCACCAAAACCAAACACCCCTCCTGGGTCACCTCCCGAGAATCCTACACCACCACCCTCATCTCCTAAGGACTCTGCTCCTCCCAATTCACAATCATCAATTCCTTCACTTACTCCATCACCTAAAAGATCTCCATCACCAAAAGCCAAAGCAACTCTTTCGGAACAAATCAAATCAGCCATAAAAGGTAAGAATGTGAGAAGAATAGCTCGAGTGACTAGAGTGGAGGTTGTCTCACCTGCTGGAAAGAAACTCAAGAAAGCAGTTAAACTCGCCCAAGCTAAGAAAGTTAACCAAACAAGTGCACAACTGTCTGAGATGCAAACCTTAGTCCAGAATTTGTCTCAACAAATGGGAGAGATGTAGGAGACAAAGATGAAAATGGATGAGTTTCTAGCTTATGATGTAGGCGATAAAGTTAAAGCCAACACGAGACATTATGTCAAGAAGTTTCTGCCAGATATTCAGGAAAATATTAAAGCCTACATCAACACAAAAGTAGATGAGAAGGTCAAAGATCTAGCACTCTAATAGAAAAATCTTCTTGAATATTCAGTTGAAGAACTTCAAGACGCCCTCGTCACCAAATTGCTTGCAAAAACCACCCTCAACTACACTGAAATGCCCATCCTTGATGCTATTCGAGCCAACATCGAATCATGTAAGACTGCAGCTAATAAAGGCAAGCGTCAACATGATGATGATGACCAAGATCCAGACACCACTACAAAGAAACCAAAGACTGGTAGCGGATCTGGAATTCACATTGCAGAGCCCACAGGAACCACAACTTCTTCTCAACCTCAACCGAATCCGGAATCTGGTCCTACAGCAACTGAACATCATTTTGAGCACATTCATGAAGAAAATTTGGAATTTCAAACACAAGACGATCAACCATAATCACCACCGCCATCTCCACCAAAGTCTAAGCCTTCCAAATCAAAGCCGTCTAGAAGCAAGAAATCTTCTCAAGAATCAGCTGTCATTACATGGCTTGATGAAGACAAAGATGAGCAAGGAAAGGATTGGTTCGATCAGCTTGCAAGTGCTCAAATCCAAAATGATGAAGCTTCCAAGGTTGAAGACAGCACATTTGCTGTTGCTCAGCAGATCAAAAGCAGTTTCAACATCAAAAGAATGACAAAGCGGGAACTTCGTCGGATTAAGAATGATGCTTTCAATCTCCTTAAAGAAAAATCCAACAGTTCTGCTGAACTTGAGTATCACCTTGAGAACATTGCAAGAGCAATGTCAAGTGCCTCCGACTGGGCTAACCTAGACGTAGTCAGGGGAAATGGTCAAGATAGCCAAAACCGTCCTTACATCACCGATTGGACCAAGCCACTTCCCGTGATACGCAAACATCACCACTTATAAATTCCGTTTCAATTCTTCTTCAACAAAGATCTGAAACTTCTCAAGCATGGAGCATCAGGGAAAACAAAGTATGCAACTTCTATCACCTTCACTCCAGCCGCTCACTACACACAATCAGCCATTGAGGATGAAGCCTTTCACCGACATCTCTTTGTTAAGGGATTCGTGGTATATGATCATGATGCCGAGTTGGGAATCCACCACTGGTATGACAAACAAAAGAATTGGTATAAATACAAACTTTGCCTAAAGTCTCGGGAATCAGTCTACAGTGACCTCCGAATCTTGGCAGTAGTTAGTGTCAGTGGATCCAGGAAGTGTGATTACACCTTTCTTGAAGAAATCACAGTCAGAAGACATGACAACAACATCTACATGTTCTCTGAGGCAGACTTTCCAGATCTGAACCTGAATGATATTGAAGATATGTACTTGATGAAAGTACAAGGCAAATTACAGCATATGTCCAACGAACTTCGATATGCATCCAGTACCGCACTCTGTCACTTCATCAGGAGAACAATCATAAGAGAATGGGTAGAGGATCTTCAGCTGGGAGTTGAGAGTTATCAGACGAAGTTGAACCTTGTTGAACCAGTATTTCTTCTTGACAACAACCGTGACCCTCAATACACTATGAAACGACATCCGACCTTCGGGTTCGTCTACAGAAGCTCAACGAACTTCAACCGCTTCATGTCTTTCATTGAGATCCATAAGTTCTGTGACGATACCTTGAAGAATGTTCATGATGGGTTGGTTAATCGAGTTCGAGATAAAGAGTTGGGGAAATCAAGAAGATGGAATTCTGATGAGGTCAGACAAGTAAAGGAGTTCATATGGAAGCTTGAGAGGAGATTGTATCATCGGGACCAGATGAGGAGACTAGAGAGTTACGTTGGGGGTCGTCCATCCTTTGCCATCAGACTATTTCAAAGGACAGACCCGAAATTCTCAACGTTTGGCAACAGGGCTTGATGTGAGCATTTGAATTCATATTCATAATTCTTATATCATTCTTCTTACCACTGGCCTGTGACACTACGGCTTGTGCACACATAACAGTGTACAACCCAGACCCCAAAGAAAGGACCCTGAGGTACGCTTTAGTGCCTCAATCCTGATCAAAGGAGCGAAAGCTTCTTACTTGTGAGCAGAATTAAACCAGAATGTTTTCTAAAGTTTTTCAAACATTCTGCTCATAAGGACAAGTATTCCCTTGTCAAGGGGGAGTATTTGAAAATATAATCTTTGTTCTGAAATATAAAAGTTCTTGAAATTCTTCCCTAAAACTCAAAAACAGCATATTTTAATCATAAAAGTTTTTCAAAAACATCATGAGTATGCTATTTTTGAGGGGGAGAAGGAAAATATGATTAAAATATGGTGTCTCAATTGCTGGAATCTTACTAGTGCTCAAACTCAGAATTGACCCTCGAATTGACGGTAGGAAAGTCAGTAGTCGAAAGGACATGTCCCGGAAGGGTAATAATTTCAAGCCAGTTTATCTGGTGATGTAAACGTGTCTCGCAACGAACGTGTCTGAGTAGAATGTACCGATTTCGAGCGATTTTCCTTGAATGTGATCTGGACGGGTAATAATTTCAAGCTAGTTTACTAGTGATGTAAGCGTGTCTTGCGATGATCATATTCATTGAAAATCAATCAATTCAAAAGTGCCAACTCTTTTCGGCATGTGCAAATTTCAAATTTATTACTTATGCGCACATGTTAAGGGGGAGTCTTTCTGAAAATCATCAAACTCTCAAGGTGTCAACAAAATGTCTTTACAATTATCGACACTTTGAGAGATTTTCAATGGTTTGGTTTATGGCATCATTAGGATAGTCATGGAGTTATAAGGTGACTAAGGTTAGGGAAAACCGTCCTATGATCCACCAGAGCCGGAGGGATCTACCCAAGGACAACACCAATAGTTTAGAACTAGAAAGTCCTAGGTATGATATAAAAAAAGGAGAAATGAAATGAACGAAGAAAGAAGGGGTTGAAGAATGAAAAAGAAAAGCAAAGAAAAGGGTGAAAAGAAATAGCCCTCCATTTGTTCAACCTTAGGGCAGACACCGGGTTCAATACATAATCTGCTGGTTAATGAGCATCACCGGTATTGAAGAATAAATTCGTCATGGACCCAGTGACGCACTGCACTAAACCTTCTAGCCACTCAAGTGTCTCTCAAAAGATATTTGTTTCATTCACACGGAGAACCCTTCATCATCTATCGACCTCTCACAACGAGGGTGTTGATATTGAAAAGGAGGCACTCTGCTCCAGCCTCCGACGACCAAACAAATATGCACTAATTGAGTCTAGCGCCATGAGATTCATCAAAGATCTCTTAGGTACACTTAGAATTACTCTGGTGTTCTACATCATGGGCATCAGTTGTAAATTAGGAAAGTGTCCTTCGCAGATCTTAGCAATCTGCCAAGAGCATTCATGAGAGAAGTCATATTTGTGATTATCAATGATTGAATGGAAATCCTGCCAGGGTCAACATCAAACAGCCCTGACAGCAGGTCACTTCGGTAACTCCTTGTGGGTTACGCTTAGTGTTTGCTCCAAACGGTCTACAGTCGTGGGGTGATCTCCTGCGACTCACTGAATCGTGGGTGCACTTCGGTGTGTCCGTGTTATCCCTTTTGGGGGAATCTGGTTCAGAACGGCCTGGGTCAGGACTTGAGAAAGTCTTCACACTATGCTGTTGACGATCTCAAGTCTGAGCTTGTAAGTACCGGTTGGTTCGAGCTGATGCTGCTGCTGCTGCTGAGGATCTGGAGTTCGACCATCAAGACTCCATCATGCTCATATCTTGAAGAAATGTTCTCTCAAAGACTCAGTAACAACAAAAGTTCAACATATGATACAGTAAAGTCAAAAGTTCAAGCACCTCAACCTTTCTCAAGTTAAAGATTGAAAAGTGAGAACATGTTGCAGAAAACAAGTCAAAGACATATGAGCATGATGGAGAAGACGAGAAGACATTGGAGATTGGCAGATCGAAACAACATCATATCATCTCAAAACAAGAACAAAGAAACAAAGATTATAACGACGTCGGAAGCCATAGAAGCAAAGATGACGTCAAGCAACATTGATGATCAAGACTTAGGGGGAGATTGTTAGGAACACGTTTTTGTAATATTTCAAGTCTTGACCATTTGCGATAGAATGTTGCTTATTATGGGTTATATTGTTTGTAATTCATGATCGGTCCATTAGTAGCCCATGGGCCGGCCATCCTTGTTAATCCTTCTAGAAACACCCCATGTGCATGTTGCCATAAACTATTGCCTATAAATAGAAGGCATGGGGTGCTTAGTTTATTGTTGGTTTTCATGTATTGTGCGCAAGCTATGTCCGAATGTTTAATGAAATGAATTCCTTCCAAATCTCTCTTCTTATTTTCTTATTCTCTTCTCTTATTGCTTATTAGTACATCTCGCATTATTGTAGCTTAATAGATAAGTAGTAGTTCGTGTCTTAATTATTCATACGTGTGTGTGTGTATTTGAGATAGTATCGACCTACAGATTTCTAATTATGTGTTTAAACTTGTTTTTACAGAGTATCAATATGGAAGGACGCTCAAATAGAGAAACATCAAAGTTGAGAACCGCTAAGAAAGCAAATCAAATGTGCACTTACTACTTACAATAACGTGTACTAATGGTCAAACGGATCTTTAAGCATCTTTCATACAAAACATTCCTATTTGTAAAAGCTTAATAAAGTGAATTCCTTAGTTTAACACTTTAATCTTCTCGACTAATGTTAGCACACTTAAATAACCGTTGCGAAGCTGATGCTACTTCTTGGTGATCGAAGCCCATGCATCGCACGGGCCATGCTGCCTTGTTATATCTACTTTTTGAGTTGTGAGTTAGTAATGATGATTTATTTGATTTTAATCATAAATATTATTCTTACTGTTTTTAGCCTCTTTTGGTTCTTGCCATGTTCTTGTATCTATTAATATTCATGTATCACGTATGTATGATTTAAAATTGATTTTTTGAAATAAATGTGCCACCATGCGTTGTAATAGCCGAGTCACTTTATTTTGCTTACCAATAAATCCGTGCATACCAAGGAACAGATCTGCACCATTGGATCAAAAAGACAACTTTTAATAATAAAAAACACGGAGGGACCATTTATGTAACATCATGAAACTATCCCTTACCCACCCTGATCAAAATTTCACTAATACAAAATTAGTTTGTCACTCTAACCCCTCACCCCCACACACACAAAACAAACTCACTCTCTCTCTCTCTCTCTCTAAAAAAGATCAAAAACCTCCACAAAACATCAAAATCAACCGTTAAAATCAACTAAAAAAGACAAAAATGAAACAATCGATGAGTGCACAATCAGATCCAGTGTTTATCCCAGTTATGTACTTGATCGAATCCCTTAGCTTGTAAAGGTTTTGTTATCTTGAATAAATTCAACACAACTAAGTATAGAAATTGTCTTTTGGAATATCAAACACTATGCAGAATCTAGTATTTGATCATAAATAGAAATTATTGAATGAAACAGTAAACACCAGAACAAAGTTTAACAAACAAAACAGTTTCAGTATTATTAATGAATAATACGAATACTCTCCTAGTATTAGGGTTTACAACCTTGAAGCTATATAAAAAACATGTCTAACTCAATGCCCCAGGACCTCCTATTATAGGATAAGGAGTGCTAGTCGGCTTAAAATAACTTTCTCTACAAGATAAATCTTTTCTATAATTATCCAAACATACTATACATATCTAACCGACTATAACATAGCAACAACACTAATATATATAATCAGCAGCAGTAACCTTTAACTCTGGCAGCATTAACTTTTCAGCAGTACTAAGTTAGTACTAGCAGCACTAACTTTTTTTCAAGCAACATTAACTACTTAGTGTATTTTCTTTGAAGCTCTCAGCAATAATAATATACACTAGCAGTCATAACTTCAACCAGTAGTCTTAACATATGTACCAGCAACAGTAATGACTTAGAGCATTTTCTTTGTAATACCTGAGCAGTTGCAATTCCTTAGAGTAGCCTTAACCATCTTGAGCAGCATTAACACCTTGGAAGCTTTAATTCCCAACATCTAGGAAAAAAAATCAGTTCAAAATGAACCTAATGAGTCTCGGAAATACGGTACGTTGCTTCAAACTGCTTATTTAATTGTTATTTTCTGCTTATTTATGATTTTGTGCTTATTTATGAATATTATTGTTATTTATGAAGATTTATGTGTTTATACTGATTTGTACTTGTTTTTATGAAGATTTATTTATTTATTGAGGAATTTTTGTGATACAGTGATGAATGCTATTTAGTTTGATGCACACCAAGTGTTTGATGAAATGTGAAGTTGATTAGAAATCTTGTATCACAAGTGATATTACATTTGTGTGTCCTCTATGAAATTTGGGATATTGTAAATTGCTCTTATATTAAGTTGTCATATATTACATGTTAGAACATTTTGAGCTATTTGATCATTTTTGTTGGGAATCAAATGTTCACAAGGTCAGTACTGCTCAAGGAAATACACTAAGTGTTGATACTATTGCTAGTGTATTAGATTCTACTGCTAGTGTTAGAGTTTCTACTGCCGTAAGAATACTACTGCTAGATTATCAGATACTGCTGTTGGAGTGACTCATCCTACTGCTGAATGGATAAGTGTCGCGTATACTACTGCTGGATGGATAAGTATGTATAAGATATTTGTGTATAAAAGTCAAATATATACGGTAGATAATATCTTAGATATGTGTTCAATCAACAAGTTGTATACACAGAACTAGTTGTATCTTAGGGACTGACACACATAACATGCAAGTAGTTCGACAAGACTTATCAATGTTGTAAAGATCTCCTTTGGACTATAAAAGGGAGATCTTAGCTTAGATATTAGTGTGCTTAATAGAAAATATAAGAGTGTCTAAGTGAGTTGAATAGTGACTAGTTGAAAGCTTAGAAAACATACATTGTGTTGAACATAACAGAAATAGTTTTCTTTGTAATAGAGATTCAAGGTTTTGTAACCCTAGTGATAGTGAAGATCACTCGTATTATTCTCAATAATATTGAATCGTTTGGTGTTAAACATTCTGTGTTCATTATCAAAATTCAACAACCACCACTGTTCCATTTCCAATAACAATATCATTCTAAGTGTGGTTAAGTAGATTCCGCATACTTAATCATATTTACTCAAAGTAACACATACACACGTTATAAAGGACTAACATCCTAGAGAGTGTATTACATCCTCTCAATTGGTATCAAAGCCAGGTTGATATCTTTGATTTAGAAGAAGAAGAAATGGATATGGAGTCTATTCAAACGAATGTTGCTGCTAAATTGACAATGCTCAAGCAGAATGAGTTTGATATGTGGAGGCTAAGGATAGAGTAATATTTCCAAGTGCAAGACTATACACTTTGGGAAATTATTGAAGAAGGCAACTCTTTCAAGCCTACAACTACTACATCAACAGTTGAGGGTAAGGTAGTGACAACTGTGCAGACCCCCATCAACTAGAGAAGAGAGGGTAAAGAAAAAGAATGACCTCAAGTCCAGAAGTATGCTGATGATGACCATTCCAAATGATCAACTTTTAAATTTCAGCAAGTTCAAAGATGCCAAGTCATTATTTGAGGCCATTGTTGCAAGGTATGGTGGGAATGAAGCCACCAAGAAGACCCAGAAGACTCTTTTCAAGCAACACTTTGAAAACTTCTCTTCAACCAACAATGAATCTTTAGACCACATGTTTAACAGGCTTCAGAGAATTGTGAGCCAAATTACTATTCTTGGGGTAGATATACCTCAAGAAGATCTAAACTCCAAATTTATGAGAAGCTTACCAGAAGAGTCGGCTATGCATGTTGTTGTCTGGAAGAACAAGCCCGACATTGACACTATGAAACTAATAGACTTGTATAGCAACTTCAAAATTGTGGAACAAGATGTGAAGAAGACTGGAGAATCTAGTTCAAGCACTAGGAACATGGCCTTTGTGTCATCTCCTAGTACCTCAAGTCCAGTTGAAGATGTGAAGACTGATGTGGGAGTTAGTGCTGCTAGTTCATGAAGCAGTACTTTTGGTATTCTGGATGAGAAAACTTGTTGTGCCTTTTTAACAAGCCAGAATGATGGGTCTATGCTTACACATGCAGACCTCCAGGAACTCAATGATGATGATTTGGAGGAGATGGGCCTTAAATGGAAAATTTCTCTTCTTAGCATGAGGGCTAAGAAATTCTATCAAAGAACAGGGAAGAAAATCACTATCAGCAGCAATGATACTGCTGGTTTTGTCAAATCAAAGATAGAATGCTACAACTACCACATGATGGGCCACTTCTCAAGGGAATGTAGAAGACCAAGGCATCAAGATGGAAAAAGCAAAGGTTTTGGAAGTTAGTCCAAAACAGGGGAGGTTTCTGAGCCAAATTCAAAAGCTATGGTAGCTATTGATGGCTTAGGGTTTGATTGGAGTTTCATGGCTGATGAAGAAGAAGCTTCTACTAAGATGGCACTCATGGCTTTCACTGAGGTACAATCTGATAAAGTTTGTTGTAATACTTGCACTGCTCTTAAAGAACTAGAAACTTTAACAAAACGTTATGAAGACCAAAGGATAGAACTAACCAAAATGATTCATAACTTAGCAAATCATAAGAGAGGCTTAGCTATCCTAGAGGAGCAGATCATACACCATCAGACCAATGAATCTACTTTTACTGATGCCAAAATACTTCTTAACAAAGAAATAATGTTTAGAGATGCTGACATTAGTAATTTGAAAGCTGAGGTTGATAGGCTTAACAAGACTAAAGAAAACATTCAATTATGTGTAGAAACATTAGAATATACCTCTAAAGGTGTGAACAAAATTATTGAATGTCAAGTGAGCAACAAAGCCAAGTCTGGGTTAGGATATAAGAATGTCCCACCTCCTTACAGAGGAATCCCTGCATCCCCAGGGATAGACCTAGAACACACAGGCTTGTCTGAATTTCAACAACCTATATTAGAATATGGTGTTCAACCAAATGCAAATTTAGTTGTTGATGAACCTATAAGAGTTAGTGAAAGTGTAAGTAATACTTCACTTCCTGAGGACAAGGTGTCCTTTGGTAGGAAATCCGATGGTCCAATCATTGAGGACTAGACATCTGATGATGATGAAGAAGAACAGGTTATGTCTAAACCTGATGTTGTTAAGGTAGCAGGAACAAGTGTTCCTAAAGTGGTCAAGAATGATACTTATAGGCCTAAAACAAATGTTAAACATTTTAGGCAACCAGTAAGATATTGTGAACAATATAGAACCACAAACAAGCCTAAAGGTAACCAAAGAAATTTGAATGACCTCAAGTCTCACCAACTAGGTGATGACTTTGACTTCTATAACAAAGCTTGTTTTGTTTGTGGAGATTTTGACCATCTTGCAGCCTTCTGCAACCTAAGGATATCTGGGTATTCAAACCATAGGGTGAATTTAAAAAGGCATACAACTAAAAGTCGCTCTAATTTTACTAGAAAAACACCCAAAGAAGTTTCATTAAAGTCTGGCCCAAAACAAGTTTCTACTGCTAGACCAGCAATTTCTACTGCTAGACAAGCAGTTACTACTGCCAGACCACTTTACTCTGTTTACCAAAAACCAGCAGTACAAAGTGAAAAAACAACTTACAAACATGCACAAACAACTGCAAAAAGGCCTTTTCATACTAAAGCAGTGATACAAAAACAAATTTGGAAACCTAAGGGTTCAACTACTAGGGAAAAGAGGGCCAATGCTGTTAAGGCCTCAACATGTTGGATTTGGAGACCTCTTAAATCCAATGGTGCATCAACTGTTCTCAAAATATTTAATTACATTGATGCACGAGGCAAATCCAAGTCAGTAATGGCTTGGGTTCCCCAAGGAAACTAATTTCCTTATTTATGTGCAGGGACATTCACAAGCAGATGATGAAGATCAAGGATATTCAGATAGTGGGTGTTCAAGGCATATGACAGGCAACATGTCTTATCTTTCAGACTTTCAATCATTAGATGGAGGATATGTTACCTTTGGAGGAGGAATATGAGGCAGAATTACTGGTAAAGGTACACTTAAAACCGGTAAATTAGATTTTGAAGATGTGTACTATGTGCAAGAACTTAAGTATAACCTATTTAGTGTCTCACAAATGTGTGACAAAAAGAACAAAGTTCTTTTTACTGACACTGAATTTCTTGTGCTTTCTTCTGATTTTAAGATGCCTGATGAAGGTTAAGTACTTCTTAAAATTCCAAGAAAGGGCAACATGTACAGTGTTGATATAAAGAAAATTGTTCCTAAAGAGGCTCTTACTTGTCTTGTTGCAAAGGCCACATTGGATGAATCTATGAAATGGCATAGGAGGCTTGGTCACATTAATTTCAAAACCATAAATAAAATTGTCAAAAATGGTTTGGTAAGAGGTTTACCTCAGAAAAGATTTGAAAATGACCAAACATGCATTGCTTGTCTTAAAGGCAAACAACATAAAGCCACTTGTAAGCCGAAAATTTTTAACTCTATTGATCAATCATTGTTTATGCTTCATATGGACTTATTTGGACCTACTTCTGTGAGTGGTATAAAGCATAAAAGATATTGTCTAATTGTTACTGATGACTATAGCAGGTTTACATGGGTTTTCTTTTTAAGTTCTAAGGATGAGACTTCTAGCATTCTTAAGACATTCATTACAGAGATAGAAAACTTAGTAGACAAGAAGGTAAAAGTCATTAGATGTGATAATGGAACAGAGTTTAAGAATAGAGTTATATATGATTTCTGCAAAGAAAAGGGTATTAGAAGAGAATTTAGTGTTGCTAGAACTCCTCAGCAGAATGGAGTAGCTGAGAGAAGAAATAGGACACTTATAGAAGCTGCTAGAACCATGTTAGCTGACTCTAAGTTGCCTATCACTTTTTGGGATGAAGCAGTTAATACTGCTTGCTATGTCTAAAACAGGGTTTTGGTTGTCAAGTGTTACAATAAGACATCCTATGAGCTTTTTAGAGGTAGAACTCCTGCAATAGGATTTCTTAGACCTTTTGGATGTCATGTGACAATTCTGAATACCTTAGACCATCTAGGAAAATTTGATGGTAAAGCAGATGAAGGATTCTTGGTTGGATATTCTCTCAATAGCAAAGCATTTAGAGTATACAACTCAAGATCTAGGAGAGTTGAGGAAAACCTGCATGTGGAATTCTTAGAGAACAAATCTAATGTAGCAGGTGAAGGTCCCAAATGGCTATTTGATCTTGAGACACTAACCAAATCAATGAATTATGTGCCTGTTGTTGCAGAAACTAATGATTTTTCAGGTTCAGAAGCTGATAATGCAACAAATGAGGAAGGGTTAGGAAAAGTGAAAGATCAAGATTATGTGATAATGCCAATATGGACAAGTGTGGATTCAACTTCAATAAATGATGAACCTTCTTCTGATGAAGCTAAAGAAGGGATTGAAGATGAAAACAAGGAAGATGGAACTAAGGAACAAGAGAATCCAGTTAATAGTTCTAAAGATGATAGTACTGCTGAGACTGAGCAAGATACTGCTAGGCAAAATGTTTCTACTGCTGGCCCATCAGAACCCAATGAAGCAGATTTCTCAAAAGATGAGGTGGATTTCAACAATCTCCCACCTGACTATCATGTTCTTTCTACACCACACACAAGGATTCACTAAGTCCACTCCCTGGACAATGTGATTGGAGATATGCAATCAGGAGTGAAGACAAGGAATCAACTTATGTCTTCAGACCAACAAGGGTTACTTGATGCTCTTTATGCATCAAAGCAGCATGAAGATTCACACTCTTGCTTATTTGTATGTTTCCTCTCACAAGCAGAACCCAAAAATGTTCTCAAAGCCTTAGATGATTCAAGCTGGGTAGAAGCTATGCAAGAGGAGCTTCTCCAATTTAAAATTTAGAAGGTTTGGGTGCTAGTTGATTTACCAAGGGTGTAAGGGTAATTGGAACTAAATGGGTTTTCAGGAATAAAAGGGATGAAAGGGGCATAGTGATTAGAAACAAGGCTAGACTCGTAGCCCAAGGGTACACACAAGAGGAAGGGATAAACTATGAAGAGGTTTTTGCTCCAGTAGCAAGAATTGAAGCCATTAGATTATTTTTAGCTTATGCTTCATTTACGGGCTTCACAGTGTATCGAATGGATGTCAAGAGTGCTTTCTTATATGGTACTATCGAAGAGGAGGTGTATGTCTCAAAACCTCAAGGTTTTATTGATCCAGAACATCCAGACAAGGTGTGCAAGGTAGTCAAGGCTCTTTATGGCCTTCATCAGGCACCAAGAGCATGGTATGAAACACTGGCTTCTTATTTAATTGAAAATGGATTTCAAAGAGGCAAGATTGATCAGACATTATTCATCAAGAAGCACAAGAAGGATCTTTTGCTAGTTCAGGTGTATGTGGATGATATCATCTTTGGATCTATAAGGAAGGAGATGTGTTTAGAGTTTGAGAAACTTATGCATGATAAGTTTCAGATGAGTTCCATGGGGGAACTTACATTCTTTTTGGGTCTGCAAGTTAAACAATCAAATGAAGGCATATTTATCTGTCAAGATAAATATGTTGCAGAGATTCTAAGGAAATTTTAATTTGCTGATTCAAAAGTGGCAAGCACACCAATGGACTCTGAGAAGCCTCTTCTTAAAGATATAGA
This sequence comes from Artemisia tridentata subsp. tridentata, assembly GCA_021014915.2. Lineage (NCBI taxonomy): Eukaryota > Viridiplantae > Streptophyta > Magnoliopsida > Asterales > Asteraceae > Artemisia > Artemisia tridentata. The sequence goes on along the minus strand of CP139506.1, from coordinate 244,509,222 downwards.
TGGAGAAAATGTGGATGTACACACATACAGATCTATGATAGGCTCCTTGATGTATCTCACATCATCAAGACCTGATATCATGTTCTCTGTTTGTGCTTGTGCAAGATTTCAAGTAACTCCTAAGGTTTCTCAGTTAACAGCTGTCAAGAGGATCTGTAGATATCTCAAGGGTCAACCTAGGTTGGGTCTATGGTATTCTAGGGAATCACCTTTTGACCTGGTAGCATATTCAGACAGTGATTATGCAGGTGCAAGCTTGGACAGAAAGTCAACAACTGGAGGATGTCAATTCCTTGGATGTAGACTCATTTCATGGCAGTGTAAGAAGCAAACAATTGTGGCTACTTCAACAACTGAAGCTGGATATGTAGCTGCTGCAAGTTACTGTGGTCAAGTACTTTGGCTTCAAAATCAGCTTCTTGACTATGGGTACAATTTCATGAACACTGTCATATATATTGATAATAGTAGTACAATTTGCATAATTAAAAATCCAGTGCAACACTCTAAAAATCTAGTTTCAAATGGAGAAAGTTCTTTCTAAAACAAAACACATTGAAATTATACATTATTTTATTAGAGACTGCAATGAGAAAAAGTTGATTCAAGTAATTAAAATTGATTCTGATCCCAACTTTGTAGATCTTCTCAAAAAAGCTTTTGGTGTTGGAAGATTTCAATACATGGTAGCAAGTATTGGGATGCTTAATCCTTAAAATTTTCAAACTATGTGATTTTGTATATAAATTAAGCTTGTACTGCTAGCATTGTAAATTGCTACTGTTATTGAAAAGTTTGTACTGCTAGTACAAATTTGGATTGTTTTGTTTATACTGTTAGTCATATGATAATACTGCTATAAGACAAATGCTTTGCATTTTGTTTTCTTGTTTTTGGACTAACCATTTCAGGTATGAACATTTGAGCACAAAGGAAGTTTCAAGTGAAATGTGTGAGCAGCAGAATGATCATACAAGTTGCTGACATAATAGGTTAATGATAGTCAGAGTTTAGGAATTCATTTACAAAGGTTTATACCTAAGTTAATAAATTCTTTAAAACTTCTCTCTTGAAACTTATTATGATATTTCATTTTGAATTAATGGCTCAGTTGGTCAGATAGTAACTGACACAACTCACTTTCAATCATTTTATACTTTAATTAGTATAATGAGCAAGTCTAAGGACATCTGATAGAAAGAACAGCGAGCAAAAGTGAATCTAACACATGTGTTAGAGGCAACAATTGCCACGAGCTGGAAACCCTATCAAGAAAGCCCTTTGAATGGGTTTATCTGTACACAGGCAGTTATTTATAACTGAAAACATTGGTTCTCACACAACCAGAGGTTAATTTAAACCGAAATCTTGATTAAGTGTCTGTTCCTACACTTAATCCCTTCAAAATGGTTGTTAAGCAGTATGGTTTTTCATTAAAATCAAGTTCATACTGCTAAGTCAAAAGTTTCTTAAAATCTTTTGGATTCATAATGGCTCAGAAATCCATCTAATGATGGATTATGAGTTATTGCCCCATGATTCACCTCTCACAGGAGTTAACACACCTGGAAGTGATGAGGGCAGCAGATTGAAATTTAAGGAATTGATGGCTTTATGTACAACATTGTCTGATAAGGTATCCAAATTGAAAGATCAAAGGAGTAAAGTTCAGATGATGGTGAGAGATCTTCCAAACAGGGGAGGAAAATTGCCCAAATTGATGAAAATTTTGGGGAGGAAGATTATCAGAGGATGAAAGACTGTGAATATGTATGCTTAGAAACAGCGGAGGAAGTTTAAATTGATCAAACAGAATAGAAAGATTGGGGAGGAAGATTGCCCAAATTGATCAAGATCAAGAAGTGCATGAGTCTAGTAAAAGCATCATCATCTTGTATGCTCTTGTCTTTTCCCACACCTGGCTCAGCAGCAGTTGTTGTATCTCTCCCTACAATGGAAGCTTCACCTTCAACAAGCTCCAGTTTCAGTTGATGGATGCTGGAAATAAGCTCTTTCATCTCTCTTCTTCATGTTCGGACATCTTTGTCTTAAAATGATAAAGCTCTGTCTTGAGATCATATTGGAAATTTGGAAAAGATACTGGAGTATTATATATATTCAGAAGGGATGAAGATATTCAAATGGAGAAAGTTCTTTCTAAGCTCTTTTAGTTTCAATTTCAGTTCACTACGTTTGTTCATCACATGCATGGTTTGCTGAGAGATGACTTGACTTCTTAGAGCAATTACAGGGAATATAATATCAGGCTCCAAGCATCCAAGATACACAGCACCATTGCCTCTTATAATTCCTCCATCCAAGGAAATTGCACCATCTTTTAGGCAATGAATGGAGCCTAAGCAAGGTACTGTTAAATGATTAAGACAAAAAAGATGATGTTATTGCTGAATGTGATGCACAGATGGCAGATGAGTTAGTCAGAAAGATACTTAATCTTACAGAACAAAGGAAAGCTCAGATCAAGAGTCTGACCATGTAGTGTTTGAAAGATCTTCACAATCCTCATTTAATTCAGAAGAAACTTGATGATTTGGGATAAATCACAAGTTTAGGGAGGACTGTTGGGAATTAAATGATTTGGGATAAATCACAAGAAACTTGATGATTTGGGATAAATCACAATACTCAAGGAAATACACCAAGTGTTGATACTACTGCTAGTGTATTAGATTCTACTGCTAGTTTTAGAGTTTCTACTGCCGCAAGAATACTACTGCTAGAGTATCAGATACTGCTGTTGGAGTGACTCATCCTACTGCTGAATGGATAAGTGTCGCGTATACTACTGCTGGATGGATAAGTATGTATAAGATATTTGTGTATAAAAGTCAAATATATACGGTAGATAATATCTTAGATATGTGTTCAGTCAACAAGTTGTATACACAGAACAAGTTGCATCTTAGGGACTGACACACATAACATGTAAGTAGTTCGACAAGACTTATCAATATTGTAAAGATCTCCTTTGGGCAATAAAAGGGAGATCTTAGCTTAGATATTAGTGTGCTTAATAGAAAATATAAGAGTGTCTAAGTGAGTTGAATAGTGACTAGTTGAAAGCTTAGAAAACATACATTGTGTTGAACATAACAGAAATAGTTTTCTTTGTAATAGAGATTCAAGGTTTTGTAACCCTAGTGATAGTGAAGATCACTCGTATTATTCTCAATAATATTGAATCGTTTGGTGTTAAACATTCTGTGTTCATTATCAAAATTCAACAACCACCACTGTTCCATTTTCAATAACAATATCCTTCTAAGTGTGGTTAAGTAGATTCCTAATATTTAATCGTATTCACTCAAAGTATCACATACACACGTTATAAAGGAGTAACATCCTACAGAGTGTATTACATCCTCTCAATTTTCAATCAAGGTGAGTAGTTTGCCTATAAGGATTTAGTTTATTAAGAAATTATTATTATTATTATTATTATTATTATTCTGTGTTATATTAGAGGTTAGGTTTAATTGAAAACAAGAGATATTATGATGTTTCTATTAGATTTGTGGTGGATTTGTCTATTTAATATATACATTGTGCGTATTTCAATAAGTTTTACAGCGGGATTTGAAAATATCTATGGTTGAATCATCAAACTGAAGAAGCTATGGTTAAACAAAGCACAACACCTTAATAAACAAACTGAAGAAGCTCAAGCACCTGTTATATCACCTGTGATATCACACATGATTCAACAAATAGAAGAAGCCGACACATCTGTGATGTCACCTGTGATATCAAAGTCTCCTCCAAAAAGTTGAACATCAAGAGAATGAGATACACTAAAAATTAGCAAAAGTGTGGTAGTTAGTAGTTATTGAGGGATTATTGTGATAATGTGATGAATGTTGTGATAATATGATGAATCACAAGAGATATTGAGCTTGTAACATGCTTCTGTTAGATTTGTAATGCATTTATTTTTTTAATTGATAGAGTGTGCATGTTTCGATAGGTTTAACACCGTATTCGACACCAAATATGTATTTATTAGGTCCCGAGCAACATTGCATGGTGCCCGAGTTTGTACTACTTTTGGCAATGGCTAAGTCACTTGTATGATCATTTGTATGTAAACTAACAGTATCACATGTGATTTTACTCTTAGCTAACTAAAGCATTTTGTTTTACATTAAAATGTTTCATATCACAAGAGATATAACACTGTCAATTACATATACCAAATATGTATAAAAACAAGAAACAAAACTAATAAAATAAAAAAAGTTGACATATTCTAAAAATCAAAGAAAGTGTTGCATCAAATTTAACAGAATATTACAAGTGATATAAACATCAAAATCAAACCCAAGTGTTGCATCATTTTTAACAGAATATCACAAGCGATATAAACATCAAAATCAAACTCAAGTGTTGCATCATTTTTAACAGAATATCACAAGTGATACCAGATACAAAGACTATATGAATCACAAAAATCCTCATAAGAAATTATTCCAAACTATTGAGCATAAGTTTCTTTTTTTTTCTTTTTTTTCTATAATATTGAAAAGTTATGAATAACAAGCGATACATCAAACAAAATAAATTAAAAAAAAAGAAGTAAAATTAGACTTTGACTGCAGCAGATCCACCTTCAATGTAGCCACCTCCAGGAACACCGTCTCCACATCCATCGTCTCCAGGGGTCACCTCCCCCGGGGCAATGCCTAGAGAATACTGGTAAAGCACTAGCAGAAACTCTAGGAACCCAAAAAACTTATCCCCCAGGAGTGTCAATAAACTCATGATGATTAAACGACTTAGGTGTTTTCATACTATTAGAAGCAGTTAAGAAAGGTAAACACACAGTAAATAGGGTATCATCACAACTTAAAAAAAAGAAGCTTTAACTATGATTATGAAACAATAACAATGAAATATCACAAGTGATAAAATACATGACATATAATAAAGTTTAACCAGTAAACATCAAAACCTATAAAAAAAACAAAATATCACAAGTGATATTACAAATATCATAAGTGATACTACAAATATCAAAAGTGATACTACAAAACTACAGTTCAAAGCAAGCATTTTATTTATTTGTAACTCTTTTATACACACTTGATTCCCTCTCGATTTCATCCTTCAAAAACTAACACTGATGTTGTAACACCCCCATTTTCGATATACGCAGCGGAATATAAGTTTGGGGTATTAATTCATGGTTCACAGTCATGAAAATAGAAAACGACTCAAAAAGAGATGTTTTAAATAAAATTGTTATCATTCATTATTTAAATCAGAGTACATAATATAGGTCCCAGAGGGAGGTTCGGAAATACGTTATAAAAGATACATTATTCATTGAATGATAACATAGTGGACACACTTATTATAAAAGAGAGTCCACCGCCACTCCGTGCCAACGTCATACTTCTAGTTACCTGAGATAAAACATGCTAAAAAGTCAACACAAAGGTTGAGTGAATCCATAGTGTTTAAAGTTATAATAAGTTTTGAACACAAGCTAAATAAAAGAAATCAGTTATATCACAATTCGGAATATTGCACTAAACCTCATGACACGCAATGCGTTGACAGTTTCCAGTCTCACAAACATATAAAAATGATAGTGGTTTGCCCCCAAGATTAGATATCAAATATAATGCATCTGTCTAACTGGCTACCACAGAGATATCCATCCGATTTGTACAAATGGGTCGCCAGGCCAATAGATCTATTCACATATTCGCGCTCACCCAGCAGGTGACTAATGGTGCATGATACGAGGGATTTTAAATAATAAATATAAATAGGGAACAGTTAACTTAGTGCAATAACAATCAGGAAAATACTTGTGTTCGGTTTGGCAGCATGTTTCTCCCCACAAGTTTGGAAAACATATAAAGAAAAGTGGAACTACGAACTTACCTTGATAGTCTGGATGGAAAACAAAATTTAATAGAGTTGATAAACGTCTCCGGCATGCAACCTGGTCCGTTATGTCAAGTCTCAGTAATCGCTTTTGAGTATAAATATGTTTTAGTGTTCGTTTCGTAACGTTTTTGGTTGTCGATTAAATGTTAAATTGACACAACATGAAGTCTCTTCAAAAGTTATAAGATTTTATCTTATTTATTATTTTTATGTTGTCGTTTCGTTCGTTAAATATTCCCCGTTTGTTCGTTATCGAGATAAACGTATTTTTATTTATTAGTTTTTATAAATATAAATATAAATTATATTAATAATAAGAATTATATGTAAAGTTACGCTTTCTACCCTATAGTTTCATGTATTGACAGTTTATACCCCTGAACTTTCATAAAATGACAATTTTACCCTTCAACTTTCATAAAATTACAATTTTTACCCCTCAACTTTGGTCAAATGACAGTTTCTACCCTATAGTTTTGGCAATAATTACCCCTGAGACACCCATCGCGTTACACACGACGTCCTTATTTTAATAAAATGCGTTATACGTTACGGAAAAAGGCAAAACTTTTTACGACTCTTTGGTACACTTTATTTTTAACATATAAACAGCTTATAGGCAGCTTATGGGCTATTCATTCGAGGTTATAGGGCTCGAATGAATTGTTTTGTGGGGGTTCGAATGGCAGAAAACAAGCAGAAAAGAAAAGCCAATATTTTGACGAATACTTGATCATTTAACTCCGTTCTTTTTCCTAAAATTAGACAACTAAGTGATCTTTAATATGACCAAAATCCAGAATTTTTGAAGTCCATTTGATAGTCGAATTTTAGGTCCAAAGTCGAAGGTCTGCTGAGGTTTGTCGACAGGAACAAAAAGAAAGAAATAATTTGATTTTTGATTCTCGAACTTATGAATTAGAAATCATAGCATATCTACAGTATGACTAACATATCTAGACTAGTCTTTAACATGTTTTACTTGTTCTTTTTTTATAAATAAAAAAAATTAAGAGGGTGTTTGTTTGTCTCGATAGAAAGAAAAAGAAAAAGAAAATTTAGGTTTTTGGTTTTTAAATTTTCTAGCTAATTTCTAATGTATAACATAATAATATTAAGTATGTTTAAACTTATTTCTATATGTTTTATCTCTTCTTGAGTTTGTATTTACTAAAAATAATATTAAGGGTGTGTTTGTTTGGTTCGAACAAAAAGAAAAAGAAAAAGAAAAGAAAGAAAATTTAATTTTTAGTTTTTTTGTTAGACTATTAGTAAAGGTTATTGATTAGTGCTTTTAAGAGTATTTAGAGTATATGTAAGATAATGAAAAGAGTTAAGAACTTACCTAGCTATATTAGTTCGAATAGGGTATGTTTGTGGCGTATGGCTTGATTTTTAGAAGCTAGTGAATCTCTTCCTTCTTGGCTCTCACAAGGCTTCTTCTTGGCTTAGGTTTAAGTGTTTTGGCAGTAGTATGGAAAGTATGTGGGCTGTGGTGGTGGAGTTCGAGTGTTTTGAGGGAAATAAGGGAAGGTGGTGATCGACTATATATAGGAAGGGAGTATTAGGGTTTCTATAAGGTTTTAGGGTTTCTTGGAGAGTGTTGAGGAGACAAGGAGATGTGTACTTCTTATGTGGGCGCCATATGGATGGAGGGGGAAAGAGGGTGATGTGAAAAACCCTTCATACAAGTATGCTATTTCTAGAAGGTAAATGATGTGGAGGGTTTAGTGTAGGACATATGTATCACTTAGGGTTTAGAAAAGGAAGGGTTTGGTTTGTTTTAGGTTGGATTCAAACTAGGCAAAAGGGAAAATGGAAAGGTGTGGTTCGAATGGGGCTTTATTGGGTTGTACATTAAGCTTTGTCATGTGGTACTCTAGAGTTAGGGATATAGTTAGTGTTCTAGGGTTTACTTGTTAATTAGAAATGATTTTCTAGGGTTTTCTAAATATATTTATATATATCGAGTTCTAATAAAATAAAAGGAAATCATTTGGTGCTTTAGAGAGTTGTACTTTAGCCTTAGAAGAGTTGTACTATTAATTTGTAAATCTAGTTAATTTATTTTAAAAATTAATGCATGAAATTATTACACAATATGCCTTTAAAATAATTAATTTTAGAGTTTATATAGCATTTTTATTAATAATTAGTTTTTATGCATTAATGACTTGAACTTTGGTTTAAAGGACTTGTACATATATATTTTATAAAAATATTATTTAGGGTTTGTGATTTTATTACATAAAATCATAGTTTTGTGAAATTAGGGTTTTTTTCGGGAGTTATAATGGAATTAGGGTTTCTGTGCTTTAGTGACTTGTACCTTACTCAAATAGGTGGTATTTTAGTATTTCAAGGGTTTTGTTATTCTCACATGTTATTATGGTAACATAGGGTTTCATAAAAAAAACTCTGATTAGATAAGAAACGTTCAGTTTTAAACGTACGTTAAAGAATTAACGTAAAGTGGTAAATGGGACATCATAAAGTTTTAGATCAAAGATGTTTATTTAGATAAACATTAAATAAGTTAAGGTTGGGTTGCGTGTGAGCACGTTTATCAAGGATGTGATCTACGTCACATTAGATAATAGTTATAATCAGATAATAAAAATAAAAATTATACGTAGAAAAGGATGAGTATTAGAATATTATATAGTGAAATTCTTACAGTGGTTACTTTACCCCCCCCCCCCCGGTTGAAGGGAATCTCGTACCGAGATTCAGTCTGCGTTGGTCGGTGAATTAGGAAAAAGATATGGGTATTTTGCCCGGATTTGATCGTCTTGTTCCCAGGTAAATTTTGGTCCTCTCTTGGAGTTCCATCTAACCTTAACGATGGGAACGCGACTTCATTTTAGCTGTTTGATTTCTCTATCCATGATCTCCACAGGTTCTTCCATAAAATTGAGCTTGTCATTGAGACGAAGCTCTTTCTTGGGAATCGCAAGTGTTTCATCTGATAGACACTTCTTTAGATTAGAGACGTGGAAGATATGATGTATTTTACTGAGCTCTACGGGAAGTTCAAGTCGATAGGCTACTGGACCAATTCTATCCAGAATCTTAAATGGTCTGATGTATCTGGGATTTAACTTTCCTTGTTTTCTGAATCTGACCATGCCTTTCCTTGGTGACACTTTTAACATTACTCTATCTCCAACTTCAAATTCCATGAGCTTCCGTCTTACATCTGCGTAGCTCTTTTGCCTATCTCGAGCAGCTTGCAAATGTTGTCGGATTTGCACTATCTTATCGGTGGTTTCCTGAATTATCTCTGGTACGGTAAGTTGGGATTCTCCGACTTCTGCCCAACAAACAGGTGATCGGCACTTTCGTCCATAAAGTGCCTCAAACGGTGCTGCCTTAATGCTGGCATGTTAACTATTGTTGTATGAGAATTCTGCCAAAGGCAAATGTCTATCCCATCCTTTACCAAAATCTATTACGCATGCCCTGAGCATATCTTCCAACGTTTGAATAGTTCTCTCGCTCTGTCCGTCGGTTTATGGATGATAAGCCGTACTCATATCTAAACGAGAATCACGATCCGAAATAATGGAAATTGGTACTCCATGTCATGAGACTATCTCTTTTAGATATAATTGAGCTAAATCCACTACTTCATCAGTCTCCTTGATTGGCAAAAAGGGAGCTGATTTCATAAGACGATCAACGATGACCCAAATAGTGTCATATCCGCTTGACGTCCTAGGTAACTTGGTGATAAAATCCATAGTTATTCGTTCCCACTTCCATTCAGGAATCTTAGGTTGTGTCAATAAGCCAGATGGCCTTTGATGTTCAGCTTTAACTCGTGCACATGTCAAACATTTACTGACATACTCAGCTATGTCAGCTTTCATGTTTTGCCACCAGTAAAGCTTTTTGAGATCCTGGTACATCTTTTCAGATCCTGGGTGGATAGAATATTTGGATTTATGTGATTCATGCATAATCACATTTCTTAAATCACCAAATAGCGGTAACCAGCTTCGGTTCTTTATACAACGAGTCCCATCAGGACAGAGTTCAAACGCCTTGTCCATACCCCTCAAATTTTCCGCGTGAATATTTTCTTCTTTTACTACTTCAGTTTGTGCATTGAGAATTTGGGATGGCAAGTCTAAATTAATGGTCATGACTAAAGCTCTGACTCAAAGAGGCTTAATTCGTTCCTTCCTGCTTAAAGCATCTGCTACAACGTTTGCTTTTCCTGGGTGGTAACGAATTTCACAATCGTAGTCACTTAGTAACTCTAACCATCGGCGTTGTCTCATAATTAACTCTTTCTGGTCGAGAATGTGTTGAAGGCTCTTATGATCTGTGAACATGACGCACTTTTTGCCGTACAGATAATGTCTCCAGATTTTAAGAGCAAATACAACTGCTCCTAGCTCAAGATCATGAGTTGTATAATTCTCCTCATGAGGCTTAAGCTGTCGGGAGGCATAAGCAATAACTTTATTCCTTTGCATCAACACCGCGCCTAAACCCTGGTGTGACGCGTCGCAGTAAACAACGAAATCATTACTTCCTTCTGGTAAAGCTAGAATTGGTGCTTCACAAAGCTTTTGCTTTAACAGCCGAAAAGCTTTCTCTTGATCTTCTCCCCAAACGTACTTCTTGTTTTCCTGAGTCAATTCCGTTAAAGATTTGGCAATCTTCGAAAATCCCTCAATGAATTTCTGATAATAACCAGCAAGTCCTAAAAATTGACGTACCTCCGTAGGAGTCGTAGGTGTCGGCCAATTTTTGACTGCTTCTATTTTGGAAGGATCCACGTGAATACCATGACAATCAATCACGTTTCCAAGAAACTATACAGTGTGAATCCAGAAATCACACTTGGAAAATTTAGCGTACAACTGCTCTTTCTTTAGCAATTCCAAAAAAATCTTTAAATGCTCCACATGTTCTTCTTCGCTCCGAGAATAAATAAGAATAACATCAATTAATACGATCACGAATTTGTCCAAATAGGGATTGCACACACGATTCATGAGATCCATGAATACAGCTGGTGCATTGGTTAACCCAAATGGCATCACTTGAAATTCGTAGTGACCATATCTCGTTCGAAAAGTTGTTTTAGGAATATCTTCTTCCCTAACACGCAGCTGATGATATCCGGATCTTAAATCAATTTTCGAGTAAGCACTCGATCCTTGCAGTTGGTCGAACAAATCATCGATCCATGGAAATGGATATCGATTCTTTACTGTAAGTTTATTCAACTCTCGGTAATCGATACACATTCTAAAAGTTCCGTCCTTCTTCTTAACGAATAGGACAGGTGCTCCACAAGGCGATGAGCTTGGTCGAATAAAACCTTTATCCAATAACTCCTGCAGTTGATTGGATAATTCTTGCATCTCCGATGGCGCTAATCGGTAAGGTGCTCGTGCTAATGGCGCCGCTCCTGACACCAATTCGATCTGAAACTCTACCTGACGAACAGGTGGTAGTCCAGGTAACTCTTCAGGAAAAACTTCCAGAAAATCTCGTACTACGGGCGCATCTTCCAGTCGTTTTTCATCTGTCTTTTTTCAGTTACATGAGCTAAAAACACTTGACATCCTCTGTTGATGTATTTCATGGTTTTGATGCAAGATATTATGCTTAGTCTGGTTTTGCTTTGATTACCCCGAATAACCAAAGTCTCACCCTCAAAAGGGATGTGAACCACTTTCTCATCGCATAAAATATTTGCATGGCATTTCGATAACCAATCCATACCAATGATTACGTCGAAGCTTCCGACTTCAATAGGCATGTGGTCGATGTCGAAGGGTTGGTTTAATAGGGTTAAGGTACAACCTCGGATTATAGAGTTAGTGCCTACTAATTTCCCATTAGCTAGCTCAATTTCATATGTATTGTTTAAGGCAGTGGGAGTGAGTTTAAGTAAGGAAGCGAAAGTAAGAGATATAAAGCATTTATCGGCTCCGGTATCAAATTATATTCTAGCTAAATGTTGATTGAGAGGAAACGTACCCGTGACCACTTCCGGGTTCTGCTGCATATTACCATCTCCTAGCACATATGCTCGTCCGCGGGCACCATTGTTCGGGTTAGCATTCAGCTTCGGACACTGGTTCCTATAATGCCCTTTCTCACCACATCCGTGGCAAGTCACGATCACCGGCTGCAGATTCGCTCCCGTTGCCTTACAGTCTTTGGTCTGATGTCCGACCTTCTGACACTTCATACACTTAATAGTGCATGGACCAAAGTGGTGCAACAAGCATCGATTGCATAGCGGCTTCGTTCCAACATAACCACTTTTCTCAGCAGGAGTGGCAGTATAGGCTTTGGCAGTTTCCTGTCGACGGTTCTGTTGATGATGGTATTGGTTACGGTTTTGGTGGTAATTATTTTGATTGTGACGGTTGTTGTTGTGGTAGTTGGGGCGGTTGTCGTAGTGATGGATATTTCTTCTATCATCAAACTTTCGTGTGTGATCACTGTTTCCCTGAGTAGAATTACGCTTGATTTCTCGATCTATCAGCGTCTGGGCTATGGATATTGCTTCTTCTATTGACTGAGGCTTCAAAGCAGTAACATTTCCCTCGATGCTTCGAGGTAATCCTTTTGTATATTTTTCCCATATCCTCTCTAGATCAGGCACAATAGTTGGACATAGGAGAGTAAGCTCCTGAAACCTTCTATTATATGCCTTTAGATCCATTCCTTTCACCACTAACTGGTGAAATTCATCTTCCAACTTCTTGATTTTGGTACGGGGACAATACTTTTTCAGCATTTTCTTTTTAAGATCATCCCAAGTGAGTTGTTGAGCTGCTTCCACACCCATGGTTTGGGAAGTAGCATACAACCAAGATAGGGCATCATCTAATAAAGTCCATGTAGCAAAAGCAACTTTGCAGTCCTCGGTACACCCGCTCTTTACAAAGACTACTTTCGTTTGTTCAAACCAACGAGCTAATTCAGTAGCTCCTTCTGTTCCCTTAAAGAAAGGTGGTTGACAGTTTATGAAGTCTTTGTAAGTGCACTTGCGAGCATTTGCTGACTCACTTTCTCCATTGGGTCTACTAGTGCTTCCAGTACAAGCCAATTCCGCTGCTTGAGTCTCAAGTGCTGCAGCAACACTGTCTGCAACACGCTTTCGGATAGCAGCTTGGGACATGACTGGTTCTGGGGATTTGCGAGACATATTTCTATTAACACCACAAGAAAACACATGCTTAGATTTTTGCATAATGACCATTAACAATGGTAAACCCATGATAATCATAAGGTCACAGCATATCCAAATATGTATATAAAATGATCGGCACTGGTCCATGTCAATTTATATCATACATAGCAAAATATCTTAACCATATATAGTCATAAATAACTTGTTAATTTGTTATATAAAAAAAAATACAAGCGTCGCATTTATGCCACATATCCCGTGGCTAAGTACAAAAGCTATTTGATATAAACTACATACTAGTGCTATGTCTATACTATATATCCCAAAATTTAGACGTAGCACCAAAAGATAATATATAACGATTTGATCTACTGACCACCAGGAGTTCCCTTAAGTCGACTGTCGAGTTCGACTATCATGCTAACGAGAACCTGCATGTACTCCTGTTATTGAATCTGCATCTCTGTCATTGTCGTCTCTAAAACTGCAATCCGGTTCTGAGCTGTTGCCAATTCTTCATTTTTCTTGATCATTTCTTCTATCAACTTTAATTCATTTTCATAAATAAAAGGTATTTCGCGTCTGATCTGCTCATAACGCTTCTCGGACTCCTCACGATTTTCATCTATCTTCTGCTGCATAGCTTCTTGACCCGTCATCAGATTTCCACCCTATACTCGATGCCTTCAATACTTTCTAATGGTAATTCGTCCAGATGACCCAAGGCAGTCTCAATTTGTTCTTCTTGCCGCTCTAGCCGTGTTAGGAGGGTGGAGAAGGTCGGTTGTCATTCTTGGGCTGCTTATGAACTTTCTCCCACCTCAGATACTCGTGGCGGAGTAGAGATGTCGGGAGTAGGTGATTGGGGTAAAGCACTATATCGGGCGATAATGGCTCGGACCTCATTACTAAGTTCAAACGGAACGGATGGAGGAGTGAAACTGGTAGATGACGTAGGGACTGATGGAACATAGGTAGGCAGCATGTAAGGATGTGGTAGTAGTGAGGAGGACGATGGCACAGGAATAGTTTTGAATCTTGCCGTTCTTCGGATTCTCTCTGGAGGTATCACTGTAACCGAAGGAGAATCTGGGTCGGACGGTTCTTCGTCGGCAAAAGTACGAGCTCTCTCCCTGGCCTGCATATAGGGATCATTAGGGAATGGTGCGACATCAGGCATCAAATTATCTTCAGATGGTTCTTCAGAAGGATCTGACTCTGTATCATGTCCAAATGCTGCAGAAATCTCAGGCACCACGAAAACATCTTCTGATGGATTCGACTCTGTCGTTCATCTAGGTACGGTCGTGATGTCCGGTACAGTCGCGATATTTTCAATATCCGAGTCCGACATAAGAGTGATAGAATGAGGAGGGGAAGTCATAGCTCTGTAACCACCCGATAATTATGAATATTTCACTATATAACTAAATAATTAACAATAAATCGTGTATAAATAAAGTTTCAGTAGTGTCGTGGCACGGAGGACTCTAGTTTAGTTTGTGAAAATTGGTTATAGTTCAATGTTTGAAAACATTTGGTTCTCTATAACCATGAGCTCTGATACCAATCTGTAACACCCCCGTTTTCGATATACGCAGCGGAATATAAGTTTGGGGTATTACTTCATGGTTCACAGTCATGAAAATAGAAAACGACTCAAAAATAGACATTTTAAATAAAATTGTTATCATTCATTATTTAAATCAGAGTACATAATATAAGTCCTAGAGGGAGGTTCGGAAATACGTTATAAAAGATACATTATTCATTGAATGATAACATAGTTGACACACTTATTATAAAAGAGATTCCACCGCCACTCCGTGCCAACGTCATACTTCTAGTTACCTGAGATAAAACATGCTAAAAAGTCAACACAAAGGTTGAGTAAATCCATAGTGTTTAAAGTTATAATAAGTTTTGAACACAAGCTAAATAAAAGAAATCAGTTATATCACAATTCGGAATATTGCACTAAACCTCATGACACACAATGCGTTGACAGTTTCCAGTCTCACTAACATATAAAAATGAAAGTGGTTTGCCCCAAAGATTAGATATCAAATATAATGCATATGGCTAACCGGCTACCACAAAGATATCCATCCGATTAGTACAAATGGGTCGTCAGGCCAATAGATCTATTCACATATTTGCGCTCACCCTGTAGGTGACTAATGGTGCATGATACGATGGACTTTTAAATAATAAATATAAACAGGGAATAGTTAACTTTGTGCAATAATAATCAGGAAAATATTCGTGTTCGGTTTGGCAGCATGTTTCTCCCCACAAGTTTGGAAAACATATAAAGAAAAGTGGGACTACGAACTCACCTTGATAGTCTGGATGGAAAACAAAATTTAACAGATTTGATAAACGTCTCCGGCACGCAACCTGGTCCGTTAAGTCAAGTTTCGGTAATCGCTCTTGAGTATAAATATGTTTTAGTGTTCGTTTCGTAACGTTTTTGGTTGTCGATTAAATGTTAAATTGAGACAACATGAAGTCTCTTCAAAAGTTATAAGATTTTATCTTATTTCTTATTTTTATGTTGTCGTTTCGTTCATTAATTATTCCCCGTTTGTTCATTATCGAGATAAACGTATTTTTATTTATTAGTTTTTATAAATATAAATATAAATTATATTAATAATAAGAATTATATGTAAAGTTACGCTTTCTACCCTATAGTTTCATGTATTGACAGTTTATACCCCTGAACTTTCATAAAATGACAATTTTACCCTTCAACTTTCATAAAATTACAATTTTTACCCCTCAACTTTGGTCAAATGACAGTTTCTACCCTATAGTTTCAAAAATGACACTTTTTACCCCTGAGTTACAAGTCGACAACAAACTAGGTCCTTGTTATAATTTTACTTAGAGTTTTGGCAAGAATTACCCCTGAGACTCCCATCGCGTTACACACGACGTCCTTATTTTTATAAAACACGTTATACGTTACGGAAAAGGTAGAACTCTTTACGACTCTTTGGTACACTTTATTTTTAGCTTATAAACAGCTTATGGGCTATTCATTCGAGCTTATAGGGCTCGAACGAATTTTTTTGTGGGGGTTCGAATGGCAGAAAACAATTAGAAAAGAAAAGCCAGAATTTTTGAAGTCCATTTGATAGTCAAATTTTAGGTCCAAAGTCGAGGGTCTGCTGTGGTTTGTCGACAGGAACAAAAAGAAAGAAATAATTTGGTTTTTGATTCTCGAACTTATGAATTAGAAATCTTAGCATATCTACAGTATGACTAACATATCTAGACTAGTCTTTAACATGTTTTACTTGTTCTTAGTTTATAAATAAAAAAAATTAAGAGGGTGTTTGTTTGTCTCGATAGAAAGAAAAAGAAAAAGAAAATTTAGGTTTTTGGTTTTTAAGTTTTCTAGCTAATTTCTAATGTATAACATAATAATATTAAGTATGTTTAAACTTATTTCTATATGTTTTATCTCCTCTTGAGTTTGTATTTACTAAAAATAATATTAAGGGTGTGTTTGTTTGGTTCGAACAAAAAGAAAAAGAAAAGAAAGAAAATGTAATTTTTAGTTTTTGTGTTAGACTATTAGTAAAGGTTATTGATTAGTGCTTTTAAAAGTATTTAGAGTATATGTAAGATAATGAAAAGAGTTAAGAACTTACCTAGCTATATTAGTTCGAATAGGGTATGTTTGTGGCGTATGGCTTGATTTTTAGAAGCTAGTGAATCTCTTCCTTCTTGGCTCTCACAAGGCTTCTTCTTGGCTTAGGTTTAAGTGTTTTGGCTGTAGTATGGAAAATATGTGGGCTGTGGTGGTGGAGTTCGAGTGTTTTGAGGGAAATAAGGGAAGGTGGTGATCGACTATATATAGGAAGGGAGTATTAGGGTTTCTATAAGGTTCTTAGGGTTTCTTGGAGAGTGTTGAGGAGACAAGGAGATGTGTACTTCTTATGTGGGCGCCATATGGATGGAGGGGGAAAGAGGGTGATGTGAAAAACCCCTTCATACAAGTATGCTATTTCTAGAAGGTAAATGATGTGGAGGGTTTAGTGTAGGACATATGTATCACTTAGGGTTTAGAAAAAGGAAGGGTTTGGTTTGTTTTAGGTTGGATTCAAACTAGGCAAAGGGAAAATGGAAAGGTGTGGTTCGAATGGGGCTTTATTGGGTTGTACATTAAGCTTTGTCATGTGGTACTCTAGAGTTAGGGATATAGTTAGTGTTCTAGGGTTTACTTGTTAATTAGAAATGATTTTCTAGGGTTTTCTAAATATATTTATATATATCGAGTTCTAATAAAATAAAAGGAAATCATTTGGTGCTTTGGAGAGTTGTACTTTAGGCTTAGAAGAGTTGTACTATTAATTTGTAAATCTAATAAATTTATTTTAAAAATTAATGCATGAAATTATTACACAATATGCCTTTAAAATAATTATTTTTAGAGTTTATATAGCATTTTTATTAATAATTTGTTTTCATGCATTAATGACTTGTACTTTGGTTTAAAGGACTTGTACATATATATTTTATAAAAATATTATTTAGGGTTTGTGATTTTATTACATAAAATCATAGTTTTGTGAAATTAGGGTTTTTTTCGGGAGTTATAATGGAATTAGGGTTTCTGTGCTTTAGTGACTTGTACCTTACTCAAATAGGTGGTATTTTAGTATTTCAAGGGTTTTGTTATTCTCACATGTTATTATGGTAGCTTAGGGTTTCATAAAAAAAACTCTGATTAGATAAGAAACGTTCAGTTTTAAACGTACGATAACGAATTAACGTAAAGTGGTAAATGGGACATCATAAAGTTTTAGATCAATGATGTTTATTTAGATAAACATTAAATAAGTTGAGGTTGGGTTGCGTGTGACCACGTTTATTAAGGATGTGATCTACGTCACATTAGATAATAGTTATAATCAGATAATAAATAAAAAAAATTATACGTAGAAAAGGATAAGTATTAGAATATTATATAGTGAAATTCTTACACTGGTTACAGATGTCAACCATTGTGTAATAACTGCCACATCACGACAAGAGCATTATAATCTTAGCCAACTGTACACTAAATATCCTCTTGGGAACTTAACTCACAAAGATATGTGCATAGTATAACAATCATGTTTTACCACTCAAGATGAGACCGAAGATGTAAAGGTAGATAACACCTAGGCAACGACCTCCACAAGCATAATAACCAAAGGCATTTTACTAGCCACTAAAGATATTATAAATTGTTTTACCTTGTCCAATAGGATGAAAGGGGCCTTGAATGGTTCAAAACTTTTCCAACAGGTTTTGCAGCATCAATCTGAGAGAAAATTTAGTTCAATTTTAAAAAGTATAAATTGCGTAAACGTGCATGATCACGAGCTTCACCACGCATCTCATAATACATATTTACTGTGATCTCGACAAAGTTAAAGCATTCATACACCGCAGACATTAATAGAACATATATTAACAAGCACTAAGTTTCATAAGAAAAACATTACCGATTGCATCTCCAGTTTCAAGCAACGCCCTGAACTCCAGTTAGCTAATTTATTTCCACAATACAAACTTCCATGTCCACCATTATAAGCCTTGGCCAAGACATGAGAGCTTCGGCTGCATCCAATGGTTGTATCTTGAGAAGCATATAAAACAACAAAATTATAATATCATCAACTTCAGATATCACTGGTGATACTACACATATGATAAAGAGCAAATTCAAAACAACAATCAGGCATAAAAATAGCATTCCAATGCAGGTAAAAACAAAAATTCAACTAACAACTTAACTAATAAGCAAAATTATTGGAGCAGATAACAAGATTATCAAATATTTTTAGCTCACACATTTCATCAAACACTTTGTGTACAACTTGATCAAAATGAATGTTAAACAACTTGATCCACATAATTAACAACCGATTAACAAGAATATCAACCGCATACATATCAATCAAATCAGCTTCTGAAACAAAATGGTCATTCAAATCAAAAGAAGACATAAAAGAAGGATGATAATGATCGGGAGGTGATGATGAGATGATGACCATAACGGTGATGGTGATCGGAATGGTGATGGTGATTGGAATGGTATTGGTGACGGTGATCCAACTGGTGATGATCAAACGGTAATAGTTGATTGGAATAACTACTTTTTGAAGGGAAGGGATGAGAGCAGGTTAGGAGGAAAACACACAGTAACTGTGTGAAAAAAAATGAAGCGAATGAAATGAAAAAGAAAAAAAAATGATTTTTATAGTTGGGAGAATTATGGTTAAGCATATTAAATCTTAGCTTTAATCCCCACCATTAGATCAAACTAAATAAATAAGAGTAAACAAATAAACTTTTCTCTGTAATAGCCCATGAAATTCACTTTTTTGTGTAACAACTACCTTATTAAAAGAGTAAAATACATAAATGGTCCTTGTGGTTTGGTGAAAATTTCATCTATCATCCCTCAAACTTTAAAATTGCATGGACAGTCCCTATTTTTGCAAAAGAATAATACTCGTGGTCCTTTTCTTTACTGCTGTTAAGTAGATTTTATTATCATTTACACGATAGCCCTTTTGGCTAACGACCGTTTGCATTGTCTATCCTTTATAATAATGGCCATTTATAATTCAAAGTTTTTCATCAATTTTATACGTTTTCGTCCGTTTTTATAAGCTTTCATCCGTTTTTATATGTTTTCGTCCGTTTTTATACGTTTTCGTTCGTTTCTATACGTTTTCGCTTGTTTCTTACGTTTACGTCCGTTTTTATATGTTTTCATCCGTTTTTTTAAGTTTTTCTAACGTTTTCATATGGTTTATACGTTCTTACACGTTTTTTTACGTCTTCGTCTTTTTTATACGTTTTCATCCATTTTTATACGTTTTCTTATGCTTTCATACATTTATGTCCGTTTTTATACTTTTTCGTCTGTTTTTTATGGTTTTCGTACGTTTTTATACCTTTTTATCCATTTTTATATGTTTACATCCGTTTTTATATTTCTTCATCCGTTTTTATACGTTTTCGTATGTATTCATATGTTTTTCCGTTTTTATACGTTTTCTTACGTTTTTGTCCGTTTTATACGTTTTTATACATTTTCTTACAACTTCATACGTTTTCATACATAAGGAAGCGTATAAAAAGGAACAAAAACGTACAAAAATAGACGAAAATATATGAAAACATTAGAAAACGCATAAAAACGGATAAAAGTGTTTGAAAACGTAACAAAAACATATAAAATGGACGAAAACATATAAAAATAGAGACAAACGTATGAAAACATAAGAAAATGGATGAAAACAAATAAAAATGGGCAAAAACGTATAAAAATGGACGAGCACGCATAAAAATGGACGAAAACGTATACAAATGGACGAAAACGGACTACAACGTATGAAAACATATAAAACGTAAGAAATACGTATAAAAAAGGACGAAAACGTATAAAAACGTATGAAGATGTAAGAAAACGTGTGAAAATGCAAGAAAACGTATGAAAATGTAAGAGAACGTATAAAAACGGACGGAAACGTATAAAAACGGATGAATATGTATGAAAACGGACGGAAACATATAAAAACTATCACACCCCAAAAATGGCGCAGCGGAATGACATTTACGGGGTATGACTTCATAGTCAAGAACGCATGGTGTCATAATAGAGAAATACTAAATGCATAACATAAGAAATGTAATAATCGCAAACTGCCACAACCGGGATAAGTACAAAGATCCAAATTTTAAAAATAAGTCTCAAAGTCAAACAACATCACTTAGGAAATATTAAAATGCAACTCCACGAGATGTAACCCGGGAGGGTCTTGTCTTAAGTCTTGCTAAGTCAGGCTAATACTCAACCTTCTAGTGAATCTTTAGTCGTAGCACCTGAAATGGATACTCGAAAATGTCAACATAAAATTGGTGAGCTCGTAGGTTTAGGAGTTAAACCACGAAGCTGTGAATAATATCGTAGGACAACAATGAAAATGAATACCAATTACAAGCACGTTATCAAATAGTAAAAGTGTCACGCCAACTGAACCTATAGTGTTCCTTATATGCATAACCAATATCCTGCGGGGAGCTACCCCGATAGATCTATCAACATGTGGGCTCTCAAATAGAGTTAACAGTTGCATCAACTGAACCTATCAACTTGTGGGCTCTCAGTAGAGAGTTAACAGTGGCACAGCCATGTACTCACAAAACAAACATGTCACAGCATATAATCGCATCATCACACATATATGTCTAAAATCATGTAAAACAATAGTTCATAGCATAAAAACATTTGAAAAGTATTGAGTACCATTTCCACCCCAAGGTAAAACATATTAAAAGTGGGGCTACGAGAACTCACCTCAGCAAACGATGAACAAAGTAGCACAAACAGTATCAAGTAGTAGGGCACAACGGTACTGGCTCGGCACAACCTAATATGTATATAGTTATCTCAGAATATGTTTCGTAAAGTAAATGAGTTTTCAAAGGGTAAAGTGTCTTAGTTTTCATGGAAGACTTAAATCAATATTTCTAAAAAGTCTAGAAGTTTAGTATTAACGTCTCGTGTGGTGGTTAGAAAATATAGACTCTAAGTGTAACTCACACCAAAACGATAAAAAGTTGGAGAAGTAACGAAAAGACAACAAGAAAGAATAAAAGAATCAAATAAAGAATATGAAAAGATATAGTCAATGATCAGTTTCGGTGTTTACCCCGTAATCCCAAATAGTTGGAAAAAGTCATTTTGGTTTTGAAAGGAAGTTATACATTTTATGAAGAAAAGCTATATAGGTTTTATAAGAAATACAATAATGTTTACGAGTTTATAATTTTATAAGTTTGGAAAGGTTTTATAAATTTTAGCATGATGCGTCCATTTATATCATGTTTCGTAACTTTTAATAAACCACATTCGTAATTACAATGTTTATAAGTTTTATTTTTCGTTATCATTCGCGTGATTATCAGCTTTGGTTTATTGACTATTTTCTGTCCATTCCGTGTGTAACATATTAAATTATTTTCGAGTCTAATGTATTATACCGTTAAGTCCCAAAATGTCCAATAGTCCAACGTCCAATACCGTAAATCCAATAATGATCCAATGTCAAATAGTATCAAGTCACAATCCCAAATTATAATTTGTTATCCATTGCGTATATTAGTCCGTATTGTTTGTGTATCCCATTTCAACTTTAATAAATCCAATGTATCTGAAACCTTCTAATTGAGCATATATGTCAAAACAACAAATATGTTAGTCTGGTGTTTTGATATCTGCAAAATATTTAAACACATTACTTATAAAACAAAATTTAACACATAATTCATAATAGGCTTCGGCCCAAGACTTAACCAAACGCACCCTAAGGAAGCTCATGGGTTTTGTGGCCCAAGTGATTTCCAACCCAAACACATCCTATGGTCCCAAATCGGTCAACGTACATAACTCAAACACATTCAAAATTGAAACATCACCTGCAAGAAATCACTAATACTCTATTGGTCGATATGTTAAACCGGAACCGTAGGACACCCTATGTGGGTTTCCTCGTTAACCATGCAACACACACACCCCTCTTGGGTTATGGTTGAGCCGTGACACCTCACAAACTCCACTGTCAACACAAATACAAACACCCCTTGGTGCTTTAGTTGTTAAACCGAACGGACAACCACTACACCCTTGCGGGTATCTTGTTGAGAACCGGACCAACAAAACAATACAAACCCACTTGGGGTTGTTAACCAGTTCGACAAAAGGGTACACAACCAACACCCTTCGTGGGTGTATGTAGGATCAAGTCCTTCTAGCTTGATAGAGCTTGGTTAAACGAGAATCTCTAGGAGTAAGACTTGTGTTTATGCGGAAACTAAACAACAAGAATGTAAAGAAGAAAATATCTAAGAAGAAAATGATCCTCTATGGATCGGTTATGAACTAACAATGATGTTTATTGAATATTGTAATCGATAAAGTTGTATCAAACTCATAGACGGGATGTTTCTTTTATACTAACAATAAACCCTAACCCTAACCCGTCATACAAGAAAACGTGTGAAGAGATAAACATGATCTCTTCTAAAAATAAATCTAACAAACTTTCTAAACATACGGGATAACAATTACTAAAACCCGCAGTAACAACTACTATCAGCAGAAACGAAAATAAACTATCGGCAGGAACCAACTGCAGCAGCAACAGATAACTATCAGCAGGAACCAGCTTCACTATCGGCAAGATTCCACTTAATAGAGCTTGAACTTCTCAGGCTTGAGGATTGCGATAGAGCAGCAGCAATAGTAAGTAACCAGCAGCAACAAACTGTAACTTCCAGCAGCAACTTCTATAGTTCAGCAGCAATAGGAATTCATTTTCAAAATATTTAAGCTAGTCACCATGTCATTCACTTGAGCTTGACTGCTACTATGACAATATGTACATCAAATCACTTTAAGTTTCATACTATTCTCATCACTTCCAGGTGTGTTAACTCCTGTGAGAGGTGAATCATTGAAAATTAATGGATTTGATGTCTCTTTACCAATAGGCATCACTACTGGAGTAGCCAATGTTTACGTGTGTTAGACCATGGTACATTGATAACCATCTGATTTTTAGCAAATCAGCAACTATAAACGGATTTGACTTGACTTTACCTATAGCCGTTTGCTCAGGACTAGCCAATTCTTGGGTTACAGCAAACCTTGGTGAATTGAATACCAAATATGGATACCAATTTTCTTTACCACAAACCATACTTTTGTGGACTAGCCAATTCTTTGGATCCCTTAAAGGGTTACATCCATGGTGAATTGAGAACCATTTCAACTCTCAGGAATGAACCATGGGTGAGTTGAAGTACCCTATAGCTTTGAGCAAGCTATTACAGCTATCAACAGATTTGACAATCACACCAGAGCTGTACCCTCATGGTGAGTCAACTCTTTCTTGTCTGTAAGACATGGTGAGTTGATTACCATTTGTTGTGTAGGTGTAAACATCAACACTGTACCTGCAATATGTTACTCAAAAACCATACATGTTAGCACCGTTTTTTTTTTTTTTTTTTTTTTTTTTTTAAACTAAGAAATCAAAGAAAATAAACATAAATCAAAGAAGAGAAAAGAAAATAAAACTGAAAGAAGAAGAGAAAGAAAATAACAAATTATACAAGAATACCATAATCAAGCAGATGATCCTTTGGCTGCAGAAAGCTTGTTTCTAATGAACCTGACCAATTGTTCAGCAGTTGTCAAGTCATTTCCAATTACATACATCCCAACTTGCAGCTTACACTTAAGCATCCTCTCCATCAGTTCTATGGATAAAGGATATGGAACATCCACAAACATGCAGAGCACCTTCCCAGTAACAGTCTCCAAAACATGAACCTGGGAAGTAGAATACAATCGCCAACTATGTACTCTCCAGGATTGTTGATCAGCCCACACAGAATGAGCATTGCCCCCTTCCAAAGAATCCATTAAAACTTTCAAATCCCCCCAAAGAATAAGACCAATCCCTGTAGCCTGATGCGTTTCATATTGCTTAGTCACCATACCATAGAGATGTATCAAATCTTGTTTGTCTACCTTATTCAAAACCTCCCTAAGGAATGTGAAATGTTTAGTTTTCCCATCGAGGGTGTACAGGGCATGGATTTCTCCTTGAGGTATAGAATGAACCTCCCAACCAGCAATATGTAACCAAGGATGAGGAGAATCACCTTCAGAATCACTTTCAGAATCAAATTGAATCAATTCCTGATCACTCATGTCAGCAGGAGTCTTGGATGAAGACTTCATAGCATGACTCTTCTTTCTGGTCCTTGGAGTTGTAGAAGAGAGGTGAGCTGTTGAAGGTGTCACATCAGGAATATGAACCTCTTGTGGTGCACCAGATGCATCCACAGAAGGATTTGGAGAAATAGATGTGGTATCCTGAGAACCTTCAGTAGGAATAAAGGAAGATGCACCAGTCAATGTCTCTCCAGGCTTTAGTTTCTTTGTAACATCAGACTCTAAAGATGCAGACTCTCTTTTCTTGCTTAGTTGAATGTCTGTTCTAACTGGAGTATTCATCCTTACATAAGTATCAAAGAAAAGCTTTTGAATTGCAGCATCAGTCCAACCCTTGAAGTCACCGAGCTTGTAATTAGCTTGATTCTTCAGATAGTGCTTCATAAAATTGACATTATCTTTGGTTGTAGGCATCTTATAACCTGACTTTTGCCTTTCACTGATCTTATGCATCAAGTCATTCCAAGTGGATGCTCTATGAGTCTTTAAGATAAATGCCTTGAGCTGATCTAACTTTTCTTCCACACCTAACTCTGAATCTTAAAGAATCATAAACCCATGAGCTCTAATAATCATGTCAGAAGCCAATAGGTATTGAATTTGCTCATTGAACTCGTCTGAACTAAGATCTTCTGATCTTGTGCTATTCATAAAGTCAGCTATGTTGCTTTCATCAGCAGACATTTGCTTTGTAAACTCCTCATTGTGAGCAACCTGAGCCTGTCTAGCTTGTTCAGCAGCAATTTCCTGTTCATGCATCTTTCTAGCTATCTCAGCATCATGTTGTGTTGCAGCAGGGGGAATGATGTCATTACCAGCAGCAATGGATGAACTACCAGCAGTATTACCAAAAACCTTAGGATCAGTAGAAATACTACCAACCCCAGCAGGAACATCAGAGGCAACACCAGAGACATCAGCAGCAATGGTAGATTGAAACTTCTCAAAAGCTGACACTCTCGAGGGCTGCTTGGTCCTTGTTCTTGTGAAAGCCTGAGGTTGAGTAGTTGTAGTGTGCTCAGAAGAGGTAGGTACTTTAGTGTGTGCACTATCAAGAGAAACAGAAGCCAACACATTTAGGCCATCAAATGACATATCAGCCTGATCATCCTCAGACTCAGAAAGCACAACCCTTCTTTTCTTTTGTGGATGTTGAGCTTCTAAAGAGCTAATTCGATCATTGAGCTTTTGGATAGTCCCACTGAAAGTTTCTTTGGTAACCTTGAGCTCCTTTTCTAAAGACTCCACCTTCTCACTAAAATTCCTTTTGGTCTCCTTAAGCTCAGACTCCAATGCTTCAATTTTCTTCATATACATGTCAAGTAACTGGGACATAGAAGTGAGATCAGCAGCATCCTCAGCTCCACCAGCAGGAATGCCTGAGGTGTTAGGAGCTTCATTGGATCTAGGTGGAGATACATGAAATTCTCCACCTGTATGGGTGTCATCACTAAAAGGCTGCCTAGTAGGACTAGGAGTTGAAAGCCTTGAAGAAGAAGGTATATCCACAGAAGGTGTTGGGTGGTCATCAGATGAAGTATGGATAATAGACTCATTAAGGACAACAGTTTGGGGTGTGGAAGGTCGAGGAGATGGTGGCAATGGGGCATCAGCAGCAACCGATGCATTTGCATCAGCAGCAACTGAAGTCCCTTCATCAGCAGCATTGGATGCACTGGCATCAGCTGCATTGGGAGGTGGTGGAATATTTTCATGATCAGCAGGTTCTGGATTTCCAGCAGGATTGGCATTGGGCAACATTGCAGGTAATAATGGCAAATGTGGGCCTGCAAAGTTCATCTTCATTGTGGCAAACATTTTAGCATTTAATCTAGCCACAATCTTATGGGTTGGGTCAATGGTCTGTACACCTAAAATGATTTGAAGAAACCTAGGGTACATAAGAAATTTGGTTTTCTCAGCAGTGACATTGTCAACCATCCCATCAAAAATGTATTTTACCCAATTGTATACCCTTCCCTGTGACAAACAAATAAGGTCAGATGCCATAAAACTAAGACATTGGTCCCAACCACCTGTCTTAATGCTAATGCACTGAAGCAAATTGTGAACAAGAAATCTCCATTGAGGAGAGAGCTTACTTTTATAAAAAGTAAAGTTACCGGAGACAGGGTATCCAATGGCTGCCATCCCATCCAGGATTTCTTGCTTAGGAAGATCATACACTCCATTTTCAGCAGGAAGCTGAAGTTGCGTACGGACCAATCCCTCAGTGACAATGTGTTCACTACCATCAATGGTAGCTACAATTTCCCGCTCTCTTCCCACATTATTTCGCACTTCAGCAGTTCCCCAAAACAGCTTAATAAGAGAGTCGTACACTGTAGCTGGACAATGAGAAAGGGCAAATTGAATAGATGACCCACGCAGAAAGGCCAGCACTTCATCATAACCTTCACTTCTTTCAGAGGACTCCAAATGATCAACTTTATTGTGATCATCTTTGTATCGAAGAGTTGCCATTGTATAAGATGAGTGAACTAGGATTTGAAAAGAGGAAAAATTAGCTAGGGTTTGAGAGGATATTGAAAACTTGAGATGTAAGAAGTACAAGTTTAGGTAAGTTATGATGTTGCTATATGGTTGCCAAATTTAGCGATTTAAATTGTAGGAATTTAGCGCACGTATCTTTGACCGATTTTACTTAACTAACTTTCCCAAATTCAATGAAGTCAGCAGGAACCATTAGTCGATCAGCAGAAACACTCGGTCAATCAGCAGCAATGAAGTGGTTTGACCAAAGTCAACATCGCAAATCCAGTCATTAAAAAATAAATCACCCAAATTAACTCCTAACACCAACCAACAAATAATTCCCGCTAATTATCTTCTCACTATAAAAGGTCTTTATCCTCAAATCAAATTACTTCATCATCAAACCCTAACCAAAATCGTCATAACAAACAAAACCATGAGTTCTTCAAAAGCACCCATCATTGAAATATCATCAGACTCCTCCTCCTCCTCCGAATCATCCTCAGGATGGGGAAAATACTTTCCCCCAACTACATCATCTTCACAAACCAAGGGCAAAGCTAAGGTCGAAGAAGATTTATCCGACCCTCTTCCATCAACTCCCTCTTCTTTTGAATACTCCAGCTCTGATGATGAAGGATCATCATGGCCAAAGTCCTTGACATATTATCAAGGTGAATGGGAAACATATCCTCCCTATTTTCCCATCTCTGATAAGCTACGGGAAGAGATGAAGAAGACTGTGGCTATGCTGAGTGAAGATATGGAGAAGACTGTTGCTGCCTTCTACGAAAAACTAGTACCTAAAAGAAATCACGCAACCCCAATGTCAAGCCAGCCAACTCCTGGGCCAAGCCAGCCAGCTCCTCAGCCAAGCCAAACAACTGCTAGGTTACACCCTAGATCACGTCAGACACACTCTTCCTCAAGTCATTCAACTTCAAAGAGAGATCAGCCACTCCCTGAACAAAGACATCCAATCCCAGTGATCTTAGCACTTCCAGCCCCAAGTGTATATGAAGGAATAAGTCATCAGAGGGGTAGAAGGTTCATGCCCAACAGCAAGGGCAAAGGGAAAGGAAAGATTGAGTAGATGGTTAGGTTTGTGTGGAGTGGTGGTGAAGGATGTGCGTCTGAGTAAGTTGGTAGGTTGCTTGTAAGTTCTTGATGATGTGAAGCTTTTGTGTTTGGTATCTGAATGTAATCACCCTTATGATTATGAATGGAAGTGACTCTCTTTTAGTATTATACCAAGCATTATGAATTTGAAAACTGCAAAACAAAGTTAGCTAACAAAACGCACTAAAACCTGCAAAACAAAGTTAATTCACACAAAACATAAAACATAAAAGAATGAGAAACATAACAAAATAACAAGCATTAGCCTCCCCTTAGGCTAATGCCTCCCCTCAAACTTAGCAAAGAACTGTACAACAACATGATTAGCCAATCAAGACCATTACCAAGGAAACCATGGATAGTAATACAATCCCTCTTCAGAAATTGGCTCATAATACTCAGACCTATAATTATTTTGAAAATAATGACTTGAGGGTCTGTAAAATGGTTGAGCAATAACTGGATGGTCAGCAGGAATGGTAGCAGGATTGCAATGCCTACCAGCAGCAACCGGATTAGCATTTCCAGCAGGAAATCCTGCTGCCTTAGGCACAAAAGGTGGAATTTTATTCACATTATTCCACAGAGGTCTTGTAACTTGTTGCCTAGCATGCACACCCATTCTCTTCTCATGATAATCACAATCTTTGATGAGATGAACTTTACTACCACATACAAAACATGACTTCCTCTTAACAGACTTGTTCTTAACATACTTTCTCTTATTACAAACACTGTTGTCACTACTGGAACTAGAGACACATTTGTTTTTAATAGAATTACTTGAGCTGTTGTCTGAGAAAGCTGTTTTAGAAGCAGATTTATCATCAGTTACTCTTGAGGACTCATGGGACTTAGGTGTGGGTGACTCTTCACTTGAATCACATGAAACAAAGTCTTTGGACTCTGCTTCTGAGGACTTGACACTTGTGGAACAAGAGACAGAGTCATCTGGTTCAGGTAAGTCTTTGGACTTTTTACCATAAACCATTTGTGACTCATCTGAGTCAATGTCAGAGAGAAAGTGGACAGGGGTAGGCATAAAAACTCCTCTGATAGGTGGAGGCACAGCATTCATTCCTCCTTCTTTTACAAACTTTACAGGAATTTTATAATCAACAGGTTCAGGATCAAACACACTATACTCATTAGCGTCATAGACTTGATCTTGCCCTATGTAGTCACCAAACCCTAAACTATATTTAGTTTTTACAGACATAGAACAATTAACTAACTTGTGTAGGTTTTTAGATGAATCTTTCCATTTATCAAACCTAGCCAAGGAATTGTCTAGCTTTGTCTGCAAATCTTGTTTTTCTAACATGACCTTAGCATTTTGAGATTCATAATATTTAAGTTCATTAGCAGTGTTTCTTAAATCTCTCTGTAAAGCCTTAATCTTTTCCTCATAAGCTAACTGATTCTTTGGGAACCAAACCTTTTGTTTTTCTAAGGTTTTAACAGATTTATCATAAGCTTGCACCTTAATAAAGTATTCATTATACTTAGATTTCATGTCATCATATTCTTTATTAAGAGTTGAGTATAATTCTTGACAGGCAGGATTACATTTTTGTACCTGAGATGGGAATCCCATTAGAGCATATTCTTCCAAGTTTTCCTTTGCCTCATAGGATTCATCATTTTCAGTCAGCTCTGCCATAGAATCATTATGAAACAAGGTTCTAATCTTCCTTGCCGACATTTCAAATTTATCTCCTGATAGCGACATTGTGAAAAAGATTCAAGAGAGAAGATTTAGAAATGATTTCTTCTTTATTAGAGATCCTCACCAGTCTCTGATACCACTTGTAGGATCGAGTGCTTCTAGCTTGATAGAGCTTGGTTAAACGAGAATCTCTAGGAGTAAGACTTGCGTTTATGCGGAAACTAAACAACAAGAATGTAAAGAAGAAAATATCTAAGAAGACAATGATCCTCTATGGATCGGTTATGAACTAACAATGATGTTTATTGAATATTGTAATCGATAAGGTTGTATCAAACTCAAAGACGGGATGTTTCTTTTATACTAACAATAAACCCTAACCCTAACCCGTCATACAAGAAAACGTGTGAAGAGATAAACATGATCTCTTCTAAAAATAAATCTAACAAACTTTCTAAACATACGGGATAACAATTACTAAAACCTGCAGTAACAACTACTATCAGCAGAAACGAAAATAAACTATCGGCAGGAACCAACTGCAGCAGCAACAGATAACTATCAGCAGGAACCAGCTTCACTATCGGCAGGAACCAGTGAACACTACCAGCAGCAATGAGAAAACTTTATTTCTCAGAGATCCTAACAGTGTGGTCGTGAGTCGAAGTCAAAAGACTACCCCTGGTGGTGTTTATTATTAACTCGAATCAAACCAAACACATTCAAATTTATTCTCATCATCAAAACCAAAATCAATCATAACATAACCATTTAAAACAAATTCAAAACCCACCGTGACTATGGCCAAATTAATAAACTATCCAAATCCACGCTGTGACTGAAAATCGACTAAATAGGAAATCCAAACCCAAATCCACCACAAAAACGAGTAAAACCAGAATTCAAGCACATCAATGATTTAAATCGAGAAGCAACAACCAACAAACCAAGTAACTAAGCAAACTCAAACTCGGCAGCATTAATAAACCAAAATAAGCAACGCCATGTGTAAAATCGTGGGCCCAAACAGGTTTTACTACTCGAACGAGACCAAAACAAAACAAATCACTCTTTTAAATCCATCCAATACCACACGAGTTGGTTTTTAAAACGTTTTTGTCAAATTTTAACCCACGAAAACCTTAAAGATATATTTATATCCGGTTTTAAATAATAAAAATAATAATGATAATAATAATAAGACGGGGTTACGATATACCTATCAAGAAAGACAAGAAGAAAAGAAAGGGATGAGATGAGGAAGATGATGACTCGATCGCAGCCCACGAACAAAAACAACAGTCGAAAGTCCTATGCGTGACCCACAAACCCGATCCCTTGGTATCTTGATGCTGATGAAGACGGCGGCACAAAATAAATAAATAATACGGCGGCGGTTGGTGTCCGAAGTTTGGCCGCAATAGTATGCGGCGCCGGAATAATTTATAGAGAGAGAGATATAGAGTTTTTAGGGTTTGAAGAAATGATGATAATCCCTAGTGTGTGATGTTTTTATATACACGAAAATTAAAAAAGAAACTTCAATAAAAGATAAGGGGCGGGAAAATTATGACCACAGGGGCAAATATCGTAATTTTTCCATTTTTGAGGTTCGGGACTCCCTTGGGCTCGATAACGATCGATTTCGGACTCGGGATTTGAACCATTACGTTTAAAATGAATTTTCCACGAAAAACCAGTTTAAACACGACTAATATCCGACACCTTATTAAAATGTTTATTAGACTCTTGGTTGTGCCGGTATGCGTTGGGTGTAGTCAGCTAATATCACGCATAAAAGTGAACGTATAAACTTAGAAAATAGATTATTTTGAGCTTAAGGTTGAGTAAGGACCTGGGAAAATGCTGGTTGTTATAAAAACGGATGAAATTATGTAAAAACAGACGAAAATGTATAAAAGAGGACGAAAACGTGTAAAAAGGGATAAAAACAGTATGAAAATATAAGAAAAACTGTATAAAAACACACAAAAAACAGACAAAAATATAAGAAAATGGGTGAAAACGTATAAAAACATACGAAAACGTATTAAACAGATGAAAACGTATAAAACAAACGAAAAAATTTAAATTATAAATGACCATTATTATAAAGGATCGACGATGCAAACGGTCGTTAGCCAAAAGGGCCAACATATAGGTGATAAAAGAATCTATTTAACACCAGTTAAAAAAAGGACAACGAGTGCTATTCTTTTGAAAAGATATGGACTGACCATGCAGCTTTAAACATTGAGGGATGGTAGATGAAATTTTCACCAAACCACAAGGACCATTTATGTAATTTACTCTTATTATAATGATCATGTATACCAAAAAATTCTTGAATGAAAACTAAACCGTTTCTTTTTCTTTACAATAAAAACTATTCCGTACTTCATTGGTGATCCAAGACGAATTTGTTTTGGCCTGCCACATCAGCTTTCTCCCTCCGGCGACCTTCAGACGACAGAATATCCACAACAGATTTTTTTTTTTTTTTTTTTTTTGAATTATTATTTTTTTATTTACTTTGCAACACATTTTTTGGCATTTTGTGAGTTACACACTCGGTCGAATTTTCGACCAAGTTTTGCAAGTTGTCATACAACGACCGAGCACGACCTTCAACCTACAATAGAGCGACCGACGAAGACCAAAGGGTCGACCGAACCATTGTGCATAGCCTTAGAATTTACAAATCATTGAATTCACATTGTCTAATAAACTATATTAAATATATCTTCTATTCTATTATATCTGTTTATTGAGTTTTAAGTGAGTAATGATGATCAACTTTATTTCAATCATAAATAGTTTTTTAATGTTTTTTAGCCTCCTATGTTTCTTGCCAAGTTATTGCATATATTAACATTCATTATGTATGATTTAAAAATTGATTTTTTTATATCTAATTGTTTAATTTTGGGTGAGTAATGATAGTCAACTTGATTTCAATCTCCAATATTATCCGTACTGTCTTTTGGTGTCTTTGGTTTCTTTGCCAACTAAGGGCCCGTTTGGTTTGTTAAGGGGTTTGGATATTGATTTGGATTTGGATTAAGATTTGGATTTGGATTTGGATTTACTGTAAGTTTTAAGATAAAAAAATAGGAGGGAAAAGATATATAAATGATATAATATTTTTATTTTAAATATAGATAAATAAAATATAATCAAATTTATTGTTATATAATCACCTCCTATATAAAACAGGTTTTCCCTAAGGAAACCTTTACCTCAAAATTCCAAGATGATGACACCTGGCATTCTTTTTGATCCAATGGACCATATTTATTTAGGCATCCTAGCATTTATTGAAAACAAAAAACGCACCCTAATTCATACTATCGGTAGATGAAAAAACCAGTTATCCACCTCATTCACTTCCTCTCTCACTCCACCAAAATCGTTTTCCCAAATCATTTTTACCCGAATCAATACCCTAAAATCATAACCGCAACAATCAATAACCTAAATTTGGTTTCCCCCAAATTAGTTGACCAGGATCCCCAATAACTTTTTTGTAAATCAAACAATAATCGGTTACAATGATTTGTGGGAATCAAATATTAATCATTCCCATCATCAATCCTCAATACATTTTGATCAATCATCAAAAGCTTAATTCAACAAAAGTTTTATCCGAAATTAATTTGGGGGAAATCATATTTCAACAAACTAATCATCATCAAAATATCACAATTAATCCCATAATATGACAAATACAATGATCGGTATAACGGAAGAAACAATGAAGATTGGTGTTCTTCATCAAGTTATTATATATCCAACAGGTTAGTATTTCATTTTTTTATTTTTATTTGATGATTGTGGGTGTGAATCTTGTGTTTCCTGGATGATTACTATAGTATTAGAAATTACTCACAAATCAATTATCACAATAATAGTTTCCCCCCAAATTAGTTAACCCACAAAGAAATCCCCAATATCAGTTAGGTATCTTTTATGTTTATAGGTTTTTTTTCTTTTTCTTTCATGATTAGTTCATCCAATACTTATGTCTTTTGGTTTGTTTTCAGATAAGCATAATTATCTCTTTGAATAAAGATGCAAGTAATCGATGTGGTTGAATGATTCTGTTTGGTCGACAATAGGTATCATTTATTTATAGTTTTTGCATTGATTTTATATTTTTAGGTACAATACATGATTTTTAGTTGGTTTTTATTTTTTTAGGCTACATGGTAGTTCACCTAATCATCGTTATGAGGTATTTTTTTTTTTATTGTAGTTTACTATGCAATTTTTTGCTATGAAATTTTATCTCCATTTTGCTTACTCCGTATCTTGATTAGGTGTTCAGTTTGTTATGAATCTAAGGATTCAAGCAACTTCGATGTATGTGTCTCTTTTTATTTCATTAATCTCACTTGAAAAAGTTACTTGTAGGACGACTATGGGCATGTAGTTTAGGAATGCTTCTTGGGAATATAATCTAGAATCCATTTTTTCAACAATGATGATGGGATGGATGAGAACTTTATGGGACAGTAAAGTACTCATCACAATGTACATTCTTTCAAAGGTATTAAATCACCTCATTTATCCACAAGTAGAAGTTTCTAATTACAGTCAACATGTATGTTTGAATTATGATCATAAGTTTTCAGTTTCAAGTTTAAACATAGATGTTATATCAAAAGTAAGCATGAGTACAAGCAACGTTAGTAATGCATTATTCTATTTGAGTATTTCCTAGAAAAGTCGATTTTGTTTTTAGAAATAGCTAACATGAACTTTCAATGTTCTAATGCAAGTTGAATTGGGATAATATATAATATGTTGATCCCAGTTGAGCTTCACGATCTTATTAATTACTTTAGATAAATCTAAGGTAATCGGTATAGAAACTGATCTTGAGTTGTATATCAAATATTATGCGGAAACTAATACTTGATCTTAAGAAGAATAAACACAAACGAATTATCAAACAACACTTCAATATTAATACAATTGCTCAATAGCAATAGGGTTACAGAAACCTTGAAGTGTAAACAATACGTATGCTAAGATAATCGATATCTAACCCTAACCCTAGAACCTCCTTTTATAGCGTAAGGAGTCCTAGTCGGTTTACAAGACTTCCTATACAAGAAAAATATTCATACGTATCTTTTCTATACTTATCCTTAACATACTATACATATCTAATAAGCAGCAGAGTAATTCTTCTAGCAGCAGAGTCTTCGTAAGCTAGCAACAGAGTTACACTATGACTATTATCCCAAACAGCAGAGTTATCAAAACAGCAGAGTTAATACACTAATCAGCAGAGTCACATAACTATCCAGCAGAGTTATGTTTCTCGAATCAGCAGCATTTTAGACCCAACAATCCTCCCCTAAACTTGATATTTTTCTTCAAAAATCATCAAGTTTCCTTAAATCCAGCTAATCACCAGGAGGATGCTTCCAAACACTTTACTGTTTTGAAATCTTTGACTCCAGCAACTTTTTATATTCCTCAATTAGTTCAAATGCTTGATTATCTGCATCAAATGGTCTTTGTAATGTCAACTTACCAGGCTGCAACATTTGATACAGAATAGATGTACTGTTGTTGATGACATAATCCTTCTCCACAAGCATATACACAGTCACACCTATACATGATAAGAGATGAACTCCACAAGATTGATATAAATACCATTTCTGAACTGTGGAGCTTAATACTTCTTCCATTCAATACTTCTCTCATCTGGTTCAAACATATTCTTCAAGTAGTAATAATTTAGTCTTTCATACACCACCTCTGGTCTAGTATCACCATAATTCATCTTATAAAGATTCCAGAGTTGAGTAATATCATCCCTATCCATGTAGTGCAACATCTGAGAAAAACTAATATACCCCACACTTGAACCATTTGATCTCTTAATCACCCAGCATACTTGACTATCAGCTAGAACATCATGTGAATAGGAAATGATTGGATATTTTATTGATAAAGGAACTTCATTAAGTAACTCAGGCTCTTCTTGAGGTTCATGAACTGTGAGATCCATAACCTCTTTCATGTCATCTGCAGTCACTTCTTCATTCTCTAAATCACTATCCTCTTTCTCCGAATCACTCATCACTACTGACTGAATTCTTCTCTTCTTCCTACTCACCTGCTTTACTTTCCTTCTATATCTCTTTGTACCAGCAGAGGATTCAGTCATTACTTCAGCTTCAACAATAATTTCTTTCTCCTTTTCAACATCAGATACTATGGGCTTTAAAACACTTCCACTCCCAGATGCTTTCATATTGTCAGATCCCATAACTTCTGGATTTCTCTTCTTTTCAGAAACTTTTCTTGGATTAAGCTTAGCATAAGTTTCATAAAATTCCTTTTCAATTAAGGCATCTGACTTTCCTTTAAAATCCTTCATCTAATAACCTCTTGCATTCTTCAAGTAACCCCTTTCATATCATTAACCACTGCTTTCCTTGAAGGTGACTTAGGTTTGTAACCATGCTTCTGTGCTTCTTTAATCCTCATAATCAACTCTTCCCACTTAGCTAACCCATTCTTTCTGAGTATAAACTCAACAAGCTCTTTTGTCTTTTCATTTCCATCCAACTGCTCATCATTTGTTATCAACCTAGCTTCACCTCTTACAATCATATCAGAATCAATGAAATACAGCAATTGTTCATTTAATTCTTCTTGATTAACTTCTTTAAATGTAGAGCTTTCCATAAGTTCAAACTGATTTCTCTCTTCATCAGCTACAACACTTCTTGCATATTCTTCATCCTGAGCAATCTGAGCTTGTTCATCAGCCAACTTTTTCTTTCTTTCAAGCTTTTCAGTAGATTCAACAGCAGTTTGTTGTGATGGTGTGGGTGTTTTAGTTCCTTTGTTCATGTTCAGCAGTACTTGAGCTAAAGTCATCTGTTCATCATCTGAATCAGCAGAGTCCTTTACTCCTGCACTCTTCTCAGTATCATCAGCAGAAACCTTTAACCCATCAGCAGAGTGTTCTGCACCAGCAGAGTCAACCTTGTCACTCTCATCACCAACATTTTCAACAAAATCTTTAACAACCTCCCCTGAACCTATTACACCTTCCTGATCCTGATCCTGATCATTTACTACAGCCTCCTGATCATTCCTCCCCTGTTTGGAAGCATCCTCTTCCAAACTTGGTTTGGAACTCTTCTTTAGCCTCCCCTCAAGGTGTGTAACCCTTAGCTTAAGCCTTCTTATTTCAGCACCTTGAGTAGCTTTGACTGTCTTTAACTCCTTTCGAAGACCAAGGACCTCCTTTGACAATTTTGTACAATTATCCGTCAATTCTTTCAATTGTTTCATGATATCCTCACAACTTCGGTCTGTGTAACCTGACCCGAGAGGTTGATCATTGGAATTGGCATTATGTACTGGTGTTCTAACCGTCAAATCCTCAGTGTCATGTTCAATACTAGCATCAACACTTCGACCTGTGTGACCTGGTCCGAGAGGTGTATCATTTGCAATGTCAATATGTACATCAGTGTCCATCAATTCAATAGTTTCATCTCTGCCCTCATCACTTCGAGATGTGTTACCTTCTCCGAGAGGTGAATCTTGGGACGCAAACTCAGTCTCAACCCTAGGTCGAACATCTAAGCCCCCCATAGAAGCCATTTGGCTGGGGTTACCATCAGTTGTATTAAGTTCCTGATAACCTTCTACAAAAGATGTTGCCATGGTTGAGGTCTTAATTATGTTGACACTGTCCTGCTCAACTACTAAGTTGGAAACAGTAGTGCCAGCCTCTTCCATCATGATACCTCCAACACCTGTATCAGCCTCATCTGCTACCATACTAACATTGGCCTGAGGTAGCACAATGTTCTCAAGTGGTGAAGTCCTAGGTGATTGGGTGTTTTGGGTTTCATGTGACACTGATTCATTCAAACTTGTTGATGAGGATGTGTGATGGGCAGCTGTGGGTGTACCAGCCTCTTCATCCTCATTCACTGCAGCCACTACATTCAAGATGTGCTCAGTTCGGGGAGTTATAGTGCCAGAAAAACCTTTCCCATTCTTCTTTAAAAATGCAAACATCTTGATTGCCATTCTACTACAGGGCTCAACATTTACATGCCTCAATGGTTCCCTTAGCTGTCTGTTGATAATAAGTTGTAGAAACCTTGGGTACAAGTAAAACTTCTTCTTAACAAACTTCTTCATCCCCTCAAATATCATAGCAGAAAAATCAAAGGGCTGCCTGTAGCTAAACACACTAAAGCCATAGCTTGAGAAGCACTAAACTCACTCCATCCACCTACTTTGGGAAACAGGCAGTGTTGAAGTGTATGTAGCAAAAACTTCCAATGTGGACAGAGACGACCTTTCAAAAATGTACCACCAACCTCAGGTCTCTCATATCCAATATTCTCAAGCTCAGTCATAACAGTTTCTGGGGTAAGGGTAGGGCGTGTTGGTACGCCTGATAAGCACAAACTTCTCTTAATTGTTGTTTCACTAACTACAATATTCTCCCCATCTACACTATCTATCAATCGTTCCTCACCATCTAGTACATCCAACTTAACAGTTGACCAAAATTGTTTCATATGAGATGTATAAATGGTAGGATCAGCTGTTAACGCATACCTCAATCTAGACGCACTCAGAAAATCCATAACCTCATGAAATCCCGCAGCAGCAGAGACCTTACTCAGAAAGGCAATTTGATTATGTTCATCCGGAAACGTTCTGCGCGCCATTTGAATTGGGGGTTTTGGGTGAAATGATATGAATTAATGTTCTTGGGTGAGAATCAAATGTTGTTTTGAGCAATTAAAGGATAATGAGATCAAATTAGTTTATGAGACCGTTTTGATCTAATTAGGTTTAAGAACGCGCCAAAAGTTTCAATTTGACCCTTCAACTTTCAAACTCATCAGCAGAGTTGAGATAGTGTTGACCAAAAGTCAACATTCCCAATATAATCAAAATCACTTCCTTAAATACCATACCAACCCCTCATTGAAGTCCAAAAATCCCTTAAACTCTTTAAGCAAATCCCAATTCACAAACCCTAACTTAAAATCAACAAATCATGAGTTCATCAAAAGCTCCAATTATCGACATTTCCTCAGATTCATCATCAGACAATTCAGAGGGATGGGCAAGTTACTTTCCTCAAGGTTATCTTCCAAGTTCATCTTCAGCAAAACCAAAAGGCAAAGCGGTTGTCGAAGAGGAATATTCCGACCCACTTCCATCAACACCATCCTCCTTTGAAGATTCTGATGAGGATAAAAGGTCAAAGATCGATCCTCCACAGCATCCTTTGACCGCTGAGCTACAAAAACAGATGGAGAATGCCGCCGCCGCCTTTGCGAAGAGTGTCAACCTGCCTCATCCAAATCCAAGTACGGTTGAGCAGAAACCCCCTGTTCCAAAGAAGAAGAAGCAGCAGAAGAAATTAGCTCCCTCAACAAGCCAACAGCAGAGTCCACCTCCACGATCAGTAGTACTTGCTCTCCCTTGTCCAAGGGTGTCAGAGGCCATGGGCACTAGGGGTCCTCGTAGCAAGGTCATGCCTGACTTTGCTAGAATTTAGGTTGTAAATGTGTGAAGCTTGTTGTCTTTTGATCTTTCTTTTGAATAGCATGAATGTATGGTAACTGTATGATGTACTTATGCCTTTATTATCAATGAACTTCCTCTTTTCATGCTGTACTTGATTGTGTATGTATATGTATCTGCAAAAGGTTAGTAGCAAACAACAAACACAAGCAAGAATATTCCATAATAGCAGCAGAGTAGCATAGCAGC
Organism: Artemisia tridentata subsp. tridentata; assembly: GCA_021014915.2. NCBI lineage: Eukaryota > Viridiplantae > Streptophyta > Magnoliopsida > Asterales > Asteraceae > Artemisia > Artemisia tridentata. Next base: position 244,469,250 of record CP139506.1, on the reverse strand, counting down.
AGACAACTAAACAGCAAACAACTTAACAAACAGCAACTTTTGACTTAACAAACAGCACAAATCCTTACAAAACTTTACAAAAACATACAGAGATAAGATGGTTAAAGATTAAAGATTTGTCATGCCAATACTAGCAACTAAAAATTGAAATCTACTTATATCAAAACTTTTGGTAAGTAAATCAGCAACATTGTTGTCAGTATGTATTTTAACCACTTGAATAAGCTTTTTCTCATAACAATCTCTAATAAAATGATGTCTTATCTCTATGTGTTTTGTTTTAGAATGAAAAACAGGATTTTTGATAATACACATTGTGCTGTTGTTGTCAATAAAAATTTTTGTGTTCATAAAATTGTACCCATAATCCAGCAATTGGTTCTGAATCCAGAGCACTTGTCCACAGCAGCTAGAAGCAGCAACATACTCTGCTTCAGTTGTCGAATTAGCCACCACTGTTTGTTTCTTACATTGCCAAGAGATCAGCCTATGTCCAAGGTACTGACAGCCTCCAGTGGTTGACTTTCTATCCAAAGTAGCTCCAGCATAGTCACTATCTGAGTATGCTATCAAGTCAAATGGTGAATTATTAGGATACCAAAGACCCAATTTTGGTTGACCCTTTAGGTACCTAAAAATTCTTTTGACTACTTCCAAGTGTGAAACTTTTGGGGACACTTGAAATCTAGCACAAGCACACACAGAAAACATGATATCTGGCCTTGAAGCAGTCAGATACATCAATGAACCAATCATTGATCTATACAAATGTACATCAACCTCTACCCCATCTTCATCCTTGAGCAAAGGTTTGTTTTTGTCCATTGGTGTCTTAGCTGCCTTCACATCTTTGAAACCAAATTTCTTTAACATATCAGCCACATACTTGTCTTGGCTAATAAAAATCCCATCTGACTTCTGCTTTACTTGAAGCCCTAAAAAGAAAGTCAGTTCTCCCATAGAACTCATCTCAAACCTGCTGTGCATAAGCTTCTCAAATCCTTCACATAACACCTTATTTGTAGACCCAAAAATGATATCATCTACATAAACCTGAACAAGTAGGATATCCTTTTTGTCTTTCTTAATGAACAAAGTTTTATCAATGGTTCCTCTGCAAAAACCATTGTGTAACAAATACTGTGATAAGGTGTCATACCAAGCTCTAGGAGCTTGATGTAGTCCATACAGTGCTTTCTTCACCTTGTAGACCCTATCAGGATACTTAGGATCTTCAAACCCAGGTGGTTGCATCACATAAACCTCTTCAGGTATCTTTCCATACAAAAAAGCAACTTTTCACATCCATTTGATACACAGGAAAATTCTTGTATGAGGCATATGCCAAGAAAAGTCTGATAGCCTCCAGTCTTGCAACTGGAGCAAATACCTCATCATAGTCTATCCCTTCTTCCTGAGTGTATCCCTGAGCCACCAATCTAGCCTTGTTTCTGATAACAATACCTCTTTCATCTCTTTTACATCTGAACACCCATTTTGTACCAATTGCCCTTTTTTCCATTAGGCAAATCAACTCATGTCCAGACCTCCTAAAGCTTGAACTGCAGCAACTCCTCTTGCATAGCTTCAACCCAACTTTCATCCTTCAAAGCCTTGTGAATGGTCTTGGGTTCTTCTTGAGATAAGAAACAGGCAAACATGCAATTTTGTAAATCCTTGTGGCTATTCCTCTTTTTAAGTGTTTGAGCAAACATTCCTTGATCAAGCAAATCACTCAACCCTTTTGATTTACTTCTAGTCTGAACAGCAGAGTGAACATCACCAATTATCTGCTCCTTTGGATGATTCTTGTGGATTCTGGTTGTAGGAGTGGGACTAACAGGTATATCAGTCTCCAAATTTGATAAATCACCTTCAGCACCAAAAACATCAACAACTTCATCATCAGTATCCACATATACTTCTTGTAATTCAGGCATCTCATCAGCAGAATCATCATTAGAATCACCATCATTATCAGTAGAGTCCATTGGCATAGCAGCAGAGTTACCAAACCTAACAACAGAGTGTTTGGGCCTAACAACAGAGTGTTTTGGCTTAACAGCAGAGTGTTTTGGCCTGGCAGCAGAGTTTAGAGAACTGCTGCTATGGTTATTCCCTTGTTGCCCATCCACTTCTGACTCTTTATTCCTTTCCTTATCATCATTCTTGACATCATGAGAAGGTTCATCAACACCTTCTACATCAACCTTTGGAACTTCCTTATTAACAGCATCACCATCTGAACTCACTTTCTCTTTATCAGTTGGAGAGAAGTACTGATCAAATGTGCTCCTTTCAATCAAAACAAACTCCTCTGCAGATCCATCCATCTTTGCTTGTGTACCTGCATTAGGGTTAGTTTGTGTACCTGCAGACATGTTAGTAGTACCTGCAATGACTGGTTGATAATTCATACTCTTGGTTAAAGAATCAATATCAAACATCCACTCAGGACCTTTTCCATCAACATTAGGTGTGGTTTCTCTAATTCTAACATGCAAATTTTCCACCACATGCCCAGTTCTTTGATTGAAAACCCTAAAAGCCTTACTTTCAGTAGAGTATCCAACAAAGTAACCTATGTCTGCTTTCTCACTAAACTTGCCTAAGTGGTCAATGGTGTTTAGGATAGTGACAGGACACCCAAATGGTCTAAAGAAATCTATCAGAGGTTTCCTACCATGCAATAACTCATAAGGGGTCTTATTGTGAGGTTTAAGTATCTTAGTTCTATTTTGCACATAACAAGCAGTGTTGACTGCTTCAGCCCAAAAGATAGTGGGTAACTTAGACTCTGACAACATAGTCCTAGCAGCCTCAATTAATGTTCTATTCCTCCTCTCAGCCACACCATTCTGCTGAGGAGTTCTAGCTACACTAAATTGTCTAGTTATCCCTTTTTCCTCACAGAACTGATTCATCACTTGATTCTTAAATTCAGTTCCATTATCACATCTGATGATTTTAACCTTGTGATTAAATAGGTTTTCTATCCTTGTAATAAAAGCCTTAAGAATGCCAGGGGTCTCATTCTTAGTAGCTAAGAAGAATACCCAAGTAAACCTACTGAAATCATCAGTGACCACTAAGCCATACATTTTTTTGTTCAAACTATTCACATAAGTGGGTCCAAATAGGTCCATGTGTAACATAAACAAATGTTCAGTTATAGAATTCACCAATTTGGACTTACAAGATGCTCTATGTTGCTTTCCCATTTGGCAAGCAACACATACTTCAGGATTCTCAAAAACCTTTGAAGGTAATCCTCTGACCAAGTTCCCTTTCACCAACTTGTTGATAGCCTTGTAGTTCAGATGTCCAAGCCTTCTGTGCCAAAGTTTGGATTCATCAATAGTGGCTTTGGCAAACAGACAAGTTAAATCTCTTTTGGGAATAATGTTCTTTATGTCCACACTGTATATGTTGTCATTTCTAGGGACTTTAAGAAGTACCAATTTATCATCAGGTATCTTAAAGTCGGGAGATAAGATAAGACATTCAGTGTATGTAAAAAGAACAAAATTCTTTCTGTCACACATTTGTGAGACACTAAAAAGATTGAACTTTAAGCCATTCACCAAATACACTTTCTCAAAATCCAATTTTCCAGTTCTGATTATGCCTTTACCAACAATTTTTCCTCCTTTAGGATCATTCCCAAAGGCAACATATCCACCATCCAGAGCTTCAAAATTCTCCAAATTGCTTTGGTCTCCTATCATGTGTGAAGAGCATCCACTATCAAAAATGCATTTATCCTTTAGCTCCTTTTGTAGATTGCTCTGCACAAAAAGTAAGAGAATTAGTTTCTCTTTGGGACCCAAGCCATTACTGACTTGGATCTACCTTGTGCATCAAAGTAGTCAAATTTCTTCAACTGCATTGGTGCACTGCTGTGTCTGAGAACATGATCCAAAACTTTAACTTTAGGTTTCTAGACCCAGCAAGCTGAGGCTTTAACAGCATAAAAATGATTGCCCACAACAGTATCAGTAACAACTTTAGGCAAAACAGCAGAGTCTGCCTTAACAGCAGAGTTTGCCTTAACAGTAGAATCAACTATATCCTTCTTTATGGGCACTGTTGGTGCAATAGGAGAGATAACTCTAGAAGTACCATCTCTCATCAAGACTTCCCTAGGAACCATGTTTCTTTTGGGATTAGGGTGAGTCTTTCTAGCAAAGTTTCTATTGTTCACCCTTGAGTATTGGTTCCAAGCTGGTTTCTTATAGCACTCATCTTGTAGATGTTCAAAACTACCACAACAATAACATGCCTTCTTAAGTAATTGAAAATCAGTACCTAATTTATGTGAAACTAGGTTGTTCCAATTTCTCTGATTTCCCCTAGGCAAGTTATTTGTTCTTTTAGGATATACTCTAGGTGTGTTTTCATACTCAGCCATCTTCCTAGAGATACCTTTACCAAACCTAGGCTTAACAAAATTAACCTTTTTAGCCCTAGGTACTTTTGATTCAACAACAGTAGGAATTTCTTCCTTTTTGTTCTTAGAGGTTGAATCAGATTCTACTTCATCATCATCACTGTCAGACACCCAATCTTCAATCAGGGGTGCTTGTTCATACTTCTTTACCTCAACCTTAGGTGACTCTATTTCTTTTTCACTAGTTTCAACTACAGGTTTAGCCCCAGACTCAGATATGAAAGTTAATGTCCTAGTGGGAGGGGCATTGGCACTAAGTTTCATAGGGTGAGCAACAGCATTATATCCTAAACCACTTCCTGGTTCTGCAAAGTGTCTACCTATTGGTTTACTGAGAATATCAGTGGCATATTGTTGTTTTTCAACCCTAACTATGTGTTTTTCAGTCTCACTAATAGCTGAAACTCTAGCCTGTTCAGCCTCTTCTACTTTTTCCATAAGAACCTTAATCTCATCATCTTTCTTGATAATTTCATTTTTCAGAATAGTGATCTGATCAAGGTATTCAATTTCAGCCTTTTTATAAAATTCTAGCTTCTCTTCTAAGTTCTTTAAACCATATGCATAACTAAGATTATCTAGCTTAAGTGTTTCATTTTCCATCTTAAGGTTTCCATTGCTAGACTTAAGAATCTCAATTGTATCAGAACATGATTTAAATGAACAAGATGATTCATTGGATACCTCAGAGTCTGATCCAGAAGAAGAATAGGCCATGAGAGCAAAATGCTGTACTTCAGTTTCCTCTTTAGCTATCAATGCACAATTTGGACCATCCTCAGCATGATCACTCCAATCATAATCTCCTAACCCATCACATGATACCATAGCAGTAGTAGAATTTGGCTCTTCATCAGCAGACTTCTTGAAATTCTCATTGCTTCTTTTTGGTGCTTTGCATTCTCTTGCAAAGTGTCCTTTCTTTCTGCAGTTAAAACATTCAGCCTTTGACTTGTCAAATCCCACACTCTTGTTCCTTCTGAACTTCATCTCTTTTCCAGTTCGCTTAAGAAACCTTCTTGCCCTCATAGTAAGCATTGCAAACTGCCATTGCATATCAATCTCCTCAACATCATCAGGATCAAGTTCATCCAGATCTTGAGGCATGACTGAAGTACTTGTAGTAAGTTCAGCCAAATAAGCACAAATTGCAGCATCACTGATAGTGTTGGTGTTAGAAGAGTCAGCAGCAGAGACATGTGAGCCAACAGTAGGAGCAAAAGCACCAGCAGCAGAGTGCTGTTCTTGATGTCTACCAGTATTCTTGCTGTTTGAGGAAACAAAAGCAAGATTATTTGTGGTAGAAGATGAGCTTGACAATCCTTTAACTTCAGATTCATACACCTTCAAGTTGTTATACAGATCATCCAATGTCATAGTATCAAAATCTTCCTTATGTCTCCAAACCACTGTATGAGTGTTCCATTCAGAAGATAGACTTCTCCGAAACTTTAGATTGACATCCTCTTGAGATGGCTCAATCTTCAAAAGAGCCATCTGACTGGTTAGCTTATGAAGTCGATCATAAGTTCCCTCAATGTCCTCAGAACTTAAAGCAGTGAAAGTTTCAAACTGATGCTTCAGTAGATTCTTTCTTGATTTCTTGGTAGCTTCATTCCCACCAAATCGAAGTTCGATTGCTTCCCATAACTCCTTAGCAGACTCAATATGATTAAAGCTCAACTGATAATCATTAGGTATTCCCATCATGAGAATACTGTGAGCCTTAACCTCCAATCTTCTCTGTGCTTTCTCCTCACTTGTCTTGAGAGTCAAGACTGATCCAGTAGCAGTCTTGGTTTGCACACTGTCGCCATGAAGAATAACTTCCCAAAGTGAGTAATCAACCATTCTTATGTACTGTTGAATCCTCATCTTCCAGATCTCATACTCTCCAGTCTTGAGCATGGGAACCCTTGATGCAGTAACCATGTGTGTAGAGTCGAATCCATTGCTTACTGTGATGATTAGCAAATCTTGTATTCAAAAATTCTTCTTGGTACCAGTTTCTAGATCACAAGCTCTGATACCACTTGTTGATCCAATTGAGCTTCACGATCTTATTAATTACTTTAGATAAATCTAAGGTAATCGGTATAGAAACTGATCTTGAGTTGTATATCAAATATTATGCGGAAACTAATACTTGATCTTAAGAAGAATAAACACAAACGAATTATCAAACAACACTTCAATATTAATACGATTGCTCAATAGCAATAGGGTTACAGAAACCTTGAAGTGTAAACAATACGTATGCTAAGATAATCGATATCTAACCCTAACCCTAGAACCTCCTTTTATAGCGTAAGGAGTCCTAGTCGGTTTACAAGACTTCCTATACAAGAAAAATATTCATACGTATCTTTTCTATACTTATCCTTAACATACTATACATATCTAATAAGCAGCAGAGTAATTCTTCTAGCAGCAGAGTCTTCGTAAGCTAGCAACAGAGTTACACTATGCCTATTATCCCAAACAGCAGAGTTATCAAAACAGCAGAGTTAATACACTAATCAGCAGAGTCACATAACTATCCAGCAGAGTTATGTTTCTCGAATCAGCAGCATTTTAGACCCAACATAATATAACAAACCTAAATATATTTTCATTTCATAATTGACAGATCATTCTTTAGGATATAGAGATGGACAGTAGACCTCATCTCAGAATGCTCTAAACTGGCTCGAAAAACTCACGAAAACCAAGGCTCTAGATCCATATGTTTTCATTACCAAAGAACTACTTGGTTTTTCTCATTTTACAAAATTTAATGAAACTGGTAAAGTGTCCATTATCTAACCCGTTCATTTTACCAGCTTCATTAAATTTTATTAAATCAGAAAACCAAACGGTGATACAAGCAAATTAATGTATTTTCTATTATTTTATTCTAATTCGTATCATCATTATTTTGTTACAGGAAGAACAAAGGGTGATAAAAGCAAAAATAAGAATGAAACTGCAATAAATTAATGATGAAGAGGAAAGAATGATAAGAATGCAAGAGACGAGCTCTACAAGTGGCGTAACGGGACTGATTATTTCTCATGAGCAGGTATGTGTCTGCAAGTGGCGTAACGGCACTGATTAGCTGAAACTCATGGTTATATCTTTACATCGATATATCGTGACCTCTCATGACATTATTTGTATCTTTACATCGCTATATAGTAGCCGACACAAGCTTCTTATAAGACGTTTTGCAATTATAACTTAAGTGAACAACCCCCCCCCTACACCCCCCACCGAGCTCTAATGGATTTGTAGATGGTTATTAATACAACTTTTGTTGGACTAAGACTGTGATATAATTAATACTTCGGATGCTATTTGAATAGGATTCATTGCGTTTGTATAAAGTTGGTTTTTATATAGAAAATAAATATGTGATGATGATTTCAGGTTCGTGCAGCTTATAAGTGTGCATTATTGAGATTTCACCCAGATCGATCTTCAAATGGTAACATGTGTGAATAGGTTGAAGCTGAAGAAAGTTTAAGCTTTTTTTTTAAATGAAGGGAAAACTGTCGGTATGACCGATATGCAGGTATTCCATTATTTGTTTCATCTGGTCTTAGTTTAGTATACACAAATGAAAATTGTATGGTATTTTGGAAGTTTAAGTAAATATATACACAAGCCATGCTAATCAGTGTAGTTTTAGGCATATTGTTATGTTTGCTTAAATTTGATCAGATAGTAGGAAGGTATTTGGATGCCTATGAAGGGGATAAAAACAATCATTAAAGCATAGATCTGAATGGAAGGATGTTATCAACATAGTGAAAAGTCCGTCCAAGAACAACATATGTGGTAGTCTTTAAACAAGATATAGGCACGTTACACTTCTACATGAATTGGCATGTTATTTAAGCATATCACTAAAGAAGTATGTATCCATTGTTGCTAATTGATCTCGATCTCGAATAGAGTTTTATTATAATAACAGTAGTCTTGACTCTTGAGCATCCTTGGAATTGTAATTTTACTGTTATAAGATGTGTTACCCTTAAGATCCAAAACTTTAAATGGGTGGAACGGGTCGAAAGTCACCAAGTGTATTTTCAGTTCAAAATATTACCACGCATAATAAGGTTGAATAATATTCTAAATCATAAAATAGATGATTTGAAAGGTTGAATTCTGATTAATAAAGAAAAATTTAGCTACTTTCAAAATGTTTGTTCATGCATTCATTTGACCCATTTTTGTTTTACTTATTTTGTTTTAGTGGACAGTGAAATTGCACTCTACATAATTGATATATCTGGTATATGAGGACTGTTAGCCATTCAAATAAGCTCACGAGCCCCGACAAATGCACACTGCAAAAAAATTTAGAAGCCTTCAGAAGTTAGCAAATGTCGTAATTAATATACATTAGTGGTTAACAAGTATTTTCAGTTTCTATTTAGGATAATGATATTGGTGAACCCAAATTACTTGTCAAGCATCCATGAACACCCTGTTTCATTGAATATGGTTGTCCAATTATGGACACATTCAGGCAACTAATAATTTATAGAGGTAAATTTGTGCCTGTTGAATCCATATTCGGTATCCGTATCCGAATAGGATATTTGTGTTGATAATTTTCATGTATTTATGTAGGGAGATGATAAAAGAGAACAGCTTAAGAACCTTCAGTATAGTGTGTTTTGCCGTAATAAAAGGTAGTACGAGCATTTTAATGACGTAAAAATTATTAGTGTCATTATGCCAAAAAGCTTTTTTTTTTTTTATTCAGACTAAGTTATATAGTGGTAAAATAAAATATCAAAAACTCATTGTTTGACCATACTTTTGATATCTGTTTTGAAGAGAACTTGATATCAGGAATTTTTCACACGGACAACTCTATGTATCCGTATCAAGAGAAAGAGCACGAAGGGTCTAAAAGTGTTATATTGCGATAAAGATGGCAACTATTACAATTCTACAACAATCGTGGTCTATAAAGTAGTCCTTCATCGACTATAAGTTTGTTCTTATTTCTTAGCTACTTTTTGTTTAAACAATCAATGTTATTTAGTTTCCTTGCGGATGTTTTGCAAATGACATTTTACTTTAACTTTTTGGTTTTTAATATTATATAATTTAACATTATTTTCTATTCACCATTTTACTACATCTTTTATATTTTTAACAATTTTTAAAGCTAGCCGCCCAATAATGTGTTTGCGCAACATATACCAAGGAGGTAGTTTATGTAATGGTACAAGGTTACAAATTGTTAGGATGGGGATCAATAATATTGAGGCAAAGATCATATCTGGTGGTCAATTAGGGACAGTTGTCGTTATTCCTCGCATGAATATTAGCCCGTCCGATAAGAAGATGCCTTTGCAGCTTAGCAGAAGACAATTTCCGATATCTATTTGTTTTGCCATGACAATTAACAAAAGTCAAGGACAAACAGTATCCAAGGTCGGTCTTTACCTGGAATGTCCGGTTTTTACCTACGGACAACTATATGTAGATGTATCAAGAGTTAAAAGCAAGAAAGGTCTGAAAGTGTTATGCTGTGATAAAGACGGCAACTATTTTAATTAGGCGCAATTTCATATCTCCCCTCCTTTTAGTTGAAAATTTAATATATACCCAAACATGCATTAAAAACATTGTACATTATGCATTCAATACTTGCACTTTGGGTATATATGAAATTAATCATGAAAGTAGGGTGATATATGAAATTAATCCTTGCAATTACACAACAAACGTTTTGTATTAAGAAGTCCTTCACAGGCTTTAATTTTTTTATTGATTTTTTATTTTTTTTACTTTTTGATTGTAGATGTTTACTCTTTATAAATAAGAAACTTAATATTATTTACCTTCGGTCAGTTTTTAATTTAAAAATATCCATTGTACGACATTTATATTCTTAATAATAAGACTTAATGCTAGCGCCCCATCGGGGCGGGCCTAAGGCTAGTAAGTTATAAACTAAAATGAGTGAATGAAATGAAATACGGGCCCATTAATTTAAAAAAAAAAACGAATAATGTCAGTGAAACCTTTACAAAACCTGGGTCCTTATAGTGGATTCATTTCTGAAACATTTTTAGTAACGAACCCAAACCGGTGGACTCATTTTTACATACCAAACATCACATTAATGTCTTTTCAACTCAAAATCTAATCAAAAGGAGGATACCAAACAGCACCTTATTGTATCTACCGATTTGTGTGCAATATTTAAAGTTTGATTTTTTGAAATAAATGTGCCTAAATGCAATGCATTGGCCCCTATAAATTCGAATTCAAATTTTTTGTAACAACTACATTATAATTATTTTGAGGACAAATTATTTGGTAAAATGATGGGATTTAATTTTGGCCGCAGTTTGGATTGAGCTTCAAGAATATGAGATTGAGTATTATATTCGGATAGATTCTTTTTTTTTTGTTTTTTTTTTTTTTTTTTTTTGGTTATAACAATCGTGCTAGTTATTGGTGAACTCAATTCAAAAAATAAAATCTTACTTCTTTATCGTCTACAAGATTCATTTTCATTTCACACCAAAATTAAATCGCCATAAGATAGTTGTGAAGTGTGTTTCAAGTCATTCGTACCTTTTCTTTTTATTATCGTTTGGTTTTTTTATTTACTTTGTGACAAAATCATATTTCTAGCACTTTTCCTTTGTGCTTGTAAAGTGTTAAGTTTTCTATAGTATTTCGGAGTTTGATTTAGTGTCGAAAGTTTCGTTCTTTTTGCTTTAAATTAGTTTTATCCTCGTTTTACTTATTTACACCTTATCGAAATAGCTCAACTTTCCTTTAAAACATTAAAGCTTTGAACTTTATTATTATTTAGGAGTTTTTAAAGGTTTTTGATCATAAGAAACAATTTTAAAAGTTGTTTTTCATTGAAAAAACGTGTCTTTTGAAAACTGTACTATTATTTCAATTCCAGTTAGGGTTTGTCGAAATTGAAGATTGAGGGTTTATCGAAATTGACAACTAGGGTTTATCGGAATTGGACTTCAGAGGTTATCGGAATTGGACTTCAGAGTTTATCGAAATTGCACTTCAGGGTTTATCGGAATTGATACTCAGTTGACTCCTCGCTTGTATAAGCTTGTGAAAATACTTCGACTTAGTGGAAATCTCCTTGCTTGTATAAGTTAGTGAGATACTATCGGAATTGCCAATTGTTATCGCAATTGGATAATCCGTCGGAATTGCAATATTGCTGTCGCAATTGTAACATTCATAGCAATTCAGATTAAGGCAACATTCAGTCGAAATTCATTCATTTTGTCGGAATTGGATATATCCAACGCAATTGTAACTTTTTCGCAATTCAGACAACTTTCTGTCGCAACTGGATCAATCGTGAACAGTGCTCATCGAAATTTAAATGTGAATAGTAATTATCTAAATTCCAACTTAACCAAAACCAAACTTCGGGCCTGTTTACTAAATTCCCTTAGCTAAGGCATGTGGGTCCCACGTTCCATATGAGGCTCTTATTGGGGAGGGCTTCATAATTTTTGCCTTGTGGATTAAGACCAAACAAGGGAATTAGTGGGTCCCATTTAAAAAAGAAATACTATTAAATTGCTTGGTCCACTATCTTTCCCCATTAAGAAAAAAGTAAACAAGGCCTTCATCTACTTCAACATACTTCATGATATCTTCAAAAGATCTATCACAAATACACAAGTTAATCTTTAAGTATCTTTCTTAAAAAAATAAATAAAATAAATAAAAAATAAAAAGAAAAAAAGGATCAAAAAAAGAGTTAGAAAATCTAAGAAAAACGGTATAAAAACTGACAAAAACGTATAAAAACGGACAAAAACATAAGAAAACGGGCGAAAACGTATAAAAACATACGAAAACGTATTAAACAGATGAAAACCTATAAAACGAATGAAAAACTTTAAATTATAAATGACCGTTATTATAAAGGATCGACGATGCCAACGATCGTTAGCCAAAATCGCTAACGTGTAAGTGATAACATAATCTACTTAACACCATTTAAAAAAAGGACCACGAGTGTTATTCTTTGGCAAAGATAGGGACTGACCATGCAACTTTAAACATTGAGGGACGGTAGATGAAATTTTCGCCAAACCACTAGGACCATTTATGTAATTTACTCTTATTATAATGATCATGTATACTAAAAAATTCTCGAATGAAAACTAAGCCGTTTCTTTTTCTTTACGATAAAAACTATTCCGTAATTCATTGGTGATCCAAGATGACTTTGTTTTGGCCTGCCACATCAACTTTCTCTCTCCGGCGACCTTCAGACGACCAAGTAACTACAACAGCAAATTTATTTTATTTTATTATTATTATTATTATTATTATTATTATTATTATTATTATTATTATTATTATTATTATTAATTTATTTTTTTATTTACTTTGCAATACATTTTCTGGCATTTTGTGAGTTACACACACGGTCGAATTTTCGACCGAGTTTTGCAAATTGTCATACAACCACCTAGCACGACCTTCAACCCACAATAGAGCGACCGACGAAGACCAAGGAGTCTACCGAACCATTGTGCATAGCCTTAGAATTAACAAATCATTGAATTCACTTTGTCTAATAAACTATATTAATTATATCTTCTATTCTATTATATGTGTTTTTTGAGTTTTAAGAGAGTAATGATGATCAACTTTATTTCAATCATAAATAGTTTTTGTAATGTTTTTTAGCCTCCTATGTTTCTTGCCAAGTTATTGCATCTATTAGCATTCATTATGTATGATTTAAAAATTGATTTTTTTATATCTAATTGTTGAATTTTGGGTGAGTAATGATATTCAACTTAATTTCAATCTCAATTATTATCCATACTGTCTTTTGGCGTCTTTGGTTTCTTTGCCAAATAAGGGCCCCTTATAAGAAAAACTGTATAAAAACAGACAAAAACGGACAAAAATATAAGAAAACGGGTGAAAACGTATAAAAACATACGAAAACGTATTAAACAGATAAAAACGTATAAAACGAACGAAAAACTTTAAATTATAAATGACCGTTATTATAAAGGATCGACGATGCAAACGGTCGTTAGCCAAAAGGGCCAACATATATGTGATAACAAAATCTATTTAACACCAGTTAAAAAAAGGACCACGAGTGTTATTCTTTTGAAAAGATATGGACTGACCATGCAGCTTTAAACATTGAGGGACGGTAGATGAAATTTTCACCAAACCACAAGGACCATTTATGTAATTTACTCTTATTATAATGATCATGTATACTAAAAAATTCTTAAATGAAAACTAAACCGTTTCTTTTTCTTTACGATAAAAACTATTCCGTACTTCATTGGTGATCCAAGATGAATTTGTTTTGGCCTGCCACATCAGCTTTCTCCCTCCGGCGACCTTCAGACGACAAACTATCCACAACAGATTTTTTTTTTTTTTTTTTTTTTTTTTGAATTATTATTTTTTTATTTACTTTGCAACACATTTTTTGGCATTTTGTGAGTTACACACTCGGTCGAATTTTCGTCCGAGTTTTGCAAATTGTCATACAACGACCGAGCACGACCTTCAACCCACAATAGAGCGACCGACGAAGACCAAAGGGTCGACCGAACCATTGTGCATAGCCTTAGAATTTACAAATCATTGAATTCACATTGTCTAATAAACTATATTAAATATATATTCTATTCTATTATATCTGTTTTTTGAGTTTTAAGTGAGTAATGATGATCAACTTTATTTCAATCATAAATAGTTTTTGTAATGTTTTTTAGCCTCCTATGTTTCTTGCCAAGTTATTGCATATATTAACATTCATTATGTATGATTTAAAAATTGATTTTTTTATTTCTAATTGTTTAATTTTGGGTGAGTAATGATAGTCAACTTGATTTCAATATCAAATATTATCCGTACTGTCTTTTGGCGTCTTTTGTTTCTTTGCCAACTAAGGGCCCGTTTGGTTTGTTAAGGGGTTTGGATATGGATTTGGATTTGGATTAAGATTTGGATTTGTATTTGGATTTACTTTAAGTTTTAAGATAAAAAAATAGGAGAGAAAAGATATATAAATTATATAATATTTTTATTTTAAATATAGATAAATAAAATATAATCAAATTTATTGTTTTATAATAAGTTATAAACTAAAATGAGTGAATGAAATGAAATACGGGCCCATTAATTTAGAAAAAAATGAATAATGTCAGTGAAACCTTTACAAAACCTGGGTCCTTATAGTGGATTCATTTCTGACACATTTTTAGTAACGAACCCAAACCGGTGGACTCATTTTTACATACCAAACATCACATTAATTTCTTTTCAACTCAAAATCTAATCAAAAGGAGGATACCAAACAGCACCTTATTGTATCTACCGATTTGTGTGCAATATTTAAAGTTTGATGCAATGCATTGGCCCCTATAAATTGGAATTCAAATTTTTTGTAACAACTACATTATAATTATTTTGAGGACAAATTATTTGGTAAAATGATGGGATTTGATTTTGGCCGCAGTTTGGATTGAGCTTCAAGAATCTGAGATTGAGTATTATATTCGGACAGATTTTTTTTTCTTTTTTTTTTTTTGGTTTATTGGATATAACAATCGTGCTAGTTATTGGTGAACTCAATTCGAAAAACAAAATCTTACTTCTTTATCGTCTACAAGATTCATTTTCATTTCACACCAAAATTAAATCGCCATAGGATAGTTGTGAAGTGTGTTTCAAGTCATTCGTACCTTTTCTTTTTATTATCGTTTGTTTTTTTTTATTTACTTTGTGACAAAATCATATTTCTAGCACTTTTCCTTTGCGCTTGTAAAGTGTTAAGTTTTCTATAGTTTTTCGGAGTTTGATTTAGTGTCGAAAGTTTCGTTCTTTTTGCTTTTGTGGAAAACTAGAAGGGGGGTTGAATAGTTTTACATCTTTTTAATTTATTATAAAACTTTTGTTTACTTTTAAAAACTTAGATTCAAGTTTGTTATGAAAAATAAAACTTGAACCTTATTATTAGTTATATATGTATTCTTTTGAATTGATTGTAAAAGTTTTGGTTTCTTGAATGGAGTTTCAAATTGATCTTTATGTGAAGTCGACCTCTAAGTAATACTAACAATTATATAAGCCTATGTGTATAAAAGTAATGACGATGTAAGTAAAGAAATAAATAAGGGATGGAAAGATCTAACCGAGACACGAGAGATTTATAGTGGTTCGGCTACAAGGACACCTTCCTTGCCCTACTCCACTTCCCGAGCACCAAGCTCGAGAGTTTTCTTCACAACTTCAATAAGCTCCCTTATGGCGGAGAAAACCTTACACGACTTTGGCTTACACCGGCTTAACGACACAAAGCTAAATGTCGAGTTCTAATCGTAGCTAGAACCAATCTCACAACTTCACAACACAACTTCTTCACGACTTATTCACAAAGGCTTCACGACTTGAATTTTAGAACTTCACGACTAGGACTTCACGACTTCAATACGACCGCTTCATAACTTCTATGCTACGGCTTCACGAGTTCAACACAAGGACTTCACTACTAGGACTTCACGACTTCAACACGACCGCTTCACAACTTCTATGCTACTGCTTCACGACTTCAACACTAGGACTTCACGACAAGGACTTCACAACTTCAACACGACCGCTTCACAACTTCTATGCTACGGCTTTACGACTTCAACACTAGGACTTCACGACCTCTACCTTACGGCTTCGCGACTTCTATGCTACGGCTTCACGACTTCTACACAACGACTTCACGTCTTCTAAGCTACGGCTTCACAGCTTCTACACCACGGGTTCACGACTTCTACACCACGGCTTCACAACTTCTACACTATGTCTTCACAACTTCTACTCTATGACCTCAG
Source organism: Artemisia tridentata subsp. tridentata (assembly GCA_021014915.2). Taxonomy (NCBI): domain Eukaryota; kingdom Viridiplantae; phylum Streptophyta; class Magnoliopsida; order Asterales; family Asteraceae; genus Artemisia; species Artemisia tridentata. The sequence continues at coordinate 244,452,927 of CP139506.1, read as the reverse complement.
AACTTCTATACCACAACTACTTATACAACTTCTTCACTACTTACACACAACACTAATCTACTATACACACCTTACACACAAATGAATGAATGATTTACAAACTTTGTTAAACTAACAACTTAAGTAACAAGATGATACTTAGTTGTAATACTTCTAATCTTGATTGATAGAAGTATTCTTCTTTTGCACTTGGATAGATGAAGCTTGGATCACTTGGAGACCAATGCTTAAGAGAATATGATCAAAGGATTTTAGAAAGTATTTACAAGGATTAGAGAGGATTTTGAACAGAAAGTTTGGGGTGCAAAAGGTGAGTAAAAATCCAGGGGAAGGCTGGTATTTATAGGCAGAAAAACTGGACAGCTGGGAGCTACTGGAGCGTGGCGGGCCCCCTTAAATAGGGGGCGGTCCCCTTAATTTTAAGGGGGCCGCCTAGCATAATTAAGGGGGCCGCCCTCCCTAGTCGTTGCTCAATTTTGTCTTTTTGTGGGGAAGGTTTTTCTGGAACATTTTTACTGATTTTGGTTGAAAATTTGAATTCATAAATTTATAATGAATTAAAACTTTTTATTTATTACCAAAAATGTTTTTCTAAAGGATATAAAATGTTTTTGACATTTTATAAAAAATCTAGTGTTTAAGAAAATGTTCCTTTGATCATATGATGCATTAAGCATTAGTTCATTCATACCTTAAGTGATTTGAGTTGTAGAAATAGATATTTACAACTAAATACTTGTTTACGTCATAATTTTCCGATTAATGATTTTACATTTTGTGATTATCAAAACGTAGAGATATCGAAAAATATTAATAATGTGTTTAGGCATTATTTATATCAACAATCTCCCCCTTTTTGATGATTACAAAATCTAAACTCATTAAATCTAAAAATTAGTTTTTAGACAAGTATTTAGTGAGTTTACATCTATTTCTCCCCCTTTTTGTAGAATCAAAAAGGTTTAACCGACAAGTTTTAAGCGTAAAAGTGTCGTATGAGAACTCCCCCTTGATGTGTACTCCCCCTCGTTTGGGGGTACCAAGGAAACGAGCTATGGAACTCTTGCAAGAAAAATGTTAGAAGCACAAGTATATGTAATAACAATAAGCAAGCATATAGAATAAGAGCATTCATTTAATAGAAGTGTTGTGTATAAATACACAACCAAGTAGATTACAACATAAGGCATGCAAACATTCAAACAAAACAACTAATGATACTACATAATCATCCTAGGAGTACATGATCTTCCATGGGGCTTGCATACAAAAAGGTTTTGAAAATTATTTTTAAGCATTGCATATGCTTAATTGGGTGAAAATGGAGGTGGTGGTGATGTAGTGGGTGAAGGTGGTGTAGGTGGTGGTGGTGTAGGGTTGGTAATCATGTGTTCAAGTGATGAAAACATGTAGTGTATCTCATCTCTAAGACCAAAGATTATGGTCCGGTTATGGATGCAACAAAGACAATTGTCACCATGGGCTTCAAGCAATGCCCAAGGTATGGGAAAGAATGGTTGTGGGATTGGTGATGGTGAAAAGTGAGCATCAAGAGGTGTGATGGGTGATAAGGAAATGGCAAGTTGGGTGGATGGAGGTTCTTGAGTGGATGGTGGTGATGATGCTCTTGGTGATGATGTTAGGTGAGTGTTGATGTAGTCATTGATGGATGAAGTGGATGGTATGGAGGAAGATGATGCTCCATGGGTAGAGGGTGTTTTTGATGGTGCATTTGGTGCATTTGGGGATGAACTTTGAGGTGGTGGTGATGGAGTTTTGGTGTCATCTTGGGTTAAGTCAATAAAGAGTTGTTTTGGTGGTATGATGACAAGTCTTTGCTTCCTTGGAGTCTTAGAGATGGAGGATTTTGGTGATAACATGGTGGTTTTGGATGGTGAAGGATGATGGAATGAGAGGTGATTATACGGAGGGAATTTATAATATGAAAATGTGGTTGGTTTAAGTTAATTTTTGACGTTTTGTTGTAAGATTCCAATACCAGTTCGTCCATAAAGAGAAATGGTAGCTAGGGCTAGATAAAAGGGGTCACATGATGCAAAAGAAAACAGTGAATTTCACTTCCCAGATGGCCGGTCCCCTTAATTGCTGGCCGGCCCCCTTAAAATTAAGGGGACCGCCTAGGGAATTGAGGGGGCCGCCCATCTGATGTTTTCCCAGGCGACCAAATGTGAAAAATTTCCAGAAAATGGTCATTGTTAGGGTGTATTTGCAGCAAGCTCCATTTGAATCATGTACATTAGGAATGATTTAATAGTAGCAATAACATATTAAGAAGAATAATGTTTATATGTAGACTACTAAGATCATATTGTAAGCATGTCATGAATATATATACATATATATATATATATATATATATATATATATATATATATATATATATATATATATATATATATATATATATATATATATATATATCATAATGAAACAAAAAGATGAAACAACACATTCATAGCAAACATATATAAGAAAGAAACAAACAAACATTCATTAATTTTAAAATGATTATGTGACAAGCATAATCATTGTTACAACATACATAGTGCTTAAAGCATACATTTGTTAGATAATTCTAATTTGCCTAAGAAATCCATTTGACTTGCTTGATGATGGAGGAGTTTTTGAAATGAAAACAAGTAAGAGGGTGAGTAAATGGGATTAATGAAGGTATATTTTTGGGTGTATGGAGGTTGGAGATGGTTGTGGTGGAGACATTGGAGGTGGAGAGTTTGGAGCGGACCATGATGGATGAAGGTTTTGATGTTGTTCAAGTGGGGTTATTGGATTGGATCTAGTGAGAAGATACTCAATCCAAGTAAAGTGCTCATTTAGAGCAATGGTTTGTTGTTGAAGAAAGATGCAACAAGGACAATTGTTGACATGTTTCTCAACTTGGTTTTTGTTGTGGGGTGATGTGGGAGAGCTTGATGAAGGTTGATCAAGGTTTCTTTGGGCTAGGTGTAGGGCAAGAAGAGCACTAAGCTCATGAGCTTCCTTGAGTTCCTCAACGAACTTCAAGTGTTCGGATGAAATTGATGATGGTAAAGTGCTGTTGTTATGAGGGATGGATGTTTGCACATGCAACATAGGGGTAGCATGTGAGTTGGTAGGAGGTGGTGGTGACACTCTTGGTGGTGGAGATGTTTGTGAACTTGGGTAATCATGAGTGGATGAAGATGGTGATATGGATGAATTTGAGATCTAAGAGTGGTGAGTATTTTTAATGATGCATTGGTGGGTTGAGTGTGAATGAGATTAGGATTGAAGTTTTAGGATTGATCATAGGGAGATGAAGGGTTAGAGATGGATGATTGGTTAGGTGTTTGAACAACATCATTTGTTGGGTTATGGCAAGTTTCAAGCTTCCTCCTCCAAATTGGTCTCACCGAGATTTTAGCAACTCTTGAGGGTTTTGATTTTGGGTAGTTGGAGGATGACATGTTTGAGTGGATGATATGAATGAGCATTTATGATGAGGAGGTGCATTTATAGTGTAGGAATGATGTGGTTTAGGAAGGTAAATTTTGGTGGGTGGTTTATGACAAAATGTGTTTGTGAATTTTGGGAAGAATTGAATAAAATGGGTTGGAAATTGAAAAAGAAAACAGTAAGCCAGATCTCCAGATGGCCGGTCCCCTTAAATAGGGGTCGGTCCCTTTAATTTTAAGGGGGCCGCCTAGGTATTTAAGGGGGCCGCCCATCTGCTGACTTCCAGATTACTGAAAATGGGTTTTTGGTAGAAATTTGTAGAAAAGGTTGTATTTTTGAGTTCAGTTTCAAGCAAGTCCAACTTCTCTCAAGGCAATTTAGAATTTAATAACTCATATATGCTAAGCATATTTATTTAAGAAACTTCATTTAACATGCAAACTACTCATTAAGCATATAACATGTATATACATATATTAGACAAGAAGATAATACATAGCACCAAGTAATTCATAGTATCATACTTAGGAAGATTAAAAGGCTAGTTAATTAATCCTAATGATTATCTATGTACAAGGGAATGGGGAGTTGTGATAGCATGGACTTCTAGACTTGTACCAAGTGAGATCTTTAATAAGTAAGCTATGATTTTTCATTTAGTTCACTTATAAGTGTCATATACACAAGTATATATGACATTTATGAGATCACCAAGCATGATTTAAATAGATGTTTTTAGCATTATTCAACAATGTTTGAAAGTAGGTTCTTATGTGGATGTGAAAGATTATTGAATCGCAAGACGGATATACCTAAGGTGTAAAGGCAGAGTAACCTATCAAGCTAAGCATATCTTAAGGCAATGATTAACAAGACTATATGCATGAAGTAACTACTTGTGAAATTTAAAAAGAGAACTTACCTCACTTCCTAGCTATTCTTCTTAAAATCTCAGATAATGAATGGAGTGCGAATGATGGGTGAGTCTTCAAGATAACCAAGGTGTGAAAGTATATCGTAGCAAGCTCTTAACACCTTAATAGATCGAACGGCTTGACCCGAACTTGTCTTATATTGGGATAGATTATCATGCGAGATATTGAGTGTGATTCAATATTTGATAATTCATTTGTCTTTGCGCGCATGTTTCAAATGTGAGTAGGTTGACGTGAAGTTGAGTTTCTTTCCTTTGAGCGTTTCGTCACCTAATCAATTAAAACAACTTGGTACCCGGATTCTCATGGGTCCGAGATGGTTAGTTGAGGACATCCATTGCATTTGAATGCACATGGTGAGGATGTCGCCAAGAAGTACAAGAATTCCTTAACAGTTTGTTTCAAGATACAAACAGTGGATTTCTTGACTTATATCATTTATAATCATTGTAATTAACCTTATTTCTAAATTTCTCTAATAGGTTTTTCAATTTTAATTTGTTTTGATTTACTAGTTGATGAGTTATCCGAATTAAATCCTAAACCGGTTTTATCATTGAATGGTTTTTGACAACTTAGTAAGAATTTAAGAGATTTGGAGCTTTCTTCAAATTTAGCTAATATTTTTGCTCTTTCATTTAATCTTTTAATTTCAAGTTTATAATTTTGACATATTTTGCATTCTAGATCAATTTCAATATTACTTTCAAGTCGAGACATTTTATCTTCTAAAATTATTTCTTTTTCAAGATTACTTTCAAAAGTTTTTGATGATTTATGTTTAGAAATAGTTTTTAGATCTATGTTGCCAAAATGTTTAAACTCATTTTCTAGTTTTGAAAATTCTAAAATGAATGGATCATAGCAAAAATGTTCGGTTTCGGATTGTACCTTATTTGGAGTTTTATCTAGTTTGCATTCGTCACATACCAGATGATGATCTTCTCCTTCGTCTGTGTCACTCCATGATATTGGATTGAGTTCACTTTGGAGTTGATTCATGTAGTCTTCGTCGTTAATACCTTCATTAACAATATTTGAACTAGTAGCACATGTATCTATTTTATCTAAATGTTTATCTATTAAATTTTCTAAAATCACTAATTCATGTACAAGATCAAAATCCTCATCTTTGGCTTGACATTTTTCTTGATGAAAGTTTAAGAGATTTTTTGTAAAACCCCGAAATTTATATAATCCAAAAAGACTAAAATACCCTCTGAATTTGAATTTTAAGAACCTATGAAAATTATGTAAGTAACATTAATTGTTCTTAACCTAAGATGATTTATGACTTAAGTTATTTAATGAATTACATTACCAAATAAAAACTTTACATTATAAATTTAAAATGTACAAAATAAAAATCCTTTCATCCAAGTTATACTAGTCGATATTTTATGTGTTATATGCCCCATATTTTCGGCCCAATTAAGGAGATAATCATGCACTTAATTTTGATTGATCACAAGCCCATTATAACATTGATCCATTCCTTAATTGTTCCAAAATCAAATCACGGTTTCCTCTAATCTTAATAACCGAAATTTTTTCAACCCTAAACTCTCCCTCACATCAAATGTCGGCTGCCAATTTCTCTTCTCTTCATTCTTGTCATTCGATCCAAGCTAGGGCAAAAAGAAGAAAAAAAAGAGGAGATCTTGTTCTTGTTCTTCGTTGGTCTTCAAGAGTATTGTGTATCATCCTTTTTCTTGTTTAATCTTGTTATGTTCAATCTATTCTTGATGTTTTTGTAGAGTTTTGATCACATAAAATAATGGAAACAAGATCCACATAAAATCATAGAATTATCAAAACCTAAATTCGTATGTGAATCGGACAGGAGTTTGCGTGATGAAATTAATCGATTTGGATATGTTAAGACCTGTGTTTATTAACCTAAATATGTGTTGGATCAACCTAAAATCGTTGGTGTTAAGGATTAATGAAATAGAATGACTAAAACCCTAAATTACACATATTTCTGTGATGACTGCTTCTGACCCCGAAAAATGTTCGACTTTGAACGCCTGTAAATAATTGTTAACGAAGTGTTTTTGGGTGTTTTAAGAGTCTAAGACTAATTTCAATGAAATGGCTACCTGGGAAAATTTAGTTTGAAATTTTTAGAGGCTTGGAAGGTTACTTTTTGATTTTTAGAAAATTATGTGTCTGGTCGGATTTGTGAGTCTGGAAAATCATTCCGGGTTTTTGATTTTTAATTTTCAAATCGTGTCGAGTTAGAAGGTTTCCTTTGAACTGGGTAATATATAAGATGTCTATTACTTCCTAGAATTTTTTTGGATTTTTGTGAATTTTTATTAAAAGGTTTCTAACTAATAACTTTTCGTATAGTAAAATCAGTCAGAAATCTGGACGAGTTGGTTTAGGTGAATTTTAATCCATAGTTATGCTACTAAATAAAATCTGGAAAAATTTGGTAAAATACTTAAGAAATGTGGGCATCTCTGGGAATTTTTAGGTAATTTATCACTAAGTTCTTGTATGTTTTATGATTTATAGAAAACCTAACAATTTCGTATATAAAACTGTGAGAAGTTATAAAAGGGTAAAATTGTAAACTAAAGGGTGTGATGTGTTTATTGTGTAACCTAAAGGGTGTAAATGGATATTTGGTTAAAACCAAAGGTCATGACTTGTAAAATCTGTAACTTGATGATATTTTCATATTATACCCTAAACTTATGCTAATTACCTAATGAACCCTAAATTATGAAAACTACTATATGAACACTAAAACTTTGTAAAAGACATTAGGAATCTTGAACTATGAATATGATCATCTATAATACTTTGAATTAGCATACGGGAATGATATAACATAAAGTCACCTAATATGGAGTGAGAACAAGAATGAAACCTTACGGTCCTATGAACTTATAAGAGAACTTGTGCTTATTTGTAGATCGGGTGAAGAGGGAGTGATCTCCTACTTGATTTGATTTTCATTTCTTGCTTGCGTATTTCGTTAAGGTACAGATATTCTGCTTCTTTATTAAGAGGCCTTCATTCTCTCATTATGATTCATATTAGGGTCCCCTATACCATTGCTATGTTCCCTTCATTCATGAACTCCGATCTTTTGAATCATCATGATATTGAACCTTTTATGATTATGAGCCTTTCATGCATGAACCTTTAATTATGAACCCTTGACTATGAACCTTGCTTATGAACCTTTGCTTATGAACCTTGCTTATGAACCTTGCTTATGAACCTTTGCTTATGAACCTTGCTTATGAACCATGATTATGAACCATGATTATGAACTTATGAAACATGATTTTGACCTATGCAAGTAAACTAAAACATGATTCATGATACTTGACCTTTACCCTCAGTTTGATACTACGAGCCACTCACTAGGCATGAGGGTTTCATGTCCATGTCAGTCGATGCACCGATGGCATGACTCTAGGGCAGGAGAGTGATGACCTGTCCCGTCCCTGCATGTTATATTTATGATTCATGTTTACGTAGAGGCAGATTATGGCCACCGGGGGCGTATGGATGCATCCTAGATTTGTTCATGTTCATGTTATGTTATGTTATTCATGGTGACTGATGGTGTGTGCGATACACGTCTTTCACACTCCGGGAGCTAGCTACTCCAACCCATGATTGAGGACACCCCTCATATTTACAGGATACCCATGATTGAGGACACCCCTCATATTCACAGGATACTAAGAGGTCTCCCCTCTGCATGTTTACGATTATGATTATGATTATGATTCATGTTATGTTATGGGCTCGTAGTGGATTACTGACCTTTCTTTACCATGCACCTTTGTCCTTCCCCTTATGATACCATGTATTCTTACCATGTATTCATGCTTCCACTCTCATTTACTCATGTATCATTCATTATATTACTGCTTGTTACGTTATATCTGTTCACTGAGCTCTTGTAGCTCAGCCGCATTTCTTTTCCCTGCGGCAGGTCTTAGTTGGGAGCTGGGTAAGAGTGAAGAGACTTTGGACATAGAAGACTTTGAGTAGAAGCCATTAGAAAGATTGTATTTGTATACTTAGTGTTAGCTTTTGATTTCCCTTTGTAACCTGGTGTATTTCAAGACTTCAGTTGTAACCTTTGAGAATCTTTGTATTACTATTGATTGTATGCTTTGTTTAATCTGATATGAAACCATTAGTGTGATACTTCTACCCTTGCCGGGTTGGGGTGTTACATTTTTCCAAATATCATTTGCCGTTTTACAGAAGGATATTCTTTCATATTCAACTTTCGGCAAGGTTTTGTAAATAATTATTTTAGCTTCATTATTTTTGTTATTCTTTGTTTTTAAATAATCATTTTGAGTTTCAAAATCCGTTTTTGTTGGTTGAAAATCACCAATCGAAATGACATGCCAAAGATCTAGATCAATTGATTTCACATAATTTTCAAATTTATTTTTCCATTCAAGAAAAAGTATAATTTTCAAATAGTGGTGGTGCTTGCATAAATTCCCCTTCTAAATATTTTTTGGATTCCATAGATCGATTCAAGTTTTAAAATACAGTATATTTTAAAGATCTTGATTGACGTGGCTCCTGATACCAATTGTGGGAAACTAGAAGGGGGGTTGAATAGTTTTACGTCTTTTTAATTTATTATAAAACCTTTGTTTACTTTTAAAAACTTAGATTCAAGTTTGTTATGAAAAATAAAACTTGAACCTTATTATTAGTTATATATGTATTCTTTTGAATTGATTGTAAAAGTTTTGGTTTCTTGAATGGAGTTTCAAATTGATCTTTATATGAAGTCGACCTCTAAGTAATACTAACAATTATATAAGCCCATGTGTATAAAAGTAATGACGATGTAAGTAAAGAAATAAATAAGGGATGGCAAGATCTAACCGAGACACGAGAGATTTATAGTGGTTCGGCTACAAGGACACCTTCCTTGCCCTACTCCACTCCCCGAGCACCAAGCTCGAGAGTTTTCTTCACAACTTCAATAAGCTCCCTTATGGCGGAGAAAACCTTAGACGACTTTGGCTTACACCGGCTTAACGACACAAAGCTAAATGTCGAGTTCTAATCATAGCTAGAACCAATCTCACAACTTCACAACACAACTTCCTCACGACTTATTCACAACGGCTTCACGACTTGAATTTTTGAACTTCACGACTAGGACTTCACGACTTCAATACGACTGCTTCACAACTTCTATGCTACGGCTTCACGACTTCAACACAAGGACTTCACGACTAGGACTTCACGACTTCAACACGACCGCTTCACAACTTCTATGCTACGGCTTCACGACTTCAACACTAGGACTTCACGACAAGGACTTCACAACTTCAACACGACCGCTTCACAACTTCTATGCTACAGCTTTACGACTTCAACACTAGGACTTCACGACCTCTACCTTATGGCTTCGCGACTTCTATGCTACGGCTTCACGACTTCTACACAACGACTTCACGTCTTCTAAGCTACGGCTTCACAGCTTCTACACCACGGGTTCACGACTTCTACACCACGGCTTCACAACTTCTACACTATGTCTTCACAACTTCTACTCTATGACCTCAGAACTTCTATACCACAACTACTTATACAACTTCTTCACTACTTACACACAACACTAATCTACTATACACACCTTACACACAAATGAATGAATGATTTACAAACTTTGTTAAACTAACAACTTAAGTAACAAGATGATACTAAGTTGTAATACTTCTAATCTTGATTGATAGAAGTATTCTTCTTTTGCACTTGGATGGATGAAGCTTGGATCACTTGGAGACCAATGCTTAAGAGAATATGATCAAAGGATTTTAGAAAGTATTTACAAGGATTAGAGAGGATTTTGAACAGAAAGTTTGGGGTGCAAAAGGTGAGTAAAAATCCAGGGGAAGGCTGGTATTTATAGGCAGAAAAACTGGACAGCTGGGAGCTACTGGAGCGTGGCCGGCCCCCTTAAATTTGGGGGCGGTCCCCTTAATTTTAAGGGGGCCGCCTAGCATAATTAAGGGGGCCGCCCTCCCTAGTCGTTGCCCAGTTTTGTCTTTTTGTGGGGAAGGTTTTTCTGGAACATTTTTACTAATTTTGGTTGAAAATTTGAATTCATAAATTTATAATGAATTAAACCTTTTTATTTATTACCAAAAATGTTTTTCTAAAGGATATAAAATGTTTTTGACATTTTATAAAAAATCTAGTGTTTAAGAAAATGTTCCTTTGATCATATGATGCATTAAGCATTAGTTCATTCATAGTTGTAGAAATAGATATTTACAACTAAATACATGTTTACGTCATAATTTTCCGATTAATGATTTTACATTTTGTTATTATCAAAACGTAGAGATATCGAAAAATATTAATAACCTGTTTAGGCATTATTTATATCAACAGCTTTAAATTAGTTTTTATCCTCGTTTTACTTATTTACACCTTATCGAAATTGGTCAACTTTCCTTTAAAACATTAAAGCTTTGAACTTTATTATTATTTAGGAGTTTTTAAAGGTTTTTGATCATAAGAAACAATTTTAAAAGTTGTTTTTCATGGAAAAAACGTGTCTTTTGAAAACTGTACTATTATTGCAATTCCAGTTAGGGTTTGTCGAAATTGAAGATTGAGGGTTTATCGAAATTGACAACTAGGGTTTATCGGAATTGGACTTCAGAGGTTATCGGAATTGGACTTCAGAGTTTATCGGAATTGCACTTCAGGGTTTATCGGAATTGATACTCAGTAGACTCCTCGCTTGTATAAGCTTGTGAAAATACTTCGACTTAGTGGAAATCTCCTACCTTGTATAAGTTAGTGAGATACTATCGGAATTGCCAATTGTTATCGCAATTGGATAATCCGTCGGAATTGCAATATTGCTGTCGCAATTGTAACATTCATAGCAATTCAGATTAAGGCAACATTCTGTCAAAATTCTTTCATTTTGTCAGAATTGGATAAATCCAACGCAATTGTAACTTTTTCGCAATTCAGACAACTTTCTCTCGCAACTGGATCAATCGTGAACAGTGCTCATCGAAATTTGAATGTGAATAGTAATTATCTAAATTCCAACTTAACCAAAACCAAACTTCATCTACTTCAACATACTTCATGATTATCTTCAAAAGATCCATCACAAATACACAAGTTAATCTTTAAGTATCTTTCTTAAAAAAATAAATAAAATAAATAAAAAATAAAAAGAAAAAAAGGATAAAAAAAAGAGTTAGAAAATCTAAGAAAAACGGTATAAAACTGACAAAAACGTATAAAAACGGACAAAAACATAAGAAAACGGGCGAAAACGTATAAAAACATACGAAAACGTATTAAACAGATGAAAACCTATAAAACGAATGAAAAACTTTAAATTATAAATGACCGTTATTATAAAGGATCGACAATGCAAACGATCGTTAGCTAAAAGCGCTAACGTGTAAGTGATAACATAATCTACTTAACACCATTTAAAAAAAGGACCACGAGTGTTATTCTCTTGCAAAGATAGGAACTGACCATGCAAATTTAAACATTGAGGGACGGTAGATGAAATTTTCGCCAAACCACTAGGACCACTTATGTAATTTACTCTTATTATAATGATCATGTATACTAAAAAATTCTCGAATGAAAACTAAGCCGTTTCTTTTTCTTTACAATAAAAACTATTCCGTACTTCATTGGTGATCCAAGATGACTTTGTTTTGGCCTGCCATATCAGATTTCTCTCTCCGGCGACCTTCAGACGACCAAGTAACTACAACAGCAATTTTTTTTTATTTTTTATTATTATTATTATTATTATTATTATTATTATTATTATTATTATTATTATTATTATTATTATATTATTATTATTATTATTATTTTATTTACTTTGCAACACATTTTTTGGCATTTTGTGAGTTATACACCAGGTCGAATTTTCGACCGAGTTTTGCAAATTGTCATACAACCACCGAGCACGACTTTCAACCCACAATAGAGCGACCGACAAAGACCAAGGAGTCTACCGAACCATTGTGCATAGCCTTAGAATTAACAAATCATTGAATTCACTTTGTCTAATAAACTATATTAATTATATCTTCTATTCTATTATATGTGTTTTTTGAGTTTTAAGTGAGTAATGATGGTCAACTTTATTTCAATCATAAATAGTTTTTGTAATGTTTTTTAGCCTCCTATGTTTCTTGCCAAGTTATTGCATCTATTAGCATTCATTATGTATGATTTAAAAATTGATTTTTTTATATCTAATTGTTGAATTTTGGGTGAGTAATGATAGTCAACTTAATTTCAATCTCAATTATTATCCGTACTTTCTTTTGGCGTCTTTGGTTTCTTTGCCAAATAAGGGACCCTATAAATTGGAATTCAATTTTTTTGTAACAACTACATTATAATTACTTTGAGGACAAATTATTTTGTAAAATGTTTTGATTTAATTTTGGCCGCAGTTTGGATTGAGCTTCAAGAATCTGATATTGAGTATTATTTTAGGATTGAATTTTTTTTTTGGTTTATTGGAAATAAATATCGTGCTAGTTATTGTTGAACTCAATTCGAAAAACAAAATCTTACTTCTTTATCGTCTACAAGATTCATTTTCATTTCACACCAAAATTAAATCACCATAGGATAGTTGTGAAGTGTGTTTCAAGTCATTCGTACCTTTTCTTTTTATTATCGTTTGGTTTTTTTTATTTACTTAGTGACAAAATTATATTTCTAGCACTTTTCCTTTGCGCTTGAAAAGTGTTAAGTTTTCTATAGTATTTCGGACTTTGATTTAGTGTCGAAAGTTTCTTTCTTTTTGCTTTAAATTAGTTTTTATCCTCGTTTTACATATTTACACCTTATCGAAATTGCTCAGCTTTCCTTTAAAACATTAAAGATTTGAACTTTATTATTATTTAGGAGTTTTTAAAGGTTTTTGATCATAAGAAACAATTTTAAAAGTTGTTTTTCATTGAAAAAATGTGTCTTTTGAAAATTGTACTAATATTGCAATTCCAGTTAGGGTTTGTCGAAATTGAAGATTGAGGGTTTATCAAAATTGACAACTAGGGTTTATCGGAATTGGACTTCAGAGGTTATCGGGATTGGACTTCAGAGTTTATCGGAATTGCACTTCAGGGTTTATCGGAATTGATACTCAGTAGACTCCTCACTTGTATACACTTGTGAAAATACTTCGACTTAGTGGAAATCTCCTTGCTTGTATAAGTTAGTGAGATACTATCGGAATTGCCAATTGTTATCGCTATTGGATAATCCGTCGGAATTGCAATATTGCTGTCGCAATTGTAACATTCATAGCAATTCAGATTAAGGCAACATTCTGTCAAAATTCATTCGTTTTTTCAGAATTGGATAAATCCAACGCAATTGTAACTTTTTCGCAATTCAGACAACTTTCTGTCGCAACTGGATCAATCGTAAACAGTGCTCATCGAAATTTGAATGTGAACAGTAATTATCTAAATTCCAACTTAACCAAAACAAAACTTCATCTACTTCAACATACTTCATAATTATCTTCAAAAGATCCATCACAAATACACAAGTTAATCTTTAAGTATCTTTCTTAAAAAAATAAATAAAATAAATAAAAAATAAAAAGAAAAAAAGGAAAAAAAAAAAGGATAAAAAAATAGTTAGAAAATCTAAGAAAAACGGTATAAAAACTTACAAAAACGTATAAAAACGGACAAAAACATAAGTAAACGGGCGAAAACGTATAAAAACATACGAAAACGTATTAAACAGATGAAAACCTTATAAAACGAACGAAAAACTTTAAATTATAAACGACCGTTATTATAAAGGATCGACGATGCAAACGATCGTTAGCCAAAAGCGCTAACGTGTAAGTGATAACATAATCTACTTAACACCATTTAAAAAAAGGACCACGAGTGTTATTCTTTTGCAAAGATAGGGACTGACCATGCAACTTTAAACATTGAGGGACGGTAGATGAAATTTTCGCCAAACCACTAGGACCATTTATGTAATTTAGTCTTATTATAATGATCATGTATACAAACAAATTCTCGAATGAAAACTAAGCCGTTTCATTTTCTTTACGATAAAAACTATTTCGTACTTCATTGGTGATCCAAGATGACTTTGTTTTGGCCTGCCACATCAGCTTTCTCTCTCTCGGCGACCTTCAGACGACCAAGTAACTACAGCAGCAATTTTTTTTTTATTTTTTTATTATTATTATTATTATTATTATTTTTTTATTTACTTTGCAACACATTTTTTGGCATTTTGTGAGTTACAAACCCGGTCGAATTTTCGACCGAGTTTTGCAAATTGTCATACAACCATCGAACACGACCTTCAACCCACAATAGAGCGACCGACGAAGACCAAGGAGTCGACCGAACCATTGTGCTTAGCCTTAGAATAACAAATCATTGAATTCACTTTGTCTAATAAACTATATTAATTATATCTTCTATTCTATTATATGTGTTTTTTGAGTTTTAAGTGAGTAATGATGATCAACTTTATTTCAATCATAAATAGTTTTTGTAATGTTTTTTAGCCTCCTATGTTTCTTCCCAAGTTATCGCATCGATTAGCATTCATTATGTATGATTTAAAAATTGATTTTTTTATATCTAATTGTTGAATTTTGGGTGAGTAATGATAGTCAACTTGATTTCAATCTCAATTATTATTCGTACTGTCTTTTGGCGTCTTTGGTTTCTTTGCCAAATAAGGGCCCCTATAAATTGGAATTCAATTTTTTTGTAACAACTACATTATAATTATTTTGAGGACAAATTATTTTGTAAAATGTTGGGATTTAATTTTGGCCGCAGTTTGGATTGAGCTTCAAGAATCTGAGATTGAGTATTATTTTGGGATTGATTTTTTTTTTTTGGTTTATTGGAAATAAATTTCGTGCTAGTTATTGGTGAACTCAATTCAAAAAACAAAATCTTACTTCTTTATCGTCTGCAAGATCCATTTTCATTTCACACCAAAACTAAATCGCCATAGGATAGTTGTGAAGTGTGTTTCAAGTCATTCATACCTTTTCTTTTTATTATCGTTTGGTTTTTTTTATTTACTTTGTGACAAAATCACATTTCTAGCACTTTTTCTTTGCGCTTGTAAAGTGTTAATTTTTCTATAGTGTTTCGGAGTTTGATTTAGTATCGAAAGTTTGGTCCTTTTTGCTTTAAATTAGTTTTTATCCTCGTTTTACTTATTTACACCTTATCGAAATTGCTCAACTTTCCTTTAAAACATTAAAGCTTTGAACTTTATTATTGTTTAGGAGTTTTTAAAGGATTTTGATCATAATAAACAGTTTTAAAAGTTGTTTTGCATTGAAAAAAGCGTGTCTTTTGAAAACTGTACTATTATCGCAATTCCAGTTAGGGTTTGTCGAAATTGAAGATTGAGGGTTTATCGGAATTGACAACTAGGGTTTATCGGAATTGGACTTCAGAGTTTATAGGAATTGCACTTCAGGGTTTATCGGAATTGATGCTCAGTAGATTCCTCTCTTGTATAAGCTTATGAAAATACTTCGACTTTGTGGAAATCTCCTTGCTTGTATAAGTTAGTGAGATACTATCGGAATTGCCAATTGTTATCGCAATTGGATAATCCGTCGGAATTGCAATATTGCTTTCGCAATTGTAACATTCATAGCAATTCAGATTACGGCAACATTCTGTCGAAATTCATTCATTTTGTCGAAATTTGATAAATCCAACGCAATTGTAATTTTGTCGCAATTCAGACAACTTTCTGTCGCAACTGGATCAATCGTGAACAGTGCTCATCGAAATTTGAATGTGAACAGTAATTATCTAAATTCCAACTTAACCAAAACCAAACTTCATCTACTTCAACATACTTCATAATTATCTTCAAAAGATCCATCACAAATACACAAGTTAATCTTTAAGTATCTTTCTTAAAAAAATAAATAAAATAAATAAAAAATAAAAAGAAAAAAAAAGGATAAAAAAAGAGTATGAAAATCTAAGAAAAACGGTATAAAAACAGACAAGAAGGTATAAACACGGACAAAAACATAAGAAAACGGGCGAAAACGTATAAAAACATACAAAAACGTATTAAACAGATGAAAGCCTATAAAACGAACGTAAAACCTTAAATTATAAATGACCGTTATTGTAAAGGATCGACGATGCAAACGGTCGTTAGCCAAAAGTGCTAACGTGTAAGTGATAACATAATCTACTTAACACCATTTAAAAAAAGGACCACGAGTGTTATTCTTTTGCAAAGATAGGGACTGACCTTGCAACTTTAAACATTGAGGGACGGTAGATGAAATTTTCGCCAAACCACTAGGACCATTTATGTAATTTACTCTTCTTATAATGATCATGTATACTAAAAAATTCTCGAATGAAAACTAAGCCGTTTCTTTTTCTTTACGATAAAAGCTATTCCGTACTTCATTGGTGATCCAAGACGACTTTGTTTTGGCCTGCCACATCAGCTTTCTCTCTCCGGCGACCTTCAGACGACCAAGTATCCACAACAGCAACTTTTTTTTTCCTTTTTATTATTATTTTTTTATTTACTTTGCAACACATTTTTTTGGCATTTTGTGAGTTACCCAATCGGTCGAATTTTCGACCGAGTTTTGCAAATTGTCATACAACGACCGAGCCCGACCTTCAACCCACAATAGAGCGACCGAAGAAGACCAAAGGGTCGACCGAACCATTGTGCATAGCCTTAGAATTTACAAATCATTGAATTCATTTTGTCTAATAAACTATATAAATTATATCTTCTATTCTATTATATTTGTTTTTTGAGTTTTAAGTGAGTAATGATGATCAACTTTATTTCAATCATAATTAGTTTTTGTAATGTTTTTTAGCCTCCTATGTTTCTTGCCAAGTTATTGCATCTATTAACATTCGTTATGTATGATTTAAAAATTGATTTTTTTATATCTAATTGTTGAATTTTGGGTGAGTAATGCTAGCCAACTAAGGGCCTGTTTGGTTAGTTAAGGGGTTTGGATATGGATTTGGATTTGGATTTGGTGTAAGTTTTAAAATAAAAAAATAGGAGAGTAAAAATATATAAATGATATAATATTTTTATTTTAAATATATATAAATAAAATATAGTCAAATTTATTGTTATATAATAAGTTATAAACTAAAATGAGTGAATGAAATGAAATATGGGCTCATTGATTAAGAAAAAAACAAATAATATCAGTGAAACCTTTACAAAACCTGGGTCCTTATAGTGGATTCATTTCTGAAACATTTTTAGCAATAACCCCATATCGGTGGACTCATTTTTAAATACCAAACATCACATTAATGTCTTTTCAACTCAAAATCCAATCAAAAGGAGGATACCAAATAGCACCTTATTGCATCTATCGATTTGTATGTAATATTTAAAGTTTTTTTTTTGAAATAAATATGCCTAAATACAATGCATTGGCCCCTATAAATTGGAATTCAATTTTTTTGTAACAACTACATTTTAATTATGTTGAGGACCAATTATTTTGTAAAATTTTGGGATTTAATTTTGGCAACAATTTGGACTGAGCTTCAAGAATATTAGATTGAGTATTATTTTGCGATTTTTTTTTTTTTTTGGTTTATTAGATATAACTATCGTGCTAGTTATTGGTGAACTCAATTCGAAAAACAAAGTCTTACTTCTTTATCGTCTACAAGATCCATTTTCATTTCACACCAAAATTAAATCGTCATAGGATACTTGTGAAGTGTGTTTCAAATCATTCATACCTTTTCTTTTTATTATCGTTTGGTTTTTTTTTTTTTTTTTTTTTTTTTTTTTTTTTTTTTTTTTTACTTTGTGACAAAATCACATTTCTAGCACTTTTCCTTTCAGCTTATAAAGTGTTAAGTTTTCTATAGTGTTTCGGAGTTTGATTTAGTGTCGAAAGTTTGGTTCTTTTTATTTTAAATTAGTTTTTATCCTCGTTTTACTTGTTTACACCTTATCGAAATTGCTCAACTTTCCTTTAAAACATTAAAGCTTTGAACTTTATTATTATTTAGGAGTTTTTAAAGGTTTTTGATCATAAGAAACTGTTTTAAAAGTTGTTTTTCACTGAAAAAACGTGTCTTTTGAAAACTGTACTATTATCGCAATTCCAGTTAGGGTTTGTCGAAATTGAAGATTGCGGGTTTTGCGGAATTGACAACTAGGGTTTATCGGAATTGGACTTCTGAGGTTATCGAAATTGGACTTCAGAGTTTATCGGAATTGCTCTTCAGGGTTTATCGGAGTTGATACTCAGTAGATTCCTCGCTTTTATAAGGTTGTGAAAATACTTCGACTTAGTAGAAATCTCCTTGCTTGTATAAGTTAGTGAGATACTATCGGAATTGCCAATTATTATCGCAATTGGATAATCCGTCGGAATTGCAATATTGTTGTAGCAATTGCAACATTCATAGCAATTCAGATTAAGGCAACATTCTATCGAAATTCACTCATTTTATCGGAATTGGATAAATCCATCGCAATTGTAACTTTGTCGCAATTCAGACAACTTTCTGTCGCAATTGGATCAATCGTGAACAGTGCTCATCGAAAATTGAATGTGAACAGTAATTATCTAAATTCCAACTTAACCAAAACCAAACTTCATCTACTTCAACATACTTCATAATTATCTTCAAAAGATCCATCACAAATACACAAGTTAATCTTTAAGTATCTTTCTTAAAATAAATAAATAAAAAAAGAAAAAAAAAAGAATAAAAAAGATAAAAAAAGAGCATGAAAATATAAGAAAAACTGTATAAAAACTGACAAAAACGTATAAAAATGGACAAAAACATAAGAAAACGGGCGAAAACGTATAAAAACATACGAAAATGTGTTAAACAGATGAAAACCTATAAAACGAATGAAAAACTATAAATTATAAATGACCGTTATTATAAAGGATCGACGATGCAAACGGTCGTTAGGCAAAAGCGCTAACGTGTAAGTGATAACAGAATCTACTTAACACCAGTTAAAAAAAGGACCACGAGTGTTATTCTTTTGCAAAGATAGGGACTGACCGTTCAACTTTAAATATTGAGGGACGGTAGATGAAATTTTCGACAAACCACTAGGACCATTTATGTAATTTACTCTTATTATAATGATCATGTTTACTAAAAAATTCTCGAATGAAAACTAAGCCGTTTCTTTTTCTTTACTATAAAAACTATTCTGTACTTCATTGGTTATCCAAGACGACTTTGTTTTGGCCTGCCACATCAGCTTTCTCTCTCCGGCGACCTTCAGACGAACAAGTAACCACAACAGTAACTTTTTTTTATATATATTTATTATCATTATTATTATTTTTTTAATTACTTTGCAACACATTTTTTGGCATTTTGTGAGTTACACACTCGGTAGAATTTTCGACCGAGTTTTGCAAATTGTCATACAACGACCGAGCACGACCTTCAACCCACAATAGAGCGACCGACGAAGACCAAAGGGTCGACCGAACCATTGTGCATAGCCTTAGAATTTACAAATCATTGAATTCACTTTGTCTAATAAACTATATTAATTATATCTTCTATTCTATTATATGTGTTTTTTGAGTTTTAAGAGAGTAATGATGATCAACTTTATTTCAATCATAATTAGTTTTTGTAATGTTTTTTAGCCTCCTATGTTTCTTGCCAAGTTATTGCATCTATTAACATTCATTATGTATGATTTAAAAATTGATTTTTTTATATCTACTTGTTGAATTTTGGGTGAGTAATGATAGTCAACTTGATTTCAATCTCAATTATTATCCGTACTGTCTTTTGGCGTCTTTGGTTTCTTTGCAAACTAAGGGCCCGTTTGGTTAGTTAAGGGGTTCGGATATGGATTTGGTGTAAGTTTTAAGATATAAAAATAGGAGAGAAAAAAATATATAAATGATATAATATTTTTATTTTAGATATATATAAATAAAATATTATCAAATTTATTGTTATATTATATGTTATTGACTAAAATGAGTGAATGAAATGAAATACGGGCTCATTGATTTAGAAAAAAACAAATAATATCAGTGAAACCTTGACAAAACCTGGGTCCTTATAGTGGAGTCATTTTTGAAACATTTTTAGCAATAAACCCATATCGGTGGACTCATTTTTACATACCAAACATCACATTAATGTCTTTTCAACTCAAAAACCCATCAAAAGGAGGATACCAAACAGCACCTTATTGCATCAATCGATTTGTATGTAATACTTAAAATTTGATTTTTTGAAATAAATGTGCCTAAATGCAATGCATTGGCCCCTATAAATTGAAATTCAACTTTTTTGTAACAACTACATTATAATAATTATGAGGACAAATTATTTTGTAAAATTTTGGGATTTAATTTTGGCCGCAGTTTGGATTGAGCTTCAAGAATATGAGATTAAGTATTATTTTGGGATTGATTTTTTTATTTTTTATTTTATTCTTATTTTTTTTTGGATATAACTATCGTGCTAGTTATTGGTGAACTTAATTCGAAAAAACTAATCTTACTTCTTTGTCGTCTACAAGATCCATTTTCATTTCACACCAAAATTAAATTGCCATAGGATAGTAGTGAAGTGTGTTTCAAGTCATTCGTACCTTTTCTTTTTATTATCGTTTGTTTTTTTTTATTTACTTTGTGACAAAATCACATTTCTAGCACTTTTCATTTGCGCTTGTAAATTGTTAAGTTTTCTATAGTGTTTCGGAGTTTGATTTAGTGTCGAAAGTTTGGTTCTTTTTGCTTTAAATTAATTTTTATCCTCGTTTTACATATTTACACCTTATCAAAATTGCTCAACTTTCCTTTCAAACATTAAAGCTTTGAACTTTATTATTATTTAAGAGTTTTTAAAAGTTTTTGATCATAAGAAACAGGTTTAAAAGTTGTTTTTCATTGAAAAAACGTGTCTTTTGAAAACTGTAATATTATCGCAATTCCAGTTAGGGTTTGTTGCAATTGAAGATTGAGGGTTTATCGGAATTGACAACTAGGATTTTTCGGAATTGGACTTCAGAGGTTATCGGAATTAGACTTCAGAGTTTATCGGAATTGCACTTAAGGGTTTATCGGAATTGATACTCAGTAGATTCCTCGCTTGTATATGCTTGTGAAAATACTTCGTCTTAGTGGAAATCTCCTTGCTTGTATAAGTTAGTGAGATACTATCGGAATTGCCAATTGTTATCGCAATTGGATAATCCGTCGGAATTGCAATATTGCTCTCGCAATTGTAACATTCATAGCAATTCAGATTAAGGCAACATTCTGTCGAAATTCATTAATTTTGTCGGAATTGGATAAATCCAACGCAATTGTAACTTTGTCGCAATTCAGACAACTTTCTGTCGTAATTGGATCAATCGTGAACAATGCTCGTCGAAATTTGAATGTGAACATTAATTATCCAAATTCCAACTTAACTAAAACCGAACTTCATCTACTTCAACATAGTTCATAATTATCTTCAAAAGATCCATCATAAATACACAAGTTAATCTTTAAGTATCTTTTTAAAAAAATAAATAAAAGAAAAAAAGGATAAAAAAAAAGTATGAAAATGTAAGAAAAACTGTATAAAAACCGACAAAAACGTA
The DNA here is from genome assembly GCA_021014915.2 of Artemisia tridentata subsp. tridentata. Taxonomy (NCBI): domain Eukaryota; kingdom Viridiplantae; phylum Streptophyta; class Magnoliopsida; order Asterales; family Asteraceae; genus Artemisia; species Artemisia tridentata. The sequence continues at coordinate 244,430,872 of CP139506.1, read as the reverse complement.
TAAAAACGGACAAAAACATAAGAAAATGGGCGAAAACGTATAAAAACATACGAAAACGTATTAAACAGATGAAAACCTATAAAACGAACGAAAAACTTTAAATTATAAATGACCGTTATTATAAAGGATCGACGATGCAAACGGTCGTTAGCCAAAAGCGCTAACATGTAAGTGATAACAGAATCAACTTAACACCAGTTAAAAAAAGGACCAGGAGTGTTATTCTTTTGCAAAGATTGGGACTGACCATGCGACTTTAAACATTGAGGGACGGTAGATGGAATTTTCGCCAAACCACTAGGACCATTTATGTAATTTACTCTTATTATAATGACCGTGTATACTAAAAAATTCTCGAATGAAAACTAAGCCGTTTCTTTTTCTTTACAATAAAAACTATTCCGTACTTCATTGGTGATCCAAGACGACTTTGTTTTGGCCTGCCACCTCAGTTTTCTCTCTCCGGCGACCTTCAGATGACCAAGTATCCACAACAGCAACTTTTTTATTATTATTATTATTATTATTATTATTATTATTATTATTATTATTATTATTATTATTATTATTATTATTATTTATTATTATTTTTTTTTATTATTATTTTTTTTATTATTATTTTTTTTTAACATCACTTTATTAGAAACAAATAGGATTTACAAAAAGTTAGTAGGGAGCCGAGATACTACTAACTTCATGTAAATCCTATTTACTTTGCAACACATTTTTTGGCATTTTGTGAGTTACACACTCGGTCGAATTTACGACCGAGTTTTGCAAATTGTCATACGACGACCGAGCACGACCTTCAACCCATAATAGAGCGACCGACGAAGACCAAAGGGTCGACCGAACCATTGTGCATAGCCTTAGAATTTACAAATCATTGAATTCACTTTGTCTAATAAACTATATTAATTATATCTTCTATTCTATTATATGTGTTTTATTAGTTTTAAGTGAGTAATGGTGATCAACTTTATTTCAATCATAATTAGTTTTTACAATGTTTTTTAGCCTCCTATGTTTCTTGCCAAGTTATTGCATCTATTAACATTCATTATGTATGATTTAAAAATTGATTTTTTTATATCTAATTGTTGAATTTTGGGTGAGTAATGATAGCCAACTTGATTTCAATCTCAATTATTATCCGTACTGTCTTTTGGATTAAGATTTGGATTTGGATTTGGTGTAAGTTTTAAGATTAAAAATAGGACGGAAAAAATATATAAATGATATAAGATTTTTATTTTAAATATATATAAATAAAATATAAACAAATTTATTGTTATATAATAAGTTGTAAACTAAAATGAGATAATGAAATGAAATATGGGCTCATTGATTTAGAAAAAAAACAAATAATATCACTGAAACCTTTACAAAACCTGGGTCCTTATAGTGGATTCATTTTTGAAACATTTTTGGCAATAAACCCAAACCGGTGGACTCATTTTTACATACCAAACATCACATTAACGTATTTTCAACTCAAAATCCAATCAAAAGGAGGATACCAAACAACACCTTATTGCATCAATCGATTTGTATGTAATATTTAAAGTTTGATCTTTTTAAATAAATGTGCCTAAATGCAATGCATTAGCCCCTATAAATTGGAATTCAAATTTTTTGTAACAACTACATTATAATTATTTGGAGGACAAATTATTTTGTAAAATTTTGGGATTTAATTTTGGCCGCAGTTTGGATTGAGCTTCAAGAATATGAGATTGAGTATTATTTTGGGATTTATTTATTTATTTATTTTTTTTGTTTATTGGATATAACTATCGTGCTAGTTATTGGTGAACTCAATTCGAAAAACAAAATCTTACTTCTTTGTGGTCTACAAGATCCATTTTCATTTCACATCAAAATTAAATTGCCATAGGATAGTTGTGAAGTGTGTTTTAAATCATTCGTACCTTTTCTTTTTATTATCGTTTGGTTTTTTTTATTTACTTTGTGACAAAATCACATTTGTAGCACTTTTCCTTTGTGATTGTAAAGTGTTAAGTTTTCTATAGTTTTTCGGAGTTTGATTTAGTGTCGAAAGTTTGGTTCTTTTTGCTTTAAATTAGTTTTTATCCTCGTTTTACTTATTTACACCTTATCGAAAATCTCAACTTTCCTTTAAAACATTAAAGCTTTGAACTTTATTATTATTTAGGAGTTTTTAAAGGTTTTTGATCATAAGAAACAGGTTTAAAAGTTGTTTTTCATTGAAAAAACGTGTGTTTTGAAAACTGTACTATTATCACAATTCTAGTTAGGGTTTGTCGAAATTGAAGATTGACGGTCTATCGGAATTGTTGGTCCACACGAATTATGGATCCAAGTAGTCTCGTTACTTGTTAGACGACTTTTATAAACCAAATCGATCTAAGTAAGAAACTCTAACACTTTGATTACTGTTAATGCGAAATCTTAACAACAAACAATGAAGAACACAATAACTAACTTCGTATATAAATTCTTTTAATCTAAGTGATTACAATCTTCGTCGTTATAAAAAACTAATGACTAAGGTTCCTTTTATACACTAAGGAAAACCTAGATACAAAACGTGTAGAAGGATATACGTATCTTCTCTAAAGATAACTACGTATCCTTTCCTAACTTATATCTAACAAACTTTCCTAACTTTCATGACAAGACTTAACAACTAAAGTCAACAAGACTTAACTTTACTCGACCAGACTTAATAATGAACAACCAGACTTAACTATTACAAGACTTAACTAATAAAACTAACAGACTTAATTACGTAGTCCACCAGACTTAATTCTGTTCTTCCATTAAGACTTCTTTTGTCTTGTGATAATTCCCAACAGGAATTGACAACTAGGATTTATCGAAATTGGACTTAAGAGGTTATCGGAATTGGACTTCAGAGTTTATCGGAATTGCACTTCAGGGTTTATCGGAATTGATACTCAGTAGATTCCTCGCTTGTATAAGCATGTGAAAATACATCGATTTAGTGGAAATCTCCTTGCTTGTATAAGCTAGTGAGATACTATCGGAATTGCCAATTGTTATCGCAATTGGATAATCCGTCGGAATTGCAATATTGCTGTCGCAATTGTAACATTCATAGCAATTCATATTAAGGCAACATTATGTCAAAATTCATTCATTTTTTCAGAATTGGATAAATCCATTGCAATTGTAACTTTGTCGCAATTCAGACAACTTTCTGTCGCAATTGGATCAATCGTGAACAGTGCTCATCGAAATTTGAATGTGAACAGTGATTATCTAAATTCCAACTTAACCAAAACCAAACTTCGTCTACTTCAACATACTTCATAATTATCTTCAAAAGATCCATCACAAATACACAAGTTAACCTTTAAATATCTTTCTTAAAAAAAAATAAATAAAAAATAAATAAAAAATAAGATAAAAAAAATGGATAAAAAAAGAGTATGAAAATGTAAGAAAAACTGTATAAAACCTGACAAAAACGTATAAAAACAGACAAAAACATAAGAAAACTGGCGAAAACGAATAAAATCATACAATAACGTATTAAACAGATGAAAACCTATAAACCGAACGAAAAACTTTAAATTACAAATGACCGTTATTATAAAGGATCGACGAAGGAAACGGTCGTTAGCCAAAAGCGCTAACGTGACCAGTTAAAAAAAAGGACCACGAGTGTTATTCTTTTGCAAAGATTGGGACTAACCATGCAACTTTAAACATTGAGGGACGGTAGATGAAATTTATGCCAAACCACTAGGACCATTTATGTAATTTACTCTTATTATAATGATCATGTATACTAAAAAATTCTCGAATGAAAACTAAGCCGTTTCTTTTTCTTTATGATAAAAACTATTCCGTACTTCATTGGTGATCCAAGACGAATTTGTTTTGGCCTGCCACATCAGATTTCTCTCTCCGGCGACCTTCAGACGACCATGTATCCACAACAACAAATTTTTATTATATTTTTTTATTTATTATTATTATTTATTTATTTACTTTGCAACACATTTTTTGGCATTTTGTGAGTTACACACTTGGTCGAATTTTCGACTGAGTTTTGAAAATTTTCATACAACCACCGAGGACGACCTTCAACCCACAATAGAGCGACCGACGAAGACCAAGGAGTCGACCGAACCATTGTGCATAGCCTTAGAATTTACAAATCATTGAATTCACTTTATCTAATAAACTATATTAATTATATCTTTTATTCTATTAGAAGTGTTTTTTGAGTTTTAAGTGAGTAATGATGATCAACTTTATTTCAATCATAAATAGTTTTTGTAATGTCTTTTAGCCTCCTATGTTTCCTGCCAAGTTATTGCATCTATTAACATTCATTATGTATGATTTAAAAATTGAATTTCTTATATCTAATTGTTGAATTTTGGGTGAGTAATGGTAGTCAACTTGATTTCAATCTCAATTATTATCCGTACTGTCCTTTGGCGTCTTTGGTTTCTTTGCGAACTAAGGGCCCGTTTGGTTAGTTAAGGGGTTTGGATATGGATTTGGATTAAGATTTGGATGTGGATTTAGATTTGGTGTAAGTTATAAGATAAAAAAATAGGAGAGAAAAAAAATATATAAATGATATAATATTTTTATTTTAAATTTATATAATTAAAATATAATCAAATTTATTGTTATAGACTAAAATGAGTGAATGAAATGAAATACGGGTTCATTGATTTAGAAAAAAACAAATAATATCAGTGAAACCATTACAAAACCTGGGTCCTTATAGTGGATTCATTTCTTACACATTTTTAGCAATAAATCCATACCGGTGGACTCATTTTTACATAGCAAACATCACATTAATGCCTTTTCAACTCAAAATCCAATCAAAAGGAGGATACCAAACAGCACCTTATTGCATCTATCGATTTGTATGTAATATTTAAAGTCTGATTTTTTGAAATAAATGTGTCTAAATGCAATGCATTGGCCCCTATAAATTGGAATTCAATTTTTTTTTGTAACAACTACATTATAATTATTTTGAGGACAAATTATTTTGTATTATGTTGGGATTTAATTTTGGCCGCAATTTGGATTGAGCTTCAAGAATCTGAGATTGAGTATTATTTTGGGATTGATTTTTTTTTTGGATATAACTATCGTGCTAGTTATTGGTGAACTCAATTCGAAAACAAAATCTTACTTCTTTATCGTCTACAAGATCCATTTTCATTTCGCACCAAAATTAAATCGCCATAGGATAGTTGTGAAGTGTGTTTCAAATCATTCGTACCTTTACTTTTTATTATCATTTGTTTTTTTTTATTTACTTTGTGAGAAAATCACATTTCTATCACTTTTCCTTTGCGCTTGGAAAGAGTTAAGGTTTCTATAGTGTTTTGGAGTTTGTTTTAGTGTCGAAAGTTTGGTTCTTTTTGCTTTAAATTAGTTTTTATCCCCGTTTTACTTATTTACACCTTATCGAAATTGCTCAACTATCCTTTAAAACATTAAAGCTTTGAACTTTATTATTATTTAGGAGTTTTTAAAGGTTTTTGATCATAAGAAACAGTTTTAAAAGTTGTTTTTTATTGAAAAAACGTGTCTTTTGAAAACTGTACTATTATCGTAATTCCAGTTAGGGTTTGTTGAAATTGAAGATTGAGGGTTTATCGGAATTGAAAACTAGGGTTTATCGGAATTGGACTTCTGAGGTTATCGGCATTGCACTTCAGGGTTTATCGGAATTGATATTCAGTAGATTCCTCACTTGTATAAGCTTGTGAAAATACTTCGACTTAGTGGAAATCTCCTTGCTTGTATAAGTTAGTGAGATACTATCGGAATTGCCAATTGTTATCGCTATTGGATAATCCGTCGAAATTGCAATATCGCTGTCACAATTGCAACATTCATAGCAATTCAGATTAAGGCATCATTCTGTCAAAATTCACTCATTTTGTCGGAATTGGATAAATCCATCGCAATTGTAACTTTGTTGCAATTCAGACAACTTTCTATCGCAATTGGATCAATCGGGAACAGTGCTCATCGAAATTTGAATGTGAACAGTAATTATCTAAATTCCAACTTAACCAAAACGAAACTTCACCTACTTCAGCATACTTCATAATTATCTTCAAAAGATCCATCACAAATACACAAGTTAATCTTTAAGTATCTTTCCTTAAAAAAAAAAAATAATAATAAAAATAAAAATAAAATAAAAGAATGGATAAAAAAGAGTATGAAAATGTAAGAAAAACGGTATAAAAACTGACAAAAAAGTATAAAATCGGACAAAAACATAAGAAAACGGGCGAAAACGTATAAAAACCTACGAAAACGTATTAAACAGATGAAAACCTATAAAACGAATGAAAAACTTTAAATTATAAATGACCGTTATTATAAAGGATCGACGATGCAAACGGTCGTTAGCCAAAAGCGCTAACGTGTAAGTGACAACATAATCTACTTAACACCAGTTAAAAAAAGGACGACGAGTGTTATTCTTTTGCAACGATAAGGACTGACCATGCAACTTTAAACATTGAGGGACGGTAGATGAAATTTTCGCCAAACCATTAGGATCATTTATGTAATTTACTCTTATTATAATGATCGTGTATACTAAAAAATTCTCGAATGAAAACTAAGCCATTTCTTTTTCTTTACGATAAAAACTATTCCGTACTTCATTGGTGATCCAAGACGACATTGTTTTGGCCTGCCACATCAACTTTCTTTCTCCGGCGACTTTCTGACGACCAAGTATCCACAACAGCAACTTTTTTTTTTTTTTTTTTTTTTTTTTTTTAACTATTATTATTATTATTATTTTATTTACCTTGCAACACATCGTTTGGCATTAATTGAGTTACACACTCGGTCGAATTTTTGACCGAGTTTTGCAAATTGTCATACAACGACCGAGCACGACCTTCAACCCACAATACAGCGACCGACGAAGACCAAAGGGTCAACCGAACCACTGTGCATAGCCTTAGAATTTACAAATCATTGAATTCACTTTGTCTAATAAACTATATTAATTATATCTTCTATTCTATTATATGTGTTTTTTGAGTTTTAAGTGAGTAATGATGATCAACTATATTTCAATGATAAATAGTTTTTGTAATGTTTTTTAGCCTCCTATGTTTCTTGCCAAGTTATTGCATCTATTAACATTCATTATGTATGATTTAAAAATTGATTTTTTTTTTATATCTAATTGTTGAATTTTGGGTTAGTAATGATAGTCAACTTGATTTCAATCTCAGTTATTATCCGTACTGTCTTTTGGCGTCTTTGGTTTCTTTGCCAACTAAGGAACCATTTGGTTAGTTAAGGGGTTTGGATTTAGATTTGGTGTAAGTTTTAAGATAAAAAAATAGGAGGGAAAAAAATATATAAATGATATAATATTTTTATTTTAAATATATATAAATATAATATAATCAAATTTATTGTTATATAATAAGTTGTAAACTAAAATGAGTGAATGAAATGAAATACAGGCCCATTGATATAGAAAAAAAAAATAATGTCAGTGAAACCTTTACAAAACCTAGGTCCATATAGTGGATTCATTTCTGACACATTTTTAGCAATAAACCCAAACCGGTGGACTCATTTTTACATACCAAACATCACATTAATGTCCTTTCAACTCAAATTCCAATCAAAAGGAGGATACCAATCAGCACCTTATTGCATCTTTCGATTTGTATGTAATATTTAAAGATTGATTTTTTGAAATAAATGTGCCTAAATGCAATGCATTGGCCCCTATAAATTGGAATTCATTTTTTTTAACAACTACATTATAATTATTTTGAGGACAAATTATTTTTTAAAATGTTGGGATTTAATTTTGGCCACGGTTTGGATTGAGCTTCAAGAATCTGAGATTGAGTATTATTTTGGGATTGATTTTTTTTTTTTGGTTTATTGGATATAAATATCGCGTTGTTATTGGTGAATTCAATTCGAAAAACAAAATCTTACTTCTTTATCGTCTACAAGATCCATTTTCATTTCACGCCAAAATTAAATTGCCGTAGGATAGTTTTGAAGTGTGTTTCAAGTCGTTCATACCTTTTCTTTTTATTATCGTTTCATTTTTTTTTTATTTACTTTGTGACAAAACCTCGCTTCTAGCCCTTTCCCTTTGCGTTTGTAAAGTGCTAAAGTTTCTATAGTGTTTAAGAGTTTGATTTAGTGTCGAAAGTTTGGTTCTTTTTGCTTTAAATTAGTTTTTATCCTCGTTTTACTTATTTACACCTTATCGAAATTGCTCAACTTTCTTTTAAAACATTAAAGCTTTGAGCGTTATTATTATTTAGGAGTTTCTAAAGGTTTTTGATCATAAGAAACAGTTTTAAAAGTTGTTTTTAATTGAAAAAACGTGTCTTTTGAAAACTGTACTATTATCGCAATTCCAGTTAGGGTTTGTTGAAATTGAAGATTGAGGGTTTATCGAAATTGACAACTACTGTTTATCGAAATTAGACTTCAGAGGTTATCGGAATTGGACTTCAGAGTTTATTGGAATTGCACTTTATGGATTATCGGAATTGATACTCAGTAGATTCCTCGATTTTATAAGCTTGTGAAAATACTTCGACTTAGTGGAAATCTCCTTGCTTGTATTAGTTAGTGAGATACTATCGGAATTGTCAATTGTCATCGCATTTGGATAATTCGTCGGAATTGCAATATTGTTTTCGCAATTGCATCATTCATAGCAATTCGGATTAAGGCAACATTCTTTCGAAATTCACTCATTTTGTCGAAATTGCACCAATCCATCGCAATTGTAACTTTGTCGCAATTTAGTCAGCTTTTTATCACAATTGGATCAATCGTGTTGGGAACAAGTTTTGTATTATCAAGTATTGATCATTTTGTAATTAGGTTGCTTAGGCCTTTATGTTTGATTTATGGTCCAGCCTGTGTAGAAGGCCCATGGGCTGTGTCAGTTATTTAATTAATTATGTTTATGTATGTTAATTAGGGCTACAAGCCCATGCACATGTAAAAACTATAAATACCCCCTCCTATTCAAGGGAGAGGGTTGGTTGATGAATGCACTAAACGTTTCCATATTATTGTTAATCATCTTCCATACACTCTTTCTCTCTCTAGATCTAGGGCTTATTAGTGGTTAATCTAGGTAGCTTAATTCATAATAGTAAGAAACATCAAGTGGTATCATTCGCCAAGGGGTAATTTAGGTTGTTACAGGATTAGATCTAAGAAAAAATCAACAAAATCCGATAAGTTACTGTTCACGAACTGTTCATCCGATAAGTTTCTGTTCATTGATCGAGTAACTAGGTTAGTCGAACATCTAGTCTAGTCGAGCAACATTGATCGAGTAACTGGCTATTCATCGAGTTAGGTGATATAGTCGAGCATCGTTCATCGAGTAACTACTTCATCGAGTTAGATCAAGTAGTCGAGATTGATAAGGTAATCGAACTTCTAAGATTGATCGAACATCTTACCTTGATCGAACTTCTTAGATTGATCGAACATCTTAGGTTGATCGAACTTCTTACATTGATCGAGCTACTTCACTTGATCGAGCTACTGAGTAACCTGATCGAGCAACTTAGTCTAGTTACTTTCCCTTGATCGAGCTACTTCACTTGATCGAGCTACTGAGTAACCTGATCGAGCAACTTAGTCGAGTTACTTTCCCTTGATCGAGCAACTTAACCTAGTCGAGTTACTTTACCTTAGTCGAGTAACTTCATCGAGTAACTAGGTTAGTCGAGTTAATAAGTAAGTTGATCGAGTAACTATCATCATCGAGTTTCTGGTTTTTTTAAGAGACTAATCGAGTTTCTAGTGTAAAATCCTCCGAGTTTCAACGATTGAAATCTCCGAGTTTCTAGAGTAAAATCCTCATAGTTTCTTTTCGTTTTTCACCGTAAAACAATCTAATCTACAACAACAACCGTTATTATCCTTTAAAGATCCTTAAATCATAACAAGCTACTTCACAATGTCTCAACCACCATACAATCCCTATTTCTATTTTCAACTACAACAATATCCACAACAACAACATCATCAACAACAACAATATCATCAGCAACCACAACAATTTCATCCTCAATATCAACAGCAACATGCTTTTGTGCAACAACATCAGTTTTTCCCTCAACAAACAGCACTTCAGCAACAATTCATGCCACAACCTCAGATGCAAAACTACCAACCTTCATCAAGAGAACCTCATTGGTTTACAAAGATGTGTGAAGCTATCAGTAGTCAGCAATCTAGACATGAAGCAGGATTGTTTGAAAATCCACCAATGCTGACACTAGGAAACTATGTGCAATGGTCTAGTCGGTTTATTAGATTTGTTGAACTAAGAAAACCTCATGGTCCATATCTCAAAAAGGTCATCATGGAAACCTTATCCAGTTCCTTCAACAGTGTTTTCGGGTGATCCAACTGCTATACCTCCACGAGAAGCATCCACAACTCCCGTTCCAGTAGCTCAATATACCAATGAACAAACTTTACAACAAGAAGCTAATGAGATGGCCATGGCTTACATACTCCAGGGAATTCCTAACCCAATCTTCAGGAGTATTGATGCTCAGAAAACAGCCAAGGACATGTGGGAGCATGTACATCTTCTGATGGAAGGCACATAATTGAACCAAGAGGATCTGGAATCCAAGCTTTACATGGAATACAATAACTTCATGATTGAAACAGGGGAATCCTTAGACTCATACTATCACCGCTTCACCAATGTTGTCAATGATATGGAACGTCATAACATACCTCTACCAAAGATTGCTATCAACTCCAAATTTCTAGGATGTCTTGGACCAGACTGGCAGAAGTATGTGACATTCGTGAGGCAAGCCAAAAAGATTAATCAAGTTTCATATAGGCTTTTGTATGATTATCTAAAGCAACATCAAACAGAGGTAGACAAGGACATTGCAGCAAGAGGAGGTTATTCACAGGCACCAAATTCAAACTCTCTTGCTTTGATAGCTCAATCATAGTTTCCACCATCAAACAAAGAATTTGTTCCACAACCCTCTCAACCAAGTTTCCAACCACAACCAAACAATCAAATTGTTCCTTATGAATCACCATCTCAAAATTCTGATAACCAACTGGTCCCATACAACAATACCGACTCCACGTTCTATTCCAATGCTGATTATGATGAAGAAGATGATGTGTTCAACTCTCTCAATGAAGGATTTGCATTAATTGCAAGAGCATTCAACAAATTCTCTAACAAGTCAAACAACCGTCTTCGTTCTTCATAAAACACCAAGAACCAAGCAGTCATTAATGATGGACGAGTTGAGATTCAGAATCGGTCTTCTGGTATATTTGGGTCAGGAAACATGGGAAATTCTGGTACAAGGTTTAACTCAGGGGGACAGAGGTTCAACACAGCTGGGGGAAGTAGAAACAATATGGGGAATGCACAGAGGGGAATTCAGAATGTTGGCACTGGAAAAAGAGGCATTGCTAACACGTCAATCACTTGCTAGAATTGTGGTGGAAATGGGCACATGGCTAATGCATGCCCTAAGCCTCGAACAATGGGAAGCGCATTTCATAAATAAGCTCTTCTGATGGCTCTCAAGGATGAAAAAGCTGAAGGAATGTTGACTCAAAACGAGCAAAGCTTTATGGCCAATGCTTACTCTGATGATGAGATGGAAGACTTGGAGGCCAATGCTGCAGTGATGCTAATGGCCAACATGCAGGAGATGAATGTGAACGAGACAGGCCCGGTATATGATACCGATGGCTTATCTCAGGTACTTGAATCAGAATGCCTTATTCATGAGATTGCTTCACCATCTGCATATTCATCTCCACAAGAAAATCTTGTTCAAAATGATTCATCATTCTCGTCTCAAGGATATGATCAAATAAACACTGTTGTTTCATTCGATGATGATAACACCAATGTTTCATTTGATGATCCTGTTGATGATGAAAATCATGATCCTCTTGAACAAGATGATCTTATGCCTGATCAAGATCCAGAGCTTATGACCTTATTGCTGACCACCCAATCACAATTGAATGCACAAAAGTCACAGATTGACAAATGCAATGAGATTAACCAGAACTTAAAAGCTAAAATTGCAATGTTAACAAAGGACAATGAGTGCTATAAAATACAACTTTCAAGTTATGAAAAACAAGCACAACGTGAGAAAGGCTTTGAGGTTGCATTCCAAAATACATACGTTCAGGTCAAGGATTTAGAGCATCAAGTTCGTGAGCTAACTATTTCCAAGGCTGATTTGCTTTCTCAAAAAGAACAAGAGCAATTTGAATTCAAAAAACAAATTGACATCTTGAATTCTGAGCTGTTAAAAACTCAAACAGAGCTTTCAACATCTCAAAATAATCTTCTTGAAGAAAAGCAAGCCATTAGGAAACGAGTTGACTCATATCTTGAGGAGATTGTGGACTTGGAATCCAAGCTCAAAGAATTTCAGAATGTTGTATATAAAACGGGTAATTCAGTGACACAAATTCAAAGACTAGCTGTGAAACCGAGTCCTAAAGGATTTGGATTTGCAATTGGCTGTGACCAACCACGTTTTTTACAAAAAGCACTCAAAGATAATCCTAAGTTATACAATGCAGAATTTCTGTTTGATGATACTTTTGAACGTGTTGTTGCGTTTAGTAATGATGAAGAAACTGAATATCTTGAACATAAGAATGAGAGTCGATCAAAGTTAGACAAAGATTTTTCAAGAGTACCATATGATTATTCAGCAAGACATCACATCAGTAAATCTTTTGTTCCTCCAAAGGACAAACCAGAACAAACACTGTCTATAACTGAAACAAATCCTTCTTCTGAAGTTGCTCCTGTTTCCACTCCTGTTACACAAATCAATGGTCCAAACGCTACTGTAGATCCACAAATGCCTCAACAATGTCAAATTCTTCGATATTTTAAGACATTTATGGATGACATTAAACTTTTGGAACAAGTGATAGAATTTAATTCTGAAATCAAAATCTCTTCTTTATTTTCTCTTGCTGAGAAAGAAAAGAGAGAAATTTTTCAGAACCAATTCTTACCACATGTTAAACACCTGAGACTTTGTGCAACAATGTGGGAACAGGAACTACAGACTGAAGTTGGATCAATGATGAGTATTTTTAAAGCTAAAGATGACAAAATTGCAAAACAAAAGTGTCAAAAGAAAGCTTTAGAAAAAGAGGTCGATCGACTCTTGGAACATGTCTTGTGTGATGATGTGATTTCTATGGTTATGAATTCTATTTTTGAATCTTGTCATGCAATACTTGTTGATGATTATGCTGTGAATGTTGGAATGTTGCAAATTGAGATTGATAATTTGGTAAAAGAGAATGAGAGTCTTAGACAGATCAACTTTGATGTGGAAAATAAGTGTGAAAAAGAAATTTTCAAACTTAACAAAAGACTGGAATGGTGTCAAAATCAAATTGTTGAATTTGAGTTAAAGTACAAACATCTAAACACGTCTTTATCATTCCAAAACAGTCATGCTTCAGAAAGTCAGAATAAAAATGAAATTGATGTCTTGTGACATAAACTGCTTGAATATGAGAGAGACATAGATGAAGTTTCACAAAACAGAAATGACACTGTCCGGTTAAACAGAATTTTGGATTTAAAAAATCAATAACTCCAACACATCATTGTTGATTTGAAAAAGAAACTCAGAGTTTTAGAAAAAGGAAAAGCTGTGATTGCCCCAGGAATGTACATAGTAGACAAGCCAACTAAGCAAGCATCAAATCAAACCACTAATGTGAATACTTCCAATTCCACAGGACTAGGAAACAACTCTAAGGCTAGCAGATCAAGAAACACCAAGAGACCAAGGAAGTTTAGAATCTGGCGCCCTAAGAGTGGAATATCTAAGACTAAAGAAGTAGTAGTTAATGTTAGCAGTTTGAATAAAAAGCATGATATGTCAAAAGTAGAATCAAACTTGTCTAAGTCTAGTTCTATGGATGATGTAATGAATGCTAAATCGTTGAATGTTATGAATGATATAATGGTTGATGCAAGTTGTGTATTTTGTCATACTAGTATATTATCTGGAAATCATGAGAAATGTGTTGCTAAAACTCTGTTGAATCGCAAAAAGAAATGATCTACTGGCATTTCCTCTAGGCCCACTACTGCCGCCAAGTCCATATTAGGAAAACCACCACTAGTAGTTTCTGAAAAATATGTTCCTAAACCCATAGATACACCTAGGACAAACAAAACACCAAGTGCATTTATTAGGAGAAAGGCTGAGACTAGTTGGACATGGCAGCGTTGGTTGCAAAACACATCTAGCTTTAAATGGGTACCTAAAATGCTTAATACATGTGTTACTAACCAAACGGGATCCACCGTTACCAAACTTGCCTCTGTGTCAACTTCTGGTGATGCAGGTGATCCAAATTGTTCTCTGGATTGTTGATAGCGGTTGTTCCCGACATATGACCGGCAATCTCAAGCTTCTTGTAAACTTTGTTGCAAAGTTCATTGGAACGGTCAGATTCGGGAATGATCACTTCGCTGCTAATATGGGTTATGGAGACTACGTAAATGGGAACATCGAAATTAGCAGGGTTTATTACGTTGAAAGCCTAGGTCACAATCTCTTCTCAGTTGGACAATTTTGTGATGGTGATTTGTAGGTTACATTCAGAGAGAAAACTTGTTTTATTCAGGATCTTCAAGGGAATGATCTGATGAAAGGGAAACGCGACACCAGTTTATATACAATTTCCTTCGAAGGCATGACAGCTTCCTCTCCCATATGCTTACTTTCAAAGGCACATCCCACAAAGGTCTGGCTTTGGCACAAACGGATGTCTCATTTGAACTTCAAGACGATGACCGATCTTGCTAAGAAAAAGTTGATCGACGGACTTCCCAAATTCAGATATGCAAAAGATCACTTGTGTCCTGCTTGCGAACAAGGAAAGAGTCATCGTGCCCACTTTCCTCCAAAAGCAGATCACAGCACAGATCATGTCCTACAACTGCTTCATATGGATTTGTGTGGTCCTATGCGTGTTCAAACCATCAATGGGAAACGATACATCTTGGTAATAGTAGATGATTTCTCGAGGTGGACTTGGGTCTACTTTCTTCATACCAAAGACCAAGCCCCTTCGATGATCATTACTTTTCTCACGAAGATTCAAGTTCAGGTTTGTAACTCCGTCAGAATCATCAGAACAGACAATGGTACTGAATTCAAGAATCAAACTCTTCGGGAGTTCACTGAGAAAAATGGTATTGTTCATCAAACGTCAATTGCTCGCACCCCTGAATAAAATGGAGTAGTCGAAAGACGCAACCGTACGTTAGTAGAGGCAGAAAGAACTATGTTGATTAATGCCCAATTACCAGACTACCTATGGGCTGAAGCTGTCTCAACTGCTTGTTATACCCAGAACAGATGCATGATCACCAAACGCCATGACAAAACACCATATGAGCTTATTCATGTTCGAAAACAAAATATCAATTACTTTCATGTCTTTGGAGCTCTTTGTTATCCAAATAATGATCGTGATGATCTTGGTAAACTGAAAGCCAAAGCAGACATAGGAGTATTTGTTGGCTATTGTGAGAATTCAAAAGGATTCAGAATTTGGAATCGCCGTACTCGGGAAATTCAAGAGACAATCCATGCTAATTTTGATGAGCTCACAGAAATGGCTTCTGAGCAAAACAGCTTAGAACCCGCACACAACCGTCTAAACTTTCCTGAATCTTCAGCTGAACCATTACCGTTCAACGGAAAGGATATAGAAGACTTGTTTGCTCCTCTGTTCGATGACTCTCTAGTTAATCGTGCCTCTGCCGTATCCACCAATTTCGCTGCTCAAACCGTAAACAATCAAGAACCTGATACACCAGCAACTACTTCCACAACAGTTTCTGACGACGCACCTCAACCAGAACCATCATCGTCAGTAGATCAAACACCTTCCAATTCTACACCCACGGCTGAAGATTCCACCCACAATTCTGTAGAAGTACCCATATCAACAGGTTATGACGGAGATGTATTCTTTAATCCATTTGCACCTGCACCAACCATTCCTGATATTGCAGAGTCGTCGACACGCAACTTGGAGCCGTCAAACCTGCACCATAATTATCAACACTATCCATCCACTCATAAATGGACAAAGGACCATCCCTTAGTAAACATCATTGGTAATCCAGAAAACCCAGTCATAACAAGACAAAGACTCCATACAGATGGTGAAACCTGCATTTATGCACTCATCGTTTGTCAAGCCGAACCCAAAAACATCAAGGAAGCCCTCACTTATGACAACTGGATTGAATCCATGCAAGAGGAATTGGAACAATTCAAGCGGTTAGAAGTTTGGGAACTGGTAGAAAGACCACATTGAGTTTATGTCGTTGAATTGAAATGGATCTGGAAAAACAAGTTAGATGCTGATGGTACTGTCATTCGTAACAAGTCCCGGCTAGTCGCAAAAGGATTCAGTCAAGAAGAGGGAATCGACTTCGAAGAATCGTTTGCTCCAGTTGCAAGACTTGTGGTTGTTCGCATGTTCCTGGCTTACGCGGCTCACAAAAACATTACTGTCTACCAAATGGATGTGAAGACTGCATTTCTCAATGGCCAACTCCGGGAAGAGGTATACGTTTCTCAACCAGAAGGCTTCGTGGACCAAGAACATCCGAATCACGTATATCGGCTAAAGAAAGCCCTTTACGGCCTTAAACAAGCCCCAAGGGCCTGGTACGACAAGTTATATGCTTTCTTACTTGCAAACCATTTTACTAAAGGAACTGTGGACCCGACTTTGTTTATACAAAAACACGGGGAGGACATTCTCATCGTACAAATTTATGTCGACGATATCATTTTTGGATCAACAAATAAAAAGTACTCAAATGCTTTCTCAAAACTAATGAAAAATAACTTTGAGATGTCCATGATGGGTGAACTGAAGTTCTTCATAGGACTGCAAGTTCATCAATCACCCCGTGGTATATTCCTTAGTCAGTCCAAGTTTGCTCAGGAAATCCTGAAAAAGCATGGTATGACCAGCTGTGACACCTATAACACCCCTATGTCTTCCTCATCCCCGAAGCTAGATGCTGACATACATGGGACACCCATTGATCATACAAAATATCGTAGTATAATTGGGTCGATCATGTATCTCACAGCTAGCAGACCGGATGTTGTATTTGCCACGTACCTTTGCTCCCGATATCAGTCAAGACCAACTGAGCGGCATTTGTCTGCCGTTAAAAGAATCCTTAGATACATAAAGGGAACCATTAATTTGGGGATCTGGTATCCAAAGGATTCTGGATTTGAACTTGTTGCATTTTCAGATGCTGACCATGCAGGGTGCTTAGACACACGCAAAAGTACATCAGGGGGAGTACAGTTTTTGGGTGACAAGCTCGTCTCTTGGCAATCAAAGAAGCAAGACTGCACATCACTGTCATCTACAGAATCGGAATACGTCGCCATGTCAACATGCTGCGCTCAAGTCATTTGGATGCAATCTCAGCTGATGGACTATGGATACGTCTTCAACAAGATTCCCATGTACTGTGATTCCTCGCTATTTCCTACAACACGGTCCAACATTCCAAGTCCAAGCATATTGCTCTACGCTATCATTTCATCAAGGAGCATGTGGAAATGGGTACTGTTGAATTATACTTTGTGGGTACTGAACACCAATTGGCGGACTTGTTCACCAAAGCCTTGCCCCATGCAAGATTTGTGGAACTGGTTCACCAAATTGGCAAGAGGTGTTTGACTCCGGATGACTTAAATACTTTTCTTCTTCAAAATTAAAAAGATTCAAACATCAAACTATCTTTGTAAATAATTATTGAAAAACACAAAAAGATTTTTCATTTTTTCCATATTAAAAAAAAAAATCTGTAAGTGTGCAATAGTGAAACCGAATCAAAATATGTTCTCGTCCTTTCAAATTTTTATTAATTTCAAATCACGAACATATTTTGAGGGGGAGAAATTTTTGCACATTTATCCTTCTCTAATCTTCATCAATATCTTCATCATAAAAATATCAAAGGACTGAAAGTGTCATGTTGTTAAAAGATGTATCAAAAGGACCATAAGTGAACCAGGATTCTAGCAAAGGATTAAACATGTCATAATGTGAAGTATTATTTGCTTGAGGACTTGAGATATATTTGGACACAAGTTTGAGGACCACAATCTTCAAAAGTATAAACAAACTTAAATAAAAGAAATGGTCAGACCTCAGTCAAACACACAAACACACAGTTACAATTCCCGTTCACTCTAAAATCCTCCCAACCTGCCAAAAACGCATAAGTCTCAAGAATTAAAGAATTTTAGTTTCTGATAATTTGTTAGTTTTTAATTTAATCCTTTAGGCACTATAATCATTCTATGGTTGCTTCTGTGACTGAATATTAAGATTTGCGAATTAGGGTTTATAGAACCGATTTGGGCGTTTCTTGTTGGAAGTTATTTGATCTAATTGTGTATGTGTAATCGATTTACTATATGTTTAAGTAGATATTGCACATGTTTAATTAGATTGATAACCCCAGTAGTACTGATTGAATGTTTTAGGGTTTATGGCAGTCACATTGATGAGACTGTGAAGAACAGTAATGTGTTGTGATTATTTGAGTGTTGTTGTATGCATGTTTTTTCAATGCTAGATCATGAGATAAATGTTAGATACTAATATATGCATAACATTTTTAATACCATGTATCTGAGTGTTTAATCGAGGTTCATATCAAGTTTCTTGCTGATTGTAACTTGATCAAGTTTGTTAAGATGATCGAGCATATTACTCAAGTAGGATAAGGTGATCGAGTTGGTGCAAGATGATGGACTTTGTCTCCGAGTTAGGAGACAACAGTCAAACTAGTCGAGCATCTCCACTAGTCGAGCAACTCCACTAGTCGAGCAACTCCATTAGTCGAGCAACTCCTCTAGTCGAGCAACTCTACTAGTCGAGCAACTCCACTAGTCAAGCAACTCCTCTAGTCGAGCAACTCCTCTAGTCGAGCAAATCCACTAGTCGAGCAACTCCTCTAGTCGAGCAACTCCTCTAGTCGAGCAACTCCTCTAGTCGAGCAACTCCACTAGTCGAGCAACTCCTCTAGTCGAGCAACTCCACTAGTCGAGTAACTATTCTAGTCGAGTAAGCTGAACGAGTTTCTTAAAGAATAAGATGATCGAGTAACTGTGATAGTCGTGGTTCTATGCTAGTCGAGTAACTATTCTAGTCGAGTAAGCTGATCGAGTTTCTAAATGCATAAGATGATCGAGTAACTTTGATAGTCGTGGTTCTATGCTAGTCGAGTAACTATTCTAGTCGAGTAAGCTGATCGAGTTTCTAAATGCGTAAGATGATCGAGTAACTTTGATAGTCGTGGTTCTATGCTAATCGAGTAACTATGATAATTAAGGTTCTATGCTGATCTAGTTTCTGATCTAATCATTCTTCTTAAACTTATCTAGTTTTTATAAAGATGATCTCATGTTATCAAGTTTCTAAAACCTCTAAGTTTGTTTCAATGTTTTTCAAGTTTAACAAACTTATAAAACTTGTTTCAAACTTAATATCTTTACAAACTTGAACATGAAATAAAATTATTTATAAAAACTGAGTTGTTTGGAAAATGATTTGATTAAATGATATGTGTATGCCCTCATGAGATTTCTGTTCAATGTGATGCATCATATTATGAAGGATAATTTCATGAAACCACTGATATTCACTAACATATATATACTGTGTCCATTGTGTATTGTTGTTGGTGTTTTCAATGATCAGGCGAACCATGTCTCGAACCATGTCTCAAGCATCTGTTACCCGAAAATCAATCATTCCAGAAGGGGATGAACGAAAGATCGGCCACTCTAACTCAAGAGTAGACTTCAAGAAGTTACGATGTCATGAAACTTGCCAGATCATTGTGGAAATCCTTGACAGACATTTCATCAGACCTACTTTGACAAACACAGCAAGTTTACCTGAAATATATCTCAACCAGTTCTGGCATTCTCTGATCATTAGTGAAGACGAAGAGAGCATGACCATCACTTTGGATAATACAGAGATCACGTTCAAGGTTGAAACTCTAAGGAATGTATTGCAACTTCCAAAAGAAGTAACAGGAAAACTGACGAAGTTTCACGATGACCCAACATTTGAAGATATGGCCAAAACACTTCAGCTTCTGGGATATGATGAAACAGAACCACTCACGTCACTCTACAAATTCGAAAGAAAGTACTTTCCACAACCATGGCAAACCATGTACTCAATCATCATTCATTGTATAACTGGAAAAACCACTGGACTGGAACACCCTCGACAAGAGCACCTTCAATTCTTCTTTGGTGTTATCAACCTAAAACATCTAGACTTCGCCAAATACATCTGGAAAGACATGATCTTTCTAACTTCCAAATTTCATCAAAGTAAAGATTACAAAATACCTTTTCCCCGCTTCACCAAACTCGTGATCTCACGTTTCATGCAAATACATTCTGAACTCAATCGACCCGTAAATGAGAAAATGCACACTGAAGACAAAGACCACATTCTTACCAGAATCAGAACACAGCAGTCTCACACAGAAAAACAAGGTGCCAGAATTCCACAAAACTTGTTATCTGAAGAACTGATGGATACTGAGGCATATCAGAAGTATGACGAAGCTGTGAAAGCCAAAAAAGTGGGAATTGTACCCAAAGGGGCAAAATCACCAAAAGGAAAGAGTAAATCAATCCCAGCTCGAGCCACTTTTTCTCGTTCAAAGAAAGCCACTACAGTTGGGAAAAGAAAAGTGGTTCCCAAAGCCTCATCAGCAATGCAACTTCATGATGAAACAAGTGAGGAGGAGGAAGGTGAAAATGTAGACCTCGGGAAAGGAAAGAATAAGAAAGATATTGAGAAGTTTAAATCTACATTTTCAGAATCAGACAAGGGATTGAAACCAGGCAAAGGAAAGCAGATCAAGTTTTCAGATAAACAATTTTCACCAATTGAACCACCATTGACTGACAAAGAAAAAAGAGAACAGATGAAGCAAGCCTCAAAAGAAAGCTTATTGAAACATAAAGACGATGGAAAAAGACGTGAGAAAATAAAAAAAGGTAAAGGTACAACATCAATTCCTGAGGAAGAACAGGAGGAGTCTAAACCTGCAAGGTCTGAAACACTTGGTGAATCAGAGAGTGAATTTGGAAAGTCAGAGAATGAATCAGTATCTGGTTCTGGGTCTGAAGAACTGGAAAACAACAAAAATAAAGAAGATTATGAAGAAGGAGAAGGAGAAAGCAAAAGTGATGAAGATGAAAGTCAAAGTGATGAAGATGAAAGTAATAATGAGGATGATGAAGAAAAAGATAAGTTAGATGACAAATAGGATGAAAAATCACCATCACCACAACCGTCATCTGTTGGTCAATCCACAAATGAATATAGTGAACTCAAGGAGAAGGTTACCACACTTCAAGAGCATGTGTCAGATAAATTCAAAGCAGAAGAACAAGAGCACACAGAGATAAAACAACAGATCAAAAATGTAGAAAAGAAGGTGGATAACCAAATTTCCTGGTTTGATAACTTTGACTTGGAAAAGACAGCAGAAGAATATTTGAAAACTCATGTCCAGCAGACAGTCAGTTCTCAAGTTACTCAAGAGGTCACTCAATATCTTCATGACAATCTTCAAGGAATTCTCAATACATTTGTCCAAAGAAATCTGGAAAAAACGGTGGCCAAAATAATGCAGACAACACCAATCACTATTCGAACCATGCCACCTAAACCATCCAGATCTTACCTCAAAGGATTATTACTAGAAGAAATCATGGATGATCCAAAAGAACGAGAACTTCAAGAAGTACTATTTAAATCCATGAAAGAGGATGATAAGGAAGTCAGTCTTCCAAAAGAAGGGTGCAAGTCCGACAAACCAGTCAAGGGCCATCGGGAGGACCCAGAGGATCAGGGGAAGAAAAAGAGGAGACATTCTTCTTCAACTGGCCGTGCTTCCACGGCACATTCTTCCGGCACAACTAAACAATCAAGTCAACCGGTATTCGTCCCTCTTGAAGGCGACGCATTCGAGGAACCTGAATCTTATGATGATGTAAGTTCTGATCAAGAAGTTCCAATTGCTCCAACAAAAGTTGAAAAGGTCAATGCTCCATCTGCTACTGAAAAATCCGTACTACTACCTGAATGGGTCAATCCATCAGCTCCAAAGTTCGATTGGTTTGAGAAGATGGTTGATGCATATCCTGAAGATGACAATGATGAACCTGTTGAAGGATCGATTGTGGACTTTACAAAACGGTTGAAGAAGGCAATTAAAGTCCAGAAGTTGGGGTTACCTGACATCATCCGAGTTCGCAAGAGTGGTTTCACAGAGTTCAAGACAGTTACAACTACAGAGCTGGAGTTTGAATACAACATTGAATAAGTTGCAAGAGCTCTGGGAGAAAACATCAACTGGGAAGATGCACAAGCCTCCAATCCAAAAGATCAATTACATCTCCATGATTACACCTATCCCTTACCACTCATTGGTCATCCAAACAATCCCAAGTTACCCAAAGCATACTTCTTCAACAACGATTTAGCCTATCTCATCTATGGAAACACGAATCCTGATAAACGATATGCAACATCAATTACCAAATATCCAACAGCCTCATATGCCATAGAAGGCTTAGAACAACAAGTTGGCAGTCTATGGATCGACAAAGTTCAAGAATACAATGAAGATGCTGCTCTTGGGGTCTACCATTGGCTAAATCTGCGAAGGTTGTTCTACAAGTTTATGATCACCAAAAGAACAACTAAAACTGATGTTTGGAGCAAGGATAGGATTCTGTCAATCACCAGTGCAGAAACCGAATCAATGTTTGGGTACAACTTTCTGAAGAAGATTACTGTGAGAAGATCGGATGATCAAGAGTACACCTTCAGTGAAGCTGACTATCCCTACCTGAACCTCAATGATATCAAAGATATGTATCTACTGAAAGTTCAGGGGGAAACTTGAACATCCCCCTGGACGCCTTCAGTACGATATCATCAACTCGATTCTCATCTACATCCGCAGCTTAGTAATCAGAACGCGAGTTGAGGATGTCCATCTTGGGGTAGAAAGCTACCAAACACAGTTGAATCTCGTCAAGCCAGATTTCAAACCTCAAGGACATCTTGACGAGAAGCCGTACACGTTTGGGGATAGACCGTTTGGGGTGTATTATACAAGGGACAGATCGTCACCAAGATTCATGGGTTTTGAAGAACTCCGCAAGTTCAGTGACGAAACTCTTCTAATGGTCAAAACTGAACTTGCGGATATTTTGGAAAAACGGAGCAAGGGGTTGTTAACAGGATGGTCACGAGTCATAAAATGGAGCAAGAATGATGCTAAGCAAGCGGTGAAGTTCGTGAAAAGGAATGACAATAAGATCAAGTTCCAGATGCAGATGCGACGACTGGAAAGTTATGTTAGAGGACGTGCACGAATACCTAACATCCTCACGTTTCGTCATCCTGAGTAATAACCATTGGTACCATTTCATTGTTTCATCATTTCCATAATTTCATCATTTTTCATCACCGACTATGGTTTGTGTACACATAACAGTGCACAACCTGTACCTGTAAAGAAAGGACCCTAAGGTACGCTTCAGTGCCTCAATCCTGATCAAAGGAGCGAAAGCTTCTTTCTTATGAGTAGAATGAAACCTGAATGTTTTCTAAGTTTTTCAAAACATTCTGCTCATAAGGACAAGTATTCCCTCGTCAAGGGGGAGTATTTGAAAAATAATCTTTGTTCTGAAAAATAAAAGTTCTTGAAATTCTTCCCTAAAACTCAAAAACAACATATTTTAATCATAAAGTTTTTTCAAAAACATCATGAGTATGCTATTTTTGAGGGGGAGAATAACTGATGATTAAAATATGGTAAAGGAAAGATGGAATCTCATAAGTGCTCGATTCCGAATTGACGATAGGAAAAGTCAGTAGTCGAAAGGACATTTCCCGAACGGGTAATAATTTCAAGCCAGTTTATCTAGTGATGTAAACGTGTCTCGCAAAGGACGTGTCTGAGTAGAATGTACCGATTTTGAGCGATTTTCCTTGAATGTGATCTGGACGGGTAATAATTTCAAGCCAGTTCATCTGGTGATGTAAGCGTGTCTCGCGATGATCATGTTCATTGAAAATCAATCAATTGATAAAGTGCCAACTCTACCCGGCATGTGCAAATTTACTTTAACTATATATGAGCACATGTTAAGGGGGAGTCTTTTTGAAAATCACAAAATTCTCAAAGTGTTAACAAAATATGTTTTCATAATCATAAACACTTTGAGAGATTTTCAAAAGGTTTGGTTGATGGCATCAATAGAATAGTCATGGAGTTATAAGGTGACTAAGGTTAGGAATAACCGTCCTATGATCCGCCAGAGCCGGAGGGATCTACCCAAGGACAATACCAATAGTTTAGAACTAGAAAGTCCTAGGTATGATTGAAAAAGGAGATATGAAATGTAAGGAGAAAGAAGGGGTTGAAGAATTAAAAAGAAAAGCAAAGAAAAGGGTGAAAAGAAATAGCCCTCCATTTATTCAACCTTATGGCAGACACCGAGTTCAATACATAATCTACTGGTTGACTGAGCATCACCGGTATTGAAGAAAAAAGATGTCATGGACCCTGTGACGCACTACACTAAACCTTCTAAGCCACTCGGGTGTCTCTCAAAAGGCACTTGTTTCATTTCACACGGAGAACCCTTCATCATCTATCGACCTCTCACTACGAGATGTGTTGATATTGAAAAGGAGGCGCTCTGCTCCACGCCTCCGACGACCAAGAAAATGTGCACTAATCGAGTCTAGAGCCATGAGATTCATCAAAGATCTCTTAGGAACACTTAGTATTACACTGTTGTTCTACATCACGGGCATCAGTTGTAATTTAGGAAGTGTCCTACGCAGATCGTAGCAATCTGCCGAGAATATTCTTGAGAGAACTCACAATTGTGATTCTCAGTGATAGAATGGAAATCCTACCAGGGTCAACCTCAAACAGCCCTTACAGCAGGTCACTTTGGTAACTCCTTGTGGGTTACGCTTAGTGTTTGCTCCAAAAATGGTCTACAGTCGTGGGGTGATCTCCAGCGGCTCACTGAATCGTGGGTGCACTTCGGTGTGTCCGTGTTAGCCCTTTCGGGGGTATCCAGTTCAGAACGGCCTGGGAAAGGATTAGAGAAAGCCTTCACACTATTCTGTTGACAATCTTAAAGTCTGAGCCTGTAAGTGCCGGTTAGTTCGTGTTGTTGCTGCTGCTGCGGAGGAGCTTGAGGACTTGGAGTTCAACCACCATCAAGACTCCATCATGCTCATATCCTGAAGATAATTTCTCATAAAGACTCAGAAATATCAAAAGTTCAGAATAAGTTAAAGAAAAGTCAAAGTTCAAGTACTACAAACTTTCACAAGTTAAAGATTGAAGAAGTAAGAACAAGTTGAAGAACCAAAGTCAAAAGACATATGAGCATGGTGGAAAAGCCATGAAGACACCAGAAGCAGAGACCATTGGAGAACGGCAGATCAATACCATATCATATCACATCACGATCAAGAACAAAGAACAAAGATTACGAAGACCTCAAAACCAAAAGAAGCAAAGACGACGTCAAGCAACCTTGATGACCAATACTTAGGGGGAGATTGTTGGGAACACGTTTTGTATTATCAAATATTGATCCTTTTGTAATTAGGCTGCTTAGGCCTTTATGTTTGATTTATGGCCCAACCTGTGAAGAAGGCCCATGGGCTGTGTCGGTTATTTAATTAATTATGTTTATGTATGTTAATTAGGGCTACAAGCCCATGTACATGTAAAAACTATAGATACCCCCTCCCATTCAAGGGAGAGGGTTGGTTGATGAATGCACTAAACATTTCCATATTATTGTTAATCATCTTCCACACACACTTTCTCTCTCTAACTTTCTCTCTCTAGATCTAGGGCTTATTAGTGGTTAATCTAGGTAGCTTAATTCATAATAGTAAGAAACATCAAATCGTGAATAGTGATCATCGAAATGTGAATGTGAACAATACTTATCTAAATTCCAACTTAACCAAAACCAAACTTCATCTACTTCAACACACTTCATAATTATCTTCAAAAGATCCATCACAAATTCACATGAAAATAAAAGAAAAACTGTATAGAAACAGACAAAAACTTATAAAAATGGACAAAAACATAAGAAAACAGGTGAAAACATATAAAAACATACGAAAACGTATTAAACAGATGAAAATGTATAGAATGAACGAAAAAATTTAAATTATAAATGACTGTTATTATAAAGGATCGACGATGCAAACGGTCGTTAGCCAAAAGGGACTGACCATGAGTGTTATTCTTTTGCAAAGATAGGGACTGACCATGCAACTTTAAACATTGAGGGACGGTAGATGAAATTTTTGCCAAACCACAAGGACCATTTATGTAATTTACTCTTATTATAATGATCATGTATACTAAAAAGTTCTCGAATGAAAACTAAGCCATTTCTTTTTCTTTATGAAAAAAACTATCCTGTATTTCATTGGTGATCCGAGACGACTTTGTTTTTGCCTGCCACATCAGCTTTCTCTCTCTGGCAACCTTCAGACGACCAAGTATCCACAACAGCGACTTTCATTTTTTTTTATTATTATTTGTTTTATTTACTTTGCAACACATTTTTTGGCATTTTGTGAGTTACACACTTGGTCGAATTTTCGACCGAGTTTTGCAAATTGACATACAACGACCGAGCACGACCTTCAACTCATAATTGAGCGACGGACGAAGACCAAGGGTCGACCGAACCATTGTGCATAGCCTTAGAATTTACAAATCATTGAATTCACTTTGTCTAACAAACTGTATTAATTATATCTTCTATTCTATTATATGTGTTTTTTGAGTTTTAAGTGAGTAATGATGATCAACTTTATTTCAATCATAAATAGTTTTTGTACACTGTGTTCTCAAGAAAAAATTAGAGTGCAAAGTAAAGGAATGAAAAGAAAAGTAAAAGAGAAGGTAGTAAATGATAGAATTAGGAAAAAAGTTGTGTGTTCTTGAGTGTAAAAAGAAGAAAGAAAGTTAAAGTGTGTTGTTTATAGAATTACTATTATACCCTTAAAGAAAAAAGAACTAAAATAAAATTAAGGTTACTTTTGTCATTTATTTAATGGTTGTACTTGTTTGCTTAACTTTCATCCCAAATGTGGGATGAAAGTATTCACACAAAAAAACATCCAACTTTGACCCCCTTGACATTTCACTTTCATCATTAAAAAACTCAAGAACATGACAACTTTTAAGTTTCACTCATTTTACTTCCTTTTCTTTCCAAAATCAAACTTGAGAACATAGTGGTAATGTTTTTTAGCCTCTTATGTTTCTTGCCAAGTTATTACATCTATTAACATTCATTATGTATGATTTAAAAATTGATTTTTTTATATCTAATTGTTAAATTTTGGGTGAGTAATGATAGTCAACTTGATTTCAATCTCAAATATTATTCCTACTGTCTTTTGGCGTCTTTGGTTTCTTTGCCTACTAAGGGTCCGTTTGGTTTGTTAAGGGGTTTGGATATGGATTTGGATTTGGATTTGGTGTAAGTTTTAAGATAAAAAAATAGGAGAGAAAAAATATATAAATGATATAATATTTTTATTTTAAATATATATAAATAAAATATAATCAAATTTATTGTTATATAATAAGTTATAAACTAAAATGGGTGAATGAAATGAAATACGGGCCCATTGATTTAGAAAAAAACAAATAATGTCAGTGAAACCTTTACAAAACCTGGGTCCTTATAGTGGATTCATTTCTGACACCTTTTTAGCAATGAACCCAAATCGGTGGACTCATTTTTACATACCGAACATCACATTAAAGAGTGGGCTTGCCCGTGCGTTGCTGCGGGGCATCATCCATAAGGTATTTGTGCATGCGGGGCACAAATATTGTACAAAAGTAGTGGTTGAATTCGAAGTCTCTAAGATACGTCGCGACACCAAACTGAGGGGTATGCAAGTAATTATTTATTACTGTAAAGTAAATGTCTATCGATTGTAGCAGTAAATCAACCCATTTATCGGTACGGGAATCAAAATTGGTATGAGTCCAGATTTGCAAATAAAATATACATACTACAATAGTACAATCCCTTTCACATTCACAGAACACAGCAACTTTAGTAACCAACGCAATTACTTGTATTTATCATCTGAAAACAAATGAGCCATTATTATTCTTACAACTATCCAATACGGACTCTATGATTTTGATGAAGTTCGCGGATATCTCCAGGTACAAAAAGCCAAAACTATTAGTCCAGCAAGTCCTGCTTCAATCTGCCATTGAATGACGCAGGCATTATGAAAAAAGAACCCAATCTTTAACCAACATTTAACAAAATTATCACAATCCAAACACAACCTTTACCTGAAATATGTGATATCGGGTGTTTGAAAAAAGGAGATTCAAATGATTTCTTTTACAACAAATGATTTATTTAATCGATCCTATTTTAACCCACTACTCAAATTTGTTGTCTTTACCCATGTTATTGCCTCCACTAACTATCCACTTTAAGGACTGGAAAAAAGGAGATTCAAAGCTAAATTAAGACAATGAAAAAGAAACGAAAAAAAGCGGTGCAAAGAATGAAAGCTTACTTCACAAAGAGACATACGTGGCCTGGTGCAAACGTCAGACATGCTTCACCTCACATCAAGTGGACCTCACCTCGTTGTGGAACTGAAAAAGAAAACAAAAAAAAAATGTCAGTCGTGGTTATCTCATTGTTTCATAACACAAAACCAAATGAAAAATACCAAATATGTTATGCACAATTCACTTTTCAAATATCTGGTGCATATAATTTAGCTTTCAAGTCTTCTATCGGGCTGGTTTACTTATGTGCCTAAGAACATGGTATCCAAACAGCCCTTAAGAACATGTTACGGTACAAAAATGGTTGCTAAAATATGCTATTCAAACAGCTGCTAATAACATGTCATGTCGCCCATATGGTTGCTGAAATTAATTTATCCAAAAAGCCCCCAAGAACATGTGAAGGTGCCAAATGGCTGATGAAAATAAACTATCCAAACAGTCCTTATTGACAGCAAAACTTTTAACCAAACAACGTATCCTTTAGAGGAAAAAGAAGACAACCAAATGGATCATGTTTTGACAACAACCAAATATTCTTATTTGACAGAAAAAATAACAGCGGAAGAAAGAAATATTAGATAATTAGTAGGGGCGACTGTATTTCGGATTTTCAGAACATCCAATTTATTTCTAACATTGTTTTATGTTAGGAATATTAATATTCATATGAAGGTTCGGTCACCTCGAGTATCTAATTAGCATTTATATAGCTCGTAGGCTTATATATATTCGTTTAGTATTATTAGTAATATTAGTATTAACTTAGTCGTATTTATATTTGTGGAGTGGGTCGGGGCTTTCCCCACTGTCAGCTCACTCCACAGCCCACTAGGGGCACCAATATGTATTAGTATATAAGCCCCTAACCAAACTTGGGAAGGGTTGGATCTCTTGTCAGAATTTCACCTACAATCTAATATTACACAAGTTTTCCCTTACCTCTCTCTAACTTCTCTCTAAACTCAACCATGGATCTAATCTTCCATGAACCAAGACCACCCGAAACATCCACAAAATCAAGATGGTTATTTCCTACAATTGGTATCAAGAGCCATGGTTAGGTCCGGTTTGATTGTGTGTCGGTCATAATTTTTTTTGTGTGTGGTTCGAACCAGTCTTTGTCCTCAGACTGTTTGCTCATGTTTTTTGTTTTTCGAATCATGTCATGCTCTTGTTGGTTAGTGGGTTACATTTCTTGGGTTGTACACTGCTTCACGTGGGCTTTAATTGTCCACAAATACTAAAGTGTGTCTTGTGGTATACATTTGTGGTTAAATTCATGGTTTTAACAGTGAGACTTATTTTGAATGATGAATGGTTTGTGCATTTACTAAAATTTTGTTGTTTTACACCATTAGTTTTAAAGTCCTGCGCATTTTTGTTTTGTTTGGGCCTAAGTTGCTCATGAATTTAACGTGTGAGCATGTAACAGTTGGTGACTTGTGGTGATATTTGGTTGTTGTTGCTTCTGGGTTTTAATGCATACATTTGGAGTATGCAGCAGCAGATGGTTGGTTTTTGTTTGGTCCTTGGCTTTTTTGTTGTTCTTGGTGATGATGTATTCTTGGGTGCTGTTTGTGTAAAAATGCTATGTTCTTGTATGCGGTTTGTGTCATCTTGGGATTGTAGTTTGGATTGTAGCTGCAAAATGAGGATGCGGTTTGTATGGTCTAAGCATACTGTTTTGGTTTTTTAACTAAAACCGGCATAAAGACAAAAGTAGGTGAAAGTGACAGCTTTGACTGGTCAAAGATGCGGTTTGTCTGCATGATTATTGATGCGGTTTGTCTATATGCTCACGAACTCGGTTTGTCTATATGCTCACGAACTCGGTTTGTCTGTATAATCACGAATGCGGTTTGTCTAAATGCTCACGAATGCTGTTTGTCTACTTGTTCATGTATGCGGCTTGTCTACTCAAGACCAACCACTGACTCGTTGACCTCAGGTCCATAACCATCATCAGTCTTAAACCAAATTAAGAACAACAGTCAACACAACAACAACAGCTATCAATCTACAACTACCTCATCAATCAACTCAATCTACTCCACTTTCTTACCTCCTCAATCAACGACTCAAACCGAAAAGAACAATAAAACAAACAAGATCTCAGTTTCTTTTGTTCGTGGCGTATGATATAATTCAAGATCTTTAAAAGATCCAACACACGAAATTAAAACATCATTGATATGTGATGAGATTATACTCATTTTGTTTATGTCCGAATAAATTATAAGGATGAGACAAAACAACTTTGTTTTATCTTTCCTTTCATTCGGTTTAAATAAAATACCAAAACAAACACAAATCAAACATAACTATTGTACCTACCTTCAAGAATATTGAGGCCTTCGTGGGTTTAATTATTCGAACAGAGGTATAATAAATTTGTTGTGTGGGTGTTGGTTCGTCCTGTTTATGATGGAGATAAGATGAGGAGATGAGGGTGGATTTGACTAATGGGAAGGTTGTGCTATCTGACCTTACAAGGAGTTATACGGATGGATGGTTAACTAATCTTAGGTGGACGATCTATGTTTGACTGCACTTGGTGGAATAAGTGGAGGCGTCTAATTATGTGTGTATGAGATTAGGGTTAAGTGGTGTATATAAGTGGATATTAAATACCCGATGTTTAGGGTTTGGAGTTGGATTGGGTTAATAATCACTTGGGCCTCTTATGTAGCCAAAGATACTAAACGGATATGTGGGCTGAAATTAGACTGGGCTGAATTTTTTTATAAATCCGAAATAGCTAGTCAACTAACTATCAAATGTATTCGTAACACATTGTGTTTATTTTTGGTACAATGTTTGGCAAGAAGGAGTGGCACTTTGGTTTCACGAATATCTCACTGGATACACATGTCACGGCTAGCATTTGGGCTCATGAATATCAACGTGACTACAGAGTTGTGGATTTGGCAGCGTTGTCATATTGAGTAAGCCTGCGATCTGGTCTGTGCGATTTGAGTTACAAGTTGACTAATTGAGATTTGATTAATTGCTAATTGACAAGTTGCTACTTGACTTGTTGCGACTTGACTGATTGCAATTTGATTGCAATTTGACTTGTTGTGATTAGACAAACTGCGACTTGACTTGTTGCAATTTGATCAAGTTGAGATTTGACTTCTTTGACTTTGAATTGTAAAGATTAGTATTGCAACTCACTCTTAGTTGTTCTTGATTGACTTCACGGTTTCTCTTGTAGATTTTAGAAAATCCCGCGAAAGATTCAATTTCTCGGTTTAAATCTCAAGAGCTGTAAAATCCCGTGAAATTAATTTTGGACAAGTAGGCGGGACTTGGATTTAGACAAAATAAAACTTACGGGGTTTGACTATTTTTTTTTGGGATAAGTTTGTGCTTCAAGATCAGCAGGAATTGGGAAATTATGGTAACTTGGTTAGTTTGTTAATTCACGGGTTGGTGTACTTAGTGTCACAAACATCTCGGGGTGGATGGATGCACGATGTTTGATGACCCTTGCTCAAGCGTATTTAAGGTGATTAGACCTGGATGTTCAAGAAGTGGATATATACAATAAAGGATGGAAGGTTGGGTATATATCACTACCTATATTTAAAGGAGTTACGTTGTTGTGCTCAATATAGGTTCTAAATCACAATTTGAAATTTAAGGTGATTAGACTTGGATGTTCACGAAGTGGATATATACAATTAAGGATGGAAGGTTGGGTATATATCACTACCTATATTTAAAGGAGTTACGTTGTTGTGCTCAATATAGGTTCTAAATCATAATTTAGTGCAAGTTCAAGTCGCGGACTTGTTCTTTATCAAGCTTCATCAAGTGATTGTTGTTTCTCAAGCTTCTAATGGGATTGTTGTTCAAGATCTTCTCAAGAGGTAGTCAGGCTTAAAGACAAGAGGTGATTTGTTTGGAGACATGTTTTAACCTTTTACTCACTTTAAAGTCATATGCATTTCATCAAGCGGTTTTGGCATATTACGAGCTTCAATGAATTGTTAATCTACTAAACCATTGATGATGAGGAAAGCAAGGGGTTACTACAAGAGAGTCTTAATCACCATCTTCGTTGCAGTAGTTTTATTTGTCTCTTTCCATGTTTTGTGCCTGTCAAATTCACAAACATCACGGACTCTCAGCTTTGGCAAAAAGGTCATTTCATGTCCTTTTTGAGGGGGAGAATTATCGCAAGTTTCCTAGAAGTTCCGTCTCCAGCGATGTGAATTTTAGCGGTTCCAGTTACAGCGGGTCATATCGTATCGGTTCAGTCTCTAGCGGTTTGAATCTTAGCAGTTTCGGTTACAGCGGGTCAGATCGTAGCGATTCAGGATTCAGTGGTTCAGTCTACAGCAGTTTGATACTTACTGTTGTGCAGTTAGTTCTTGAATTTATTTCTCAGATAAATCTCAAGAACTGTAAAATCCTGTACACTGTACGACAACTATTCCACATCCAAGTAGCTGGGTCATACAGCTTTGTTTGATAGGACTGACTATGAGTCATGGGCACTTCTAAGAATTAGCGCATGTTTCTTCTCTTTTTGGCTAGTCAACAGCACAAGATGATCACGAAGTTAATCAGGTATTCTTTATTTGTGATTGAAGTTGAATTTCACGAAGGCGTCTACTTATTTTATCTTGAAGTCGGGGTTGGTTGGATGCATGACCTTCATTGATAACTTGCTCGTGCTTAAAATTTTAAGTTGAAGACTTGCGTTATCTAGTTACCAGCAGTCGGGGTAACTATCACTTAAGAGTCATGGGAGTACTCAGTGTCACACGTCAATGACGATGTCGATAATCGCAAGAGGTGTTAATGTATCATACTTTGGTTGGGTATTAAGCTCTTAGAGATTTTCTTGGAGCATTAATTCTCTACACCATTCTTCCAACATTAGTGCAAGCTTAAGTAACAAATTTGGGGACTTCTACTTCAGTTTTCAGTATTGGTATATCGGGTTTCCTTCATCAAGTGGTCACTAATCTGTGTACAAGGTTGGTTAGTTGGACAAAGGTTTTAAAAGTTGTGATGTGAACTGTAATTCTCTCAAGATATTCGTAACCCAAACTGATGTTCACCAAAACCAAATCAGTCATGCTACATTCAATCTGTTACTGTCTCACGGTTTCTTCTTGGTTTTGTAAAATCCAGCGAAAGAACTTATTTCTCGGTTTAAATCATAGATTTGTAAAATCCCGTGATGATGGGCTATGCGCTCTTGACCATGATCGGGTTAAAACCATTATCAAAGTTCAGCTATAACATCACAAATGGCTGGATCGAGGCATTTAGTCGACAAGATGTGACTAAGGGGTTAGTTCAGTATTATTTATTTGAGGCTGAAGTGAAATTTCATGGGTGCGTGTACTTAGTATCTTAAGATATCGGGGACGTTGGATGAAGATTCTTCGAGATCCTTGTTCGAGCTTTCAACATTTACAATGACGAGGACTTGGAAATCTAGTTATTTTGTCTTTCTCTCTATCACAAAATAACTATCACTTTAAGGAGTTACGTTGTAGTGCTCAGTGTCACACGAAGTTGTGGATATCCAAGAGGTGATGTACGTCTTATACTTGATGGTTGGTTGGTTGAAGAGTATAGAGTACTTAGGGATTCGATGTTGCACGAAGTCTCTACACCGCTCTTTGTCACGCATTAGTACAAGTTTAAGTCACAAGTTCGGGTTATATTACTTCAGTATCAAGTTCATCATATTGGGTTTTCTCCATCAGTGGTCACGACATCAAGCCGACAGAATGATAATGGGGTTGGTAATAAGTTAGATAAGAGAAGAAGTAAAGAGAGAGTAATGATGTCTGTACACTTCAGTGCAGGCCTCGTTCTTCATCATTATGACGTCTGTACACTTCAGTGCAGGCTTCGCTCTTCATCAGATGACGTCTGTACACATCAGTTCAGGCCTCGTTCTTCAAAGAAAAGAAAAGTGTACGCTTGAGTGCATTTTATCTTCAAAAGAAGATGAATCTTCTTATTTATGGCCATTCTCATCAACAAGTTTCATGCTCTTTCAGTGCTTATTCAGTCTTCAAGTGGATCGGCTCATCTAGGAGTATATTCTTATTCACTTATTCAACCAAAAATTGCAGTTGACAGGCATATGCAATTTTTGAGGGGGGGAAAGGGTGAATAAACAACATGTCAGTCTTCAAGAACCGTCAAGTAGAGCTACTTACCATTGATGGTATTCATATTCGCTAGTTCAATCATCAAAAATTGCAGTTGGCAGGCATATGCAATTTTTGAGGGGGGGAAAGGGTGAATATTAATCTACATGTTGGTTGATGATTGAGAAAGGGTCATACGACTCCTGAATAAGTCAGTTCAGGAGTCGTGCAAACCATGTTTCTCCAACACTTCTTCCTCCGTCTATCAAGGTGTTGAAGAACATGGTCATGGAATGCTAATCAACATAGTCTCACGGGTTGGTACAATCAGCAACAATGGGTTTCTAGTCAATGCTTCATGTACACTTCATTAGGCTACATGTACACATCATGATGATGATTCCGATTAATCGTAACCATCATGGGGGAGAGAAATGTGTACACCAAGGACGCACAACAGGTTCACATGATCGGGCTTAATCATTTATTCCGGTGTTGATAACCGCAGAGATGATCAGTGGTTCAACTTGTTACCTTGGTATTAACGTTTCACTGTTACGTCATGGGCTGATTAATCGTAACCATCAGGGGAGAGAGAATGTGTACATCAAGGACGCACAACAGGTTCACGTGATCAGGGCTTAATATCCAAGGATGGATACATACTATAGATGATCAGTGGTTCAACTTGTTACTTTGGTGCTATACTTAAGACTGAAGAAGGTCGAGTCGTCAGTCTACTCTTCATTCTCTGTTGGGTGTTATCATCTCATGTGTATGCTGCGGGCTGATGGGTTATATGTAAGGTTACTGGAAGGCATTTGGTGAGATGAAGATGATTGGTATTCTGTTCCTCCACATTGGGCAATCTTGAAGAAGGTCGAGTCTACAGTCTTCTCTACATTCAAAAATGTTGAGCTCTTTTCTTACAACTTGATATTTAACTTAATCCCATGACAGTTCTTGTTTGATGAGTTGTGGAGTTAAGTTAGGTTTAAGTTGTTCTGTAGTTTAAGGTTAGGTCCAACTTGATGTTAACCTAATCTCATGACAGTTCTTGTTTGATGAGTTGTGAGGTTAAGCTAGATTTCAGTTGAGGCTCAACTTAAACTAAAGAAAAGATTTACTCAAAGACGGGAGTGTTAGAAGACTAAAGACGGCATGCATTTGGTTATCAAAAGACTTCTTCATATTATGGGCGTTCATCCAAAGTCTTCTTTCTATTATGGGTGTTCATCAGAAAGGTTGTCAGATTGGGGGAGAGCGCTAATTAGGGGAGAGTGAAAAGCCTGAATCAATCCCTGATTAAAAGTGCTCACGTTACTCTTCAGCAAGTTAAATGATGGAAGCGGAAAAGATTCAGAATGCTGAGGAGTAATGGTTTCTGGTTCGTATCCTTGTATATATTTTGCTTCTTACATTCTTTTTTATATCTTATACCTTTTTGTAAATAGATATATAGAAATCTTGCTAATTGTAAATAGAGAATCGTAAATTCAGAAAAACCATAAAAAAATTTAAAAAAAAAAATATTAGAAAAGACCAAAAATAGTTTCACCCAGGCATGTCTTCTGTTTATCGATAACATTTACGGACTTAGAAATGTCATTCAATAATGGCACGGGTCTTTAAATGAAGCTCGAGCAGAAGTTAAAACGGATTTTTAAAACATGTCTAAATGGCTTGCTATTACTTTAGATAGCAACCCGCGCTTCATATTGGGGAAAGCACGTCGCCAAAAAGACGGCTGTTCCTCCAACTGGGTGATGTTCACCTGGGCATGGATTACTTCATATCCATGTTTCCTGATTTGATGTACGTTTCAGTGCATCATTTCTTGTAAAAGAAGAGAAATCTTCTTAGTATAACAAATAGTATTCATTCTATGATTCTTCTGAAAATTATTTGTGAGGCACTTGGTGAATATGTGTTGTATGAAATTTGTTTATACTTGGATTATGCATAAAAATTTGTCACTCAATCAATGACCACAAATCTTTAACTTGAATATGGGTCATTGATTGAGGGGGAGAGTGAATTCAAATTTTATATCATCAAACGGGTTTCTTGATTAATTCATGATTCTTAGAAAAGGTTTTGCAGTTAATGGGGTATTAGTTAAAGAGGAAATTGCTTAAATATATCAAATGACCAAGTGTGTTAGTTGCTAGAAAGTTTAGGACATTATGTGCAACTTGCTTATAGTTTCCTAGCTTTATGTATCTAGAAGGTTCATTTGTGTTACTTTGGAATCCTCGTATAATCCCCAAAATGCTTTAAGACTCAAAACCTAGAAGAAGTTAGAAAACCAGTTGTGTTTGATGTTCTTGAATACTCCACTGGCATTTGTATGATCTAAATGAATGAGTTTCAAATGTCGTTTAACTTTTGTTGGTCGATTGCTGCTTAATTTTTGTTGATATTGTGCATATGTTCTCAGGATTCGCTTAGGTAGATTGCTATTATGTTAGAATCATGTTCCTAAGATCCTGAATTGAATATTGAAATCCGTGTGAATTGCCATGTTCATGATTGCTATTTGCTCTTCATGCTAGATAGTGGTTTGACGTAGTTCCTGATTATGGTTTGATTATAAGATGAACTTGGTATTATAATGTGGCATGCTGCTGAAGGGTAGCTATTTAGGAATAGTGTATCTGTATGTATGTATATCTGTGTTGATATTCTTATGCAGATTCCATAGCCAAAATGAATGTACCAGTTCCCATTCTAACCATTTGATCAGACGTTCAAACTCTATTGATTGGCTCGGAATTCACCACGACAACAACATCGGCAGCAACAACAACAACAACACCGTCATCACCACCACCACCTTCAGTGAAACAAAGCAATATTTTTTCAGATCTCGCCAAGTGGGGATCTACAATACTTGGACGTTCTTGTCGGTGGATGGATAATCGATGTTGACCAATGACTCCTTCAGAGAAGCGGATGATCACATCATCTGTGCAAAAAGGTCAATATCATTCGTGTCATTAACAATCACTTTGTGCAAAATTAGAAGCAGTGAATCTCCCACTTAGATTAAGGGGGAGCATAGTATGTTCCATTATAAGAATACATTAAAATTGGACACATTTTCTCCCACATTTTTCTGACTTATTTAAATCATTTGGGATCACAAATCTCAAATGGTTTGAAATTTTTGATCGGGGGAGATAATGTGATTTAAATATGAAATCTGATAAAATGTGATGATTTGAACATATATGCAAGCTCTCCCGTATGTGTTAAACCATTTTATATATCAATGCACATATTGAGGGGGAGCAAAATGTTTTGGATGTGAAAGTAAGCTCTCCAGTAAGTGCTAAACTCTTTTGTATACCAATGCACTTATTGAGGGGGAGCAAAGGATTTGGCATGCATCTTATGTGAGCAAGGCTCAGACTTCACCAATGAATTGACGTTAGCTAAAGTCAGTAGTCGAAAGGACATGTCCTGGACGGGTAATAATTTCAAGCCAGTTTATCTGGTGATGTAAGCGTGTCTCGCAAAGGACGTGTCTGAGTAGAATGTACCGATTTCGAGCGACTTTCCTTGAATGTGATCTGGACGGGTAATAATTTCAAGCTAGTTTACTAGTGATGTAAGCGTGTCTCGCAATGATCATGTTCTTGGAAAATCAATCAATTCAAAAAGTGCGAGCTCTACCTAACATGTGCAAATTTATAAAACAATCAACCGAGCACATGTTGAGGGGGAGCATTTGAAAAATATAAAACTCTCAAGTGTTTGCAAAAATGTGTTTCAAAATCATGAACACTTTGAGATATTTTTCAAAGATTTGGTTTGGCAATCGTGGATGAATACCAGAGACCGACCATTTTAATTAATGCATGGAGTTATAAGGATGGTTAGGTTAGGCTCAAGTTCCCACGATCCCGCCAGAGCCGGAGGGATCTACCCAGGGACAATCCACTAGTTAGTGTAGAAGTCCTTAGGTATGATTAAAAAGGAGAAAAGTGTGATTAAGGGAAGAGTGCCGACTGAGATGGAGCTAACACTGGAACAAACCCAACAAGATGTTAGTTATGAAGTCTCGTTAAGCAATGAAGGGGTTGAAGAATGAAAAAGAATTGTAAAGATAAAGGGTGAAAAGAAAGAAGCCCTCCTTACAACTTAGGCAGAAACCGGGTTAATACATATGCTGTCAGAATCACTTAGTTGATTGCTGGCATTGAAGACAAAGTTTCATGGACCCAGTGATACGCTGCACAACCCTCCCTAGCTACTCAAGGTCCCTCAAAGGATTCTTGTTTCAATTGTCACGGAGTTCAATACATTCCTATCGTCTCTCTCACTCCGAGTTAGATGATATTGAAAAGGTGGCAGTTCTCTCCAGCCTCCGCTCACTAAATCAAAACGCACTATAGAGTCTAGAGCCACGAGATGAATTAAAAGATCTCATAGGAACACGAATTATTTCTACACTTGGTGTTCAACATTAAGGACACCAGTTGTAAACTTATGAGTCCTATGCAGATCTTAGCAATCTGCCAGAACATTTATGAGAGAATCTACTAATGTAATTCTCAATGATTGAATGGAAATTCCTGCCAGGGTCAACATCAAGCAGCCCTGAAAGCAGGTCACTTCGGTAATTCTTTATGGATTACGCTTAGTGGTCACGGCGGTTTCTAACGGTCTACAGTCGTGGAGTGATCTCCAGCCACTCACCTAATCGTTGATGTGCTACGGTTCGATCTTAAAAAGCCCTCTGTGGGTTTTCGATTAGGAACGGTCTTGGTAAGGATTAGAGAGAGTTTTCACACTATGCTGTTAACAATCTCGAAGTCCGAACCTGTAAGTACCAGACGTTTTATTGCTAACTGTCGTATGCAGGAACATCTGGTGATTGTAGCTGATTGCTGTTGCAGCTGTTTGCGGTTGTAGCAGATTGAAGTTGCAGCTGATTGCGGTTGTAGCAGATTGCTGAAAAGATGCCAATCCTCTACCACATGCTCACACTTCACCATCATTGTAATTCAACAAAGTCATGATCAACCAAAAGACCTTCAACACGGCTTCTGCTAACTCTGATGCTAAAGATCATGACACCAAATAGTGTGAGCATGTCGGCTCGAAGAATATCACATCACAAGGAAACATACTGCTGAAAGATGACTTGGAAACAAATGTTGGATGATAAAGTCGAAGAATACTCAAAGATCATCCAAGACGATCAAACGGTCATCAAACGAACACTGCTGAATGCACAAAGTTTCAAGAAAATGAAGAATCAAAGACTACGAGCTATGAAGACAAATTCAGAAGATAAAATGCTAGAATTCAAGTTATTATTTCCGGGGTGACCTCCCTTAGGGGGAGATTGTTAGGAATATTAATATTCATATGAAGGTTCGGTCACCCCGAGTATCTAATTAGCATTTATATAGCTCGTAGGCTTATATATATTCGTTTAGTATTATTAGTAATATTAGTATTAACTTAGTCGTATTTATATTTGTGGAGTGGGTCGGGGCTTTCCCCACTGTCAGCTCACTCCACAGCCCACTAGGGGCACCAATATGTATTAGTATATAAGCCCCTTCCCACACTTGGGAAGGGTTGGATCTCTTGTCACAATTTCACCTACAATCTAATATTACACAAGTTTTCCCTTACCTCTCTCTAACTTCTCTCTAAACTCAACCATGGATCTAATCTTCCATGAACCAAGACCACCCGAAACATCAACACAATCAAGATGGTTATTTCCTACATTTTAAGTTATTGGATCATAAATATCTAGTCTAAATATGCAATGAATGGTTGAAACTTAAGAACGTGTTTTGGCATAGTCTGCAGAACTGATTCGTGGAAGTACAGAACACGGGTATGAGAAAAAAAGTTGTAGAATTTGTAGTGGGCTGAACACATAACATCGACTCTTAAAAAGAAATCTGTGTTTCAAATAGGCAATGACCTCTAAAAGTATGCAATGGTCTTATTCCATAACTAAATGAGTCAAAATTCATCTTAATTCAATGGTAAAAAAATATAAAATGATAAGTGATCCGGTCTACCTGTACGGGAATAGTGAGCTGTTCACAAAGTTACAACAAATGCCATCAACCCATCATGGGTCACAAAGTGACCTTGTCTATCTTTCTGATTAAGGTTGGCATACACAATCGTGTTCACTTATTTGCTTTGCCGTACTTAGAACCTAAAGAAAAAAGTTGATCATTATCAGTCACTCTGATCTCTCATCCTAGAAAAAAAATATAGAA
The DNA here is from genome assembly GCA_021014915.2 of Artemisia tridentata subsp. tridentata. NCBI lineage: Eukaryota > Viridiplantae > Streptophyta > Magnoliopsida > Asterales > Asteraceae > Artemisia > Artemisia tridentata. The sequence continues at coordinate 244,389,662 of CP139506.1, read as the reverse complement.
ATCTATCTCTCCCATCTCCCATCTTAATCACAGGTCTATCTCCTCAAAATCAAAATTCAATCATCTTATTTATTTCTCAAAAAATTTGCCTCGTTCATTCCCGTAACTGATCTAAACGTAGCCTCACGAAAGATTTGCATAAAAAAAGCCAAGCTTAATAAGCTAACCCAAAGCACCTATATAACTGATTATCTGCATATAAGTTAATCAAAACACCCCTAAGTATCACAGTCACAAAAGCAATTGACTTGTCTCTATTATTAGCCTACAAATCTAACGAAAATTGTAATATCAGATACATCGCATTAAAGAGCGCACTACAATAGTTAATTCTGTTACATCATAATGACAAAACCCACGACATTCTACATTCATCATAAAATACCATAATTTGTTTGGATTAGCCTATATTCAGGGTCCACATAAGCTAATAAGCCATAAACTCAAAAGCACCTTATTAGTTTCTCCAGAAGCCCGTAAGGTAAAAAATAAGCTAATCCAAACATCCCATTGTAATTTCAAAAGAACAAAGAAAAATAAACACCGTACCTTTAATTTAAAACATATATCCTAATTTCTTGTCAACTGGTGTAGTTTGTTTGTTGCTTAGTAACTAATTCAACGGTGTGTTACTCAGTACCAAACGGTCCTGCTGCAGCAACATTACTGATTGTACACAGCCCGAGCGACCTTATTAGTTTAATGGTGAAAACTATGAACCTTTAATACAGGTCTCAACAGATAAATAGGTAAAACGCTATTAGTATCTCTTTGTGCAGATCTTATGGATTCATTACATATAGATTTAGTCGGTCAACTTATAGTACTTAGATATTCAAAAAAATAGAATGGTTTTAAGCAAAAGTTGACGTATAATGAATCTGCACACTTTTCATAATAGAACTAATAATTTGTGCCACAACTTTTTTGGTAAATCTACCCTTTTACTCCACTAAAAAAATGCTAGTCTGTTAAAAAAATTAAGCACATAAGCAATCCCAAACACCTTGATAACGCTCATTTTGTACATGTTTTAGTCACGTTATTTCTATGTTTGTGCATTGTATTTGGTTGTGCTCGTGAACATATTATGCCAAAAAGGTACAAAAGATATATTAAGGTTCAGGTACAATCAAGTCCAAGGGAATAGCTATAAAGATGGGAAAAGTCTCTAAATCAAGAGCTTATGCACAACGAAAGATTCTACCCATAATAAAGACCTCGGGAAGATCATCAAAGATAAAGAATCAAGTTACAAAGATTTCCGAGCTCAAGAAAAGATCAAGTGTTGATGAAATGAATGAGAAGTTACATGCAAAGTTTGCTATGAATTATGGCTTGCTTCCTCAACCAAAGGTTCAAGAAATACAACTAAGGCTTAAGTTCAAACCAAGGTTCAAAACTGCCATGCCAACCTTACTCCAAACCTTGGGCTGGAATCTGACCAAGGAGTAGCTATTCTTGTACCTACAACTACAACTAATCTCATAATCAATTTACTCTCTCAAGAAGGCTACAAGGAAGAAAACGCAGGAAGAAGTTAGCTTACATTCATTATTCATCATTATAATCATCAAAGGAATCATTGTTGATCATCTCATAATTGTTCCTAACTCTTGTAATCATCATTACAACTTTTGTAAGACTTCTTAATCATGTTTTCAAGTGATAAATTTTCTGTGGTTATTTCTTTGTTTGCCATGAGCGGCTAAGTGCCTTGTGCACTTGCCTAGATCATGTTTGTTACATGAATGTTGATTGATTATGACTCTATGGTTCTAATTCAATAAAAAGCTAATACTAAGTTCGAATTGTGCTTTCAAAGTTTTCATAAACAAAAGAGTTATCAAGTTTGGTTGATTATTAATGGTTTAATAGGTCGAAAGAGACATTGGTATTTAATCAATTGTAAACCTTTGTCTATGAAGGTGTTACCTTATGTATTGACCATTTCATATGTAACTTGGTTAAACTTAGAAAACTAAAAGTGTAGTTGTCAAGTACTTGTGAAACGATAGCGAATCAAGTGATTGAATTGTGTTAGTCTTGTTTGATCAAAACTTAATATTGTTTTTGTCATCTTAAAATCTTGATGAGGATTGAAAGTGTTGAAAACAAGAGGATTAGTACACCAACTAATCAAATTAGAGCACCATCTAATTTGTTGATCATAATCGATTTGAACCATTGTCATAATCATATCAAGGGAATTGTGCAAACTAGCCTAGGCAAGTGTAGTTTTTAATATATTGAATTTACATCATCATCATTATTTTCTTGCTTTAGAATCATTACTAAGTCTTTGTTATAATCAAACTCACGTTACATAAAAACTAAACAAATCCTTGTGAACGACCTCGGCTTACCATATCACCTCTTGCTACACACGGACGAGTATACTTGCTCTTATGTGTTTCATTTAAATCATTGGTAGATCGTGTTTATAAATTTAAAACTTGAACTCTCGACACACATCAAGTTTTTGGCGCCGCTGCCGGGGATTTGATAACGTTTTTGTGAGTTTTTGTTTATATTTTTTGTGCTTTGTTCATGTTCCTAAGCTTGTTCTTTAAAAGTTCTTTGAAATTTTCACCCAGGAAATCACGGTTCAAAAGTTTCTGTGACCCCGAAACCAGACCAGCCGCCAGTTCAGCTTTCAGCCGAACCGGTTCACCAGTTTTTGTCGACCCGAACCGCTGCAGCTCAATAGTACTGACCTACCCAAACCGTCCGGTTCAAAAGCCAGCCGCCCGGTTCATTTTCAGCCGGCTCAGTTCATTTGCTTCAGTGACCCAGACCGTTCCCAACCGCCGGTTCACACCCGAACCGCCAAATACTGTTCCGAATACAAAAAAAAAAAAAAAATCTTTTAATTTTCTTTTTAGTTGATAATCTTTTTCCATTGGCTCGTTTTTCTCGTGTATGACCACTCGCTCTTCTAACGAAGAATTAAGTGCACCATTGTCTAACCACGAAAGTTTATTTCGCAAAAAGAGAACCCCATTTGTTCCAAATAATCGAAGAAAACCAAGAACCGTTAACCCACCATTTGATAATCTTTCCGAAGTTCATCCAATCATTGATCTTTTTCTTGAATTACCATTTCCAATGGTCGATGATCGACCTATGTGTGACACCAATAGGTTTGTAGCTCCTACACCCGCGGCCGCCATTGTTCCCGTTAATCTTGGAGATAACTTCACTATCAAAGGTCATCATCTTTCGATGATTAAAGACAATCAATTTAATGGTCGAGTTAGATCCGATCCATACAAACATATCGCCGATTTTCTTGAAATTTGTGACATGTTTCGTTATGGAACTACCGACGCAAATGCAATCCGCCTCAAACTCTTTCCATCGTCTCTCACCGGAGAAGCGAAAATTTGGTATAACGAATTAAGCCCCGGAGTGATCACAACTTGGAACCAAATGAGAGAAGCATTTGTTGGACGTTTCTTTCCACCGGCCATGTTTGATCGTCTCTTAGGTGAAATTCGTAGTTTCACTCAAAAGGAAGGAGAAAATCTTGTCGAAGCTTGGCTTCGAATGAAAAACATGCTCCGAAGTTGTCATGGGCATGGTTTGTCTCGTGGTAATATCATTCAAATTTTTTCCTTGATGTCAGAGGAATTATCGTTTATAAGACCCCAAACGAAGCTTACACTTTACTAGAAGACCGTGTACTTCTTAAGCTCGATTGGTCTAAGGATGCCAAAACCAAACCTCAACGAAAAACCGTTGCATTCGCCGAAGGAACGAATGAAAATTCCAAAATCATGGACATGATGAAAGATCTCACCACCAAAATCGATTCTAAATTCCAAAGTATCCAAAAAGAGATCAAAGATATGCGCGATGGATGCAACTATTGTGGTGGAAACCATTCATCATCCGAGTGTGATGACAAACCCATGGGAGGTCCCGAAGCCAAAGCCAATTATGTTTATGGAGGATATCGAGGAGGAGGATATCGTAGAAACTACTACGATAGAAATTCTAGAGATTGGCAAGATCGTCCACAGAGGGATGATAATCGTAGTTCCCAACCTCGTGATGACAACCGTCTGACATCGTCTCGTGATGATAATCGTTCATCATCACAAACACCTTTAAAGAAAAATGAAGAATCTGAATTTGAAAAAACCATGCGTGAATTCATGCATGCTCAAAAGCATACGAATGAATTTATCAAAAATCAGTTCTTCAGCCTCAAAACCAATGTCGAACAAGGCCAAAAGAACCATCAAGCTTCTATCCAAGACCTTGTAACCAAATTTGGTCGTCTTTCTGACCAATTTGCTGCTAGACCGTCGGGTACTTTTCCAAGCAATACTCAATCCAACCCGAAACCATCATCATCTGGATCTTATCATCCACCTCAAACGAGAAATAAGCATGTAAATGCTGTATTCACTCGTAGTGGTCTATCTTATGATCCACCACCAAACCCAAACCAAACAACCACTATCATTCATGATGATAGTGTGGATGAAGCAGAGGAGGAACTAAAAGATAACGAACCAATTCCTACACCAGTCGTTAAACCCACTCCACAGCTCAAAGCATATAAACCAAGAATTCCATATCCTCAACGTTTGAGGAAAGAAAATATGGAAGAACAATGTGGCAAGTTCATTGACTTAATCAAAGAAGTTAGGATCAACGTTCCTCTTGTTGATGTCCTGGCTGGTATGCCCAATTATGGGAATTTTTGAAAGAACTTGTGAGCAACAAAAGCAAAATGGAAAACATTTCCGTTACCTTCTTGAAAGAAGATTGCTCAGCCATTGTTGAAAACAAACTACCGAAAAAACTCGGTGATCCTGGAAGTTTTCTCATCCCGTGTACTTTAGGAAATTCAATCACTTGTGATGCTTTAGCCGATCTTGATGCGAGTATCAATATTATGCCTTACTCATTGTATGTGAAGCTTTCGATCGATACCTTGAAACCCACAAGAATGAGTATACGTTTAGCAAATCATACTATCCAATATCCTATTGGAGTAGCTGAAAACATGCTTGTTCAAGTTAGGCAATTCGTTTTTCCCGTTGATTTTGTGATCCTCGAGATGGAGGAACATAGCAAAGTTCCATTGATCTTAGGAAGACCTTTCCTAAACACCGCCGATGCTATCATTCGAGTAAAAAACAAAGAACTCAATCTTGGAGTTAGAGATGAAAGAATATCTTTTCAAATTAATCAAGCCATGAAATATTCTCATGCGAATGATGACACTTGTTATAGCATTGATGTTATCGATGAATTTACACATGAAACATTCGATGAGTTGCTTGATGAAAGAATTAAGACTCATAAAACATCTGGATAAATAAGTGATGAAGATCTCGACAGAGAATTCGCTGAATTTATGCAGATTTACACCGAAGAAATTTCTGAGGAAGAAATAACCAACTTTGAGGAGTTAGAATTCAATGATGAAATGAGAATCAAAACCTCAATTGAAGATCCGCCGGTGGATCTCATCTTGAAACCTCTTCCCGATCATCTGGAATATGTATTCTTGGAAGAAAAATCTCTTCTTTCGCTTGTCATATCTTCAGCACTCAAACCCGATGAAAAAGAACGTCTTGTTTCTATGCTCAAAAATCATAAAGAAGCTTTCGCTTGGAAAACTTCTGACATTCGTGGAATAAGTCCAAACTTTTGCAAACACAAAATCAATTTCGAAAATGATTCCAAACCCGTTGTTCAAAGACAACGAAGACTCAACCCAAACATGAAGGAATTTGTTAAGAAGGAAATAATCAAACTTCTTGATGCTGGTATTATTTACCCCATTGTGGATAGTTCATGGGTGAGTCCTGTTCACTGTGTTCCTAAGAAAGCAGGAACAACCGTTGTAACTAATGAACGTAATGAACTTGTTCCTACCAGAACCATAACTGGTTGGCGAGTATGCATTAATTATCGCAAATTAAATGACGCCACCAGGAAGGATCATTTTCCTTTACCGTTCATGGATCAAATGTTGGAAAGACTTGCGGGGAACAAATTCTTTTGTTTTCTCGATGGATTTTCTGGTTATTTCCAAATTCCAATTGATCCAGCTGATCAACAAAAGACCACATTCACGTGTCCTTTTGGCACATATGCGTATAGGCGTATGCCTTTTGGTCTTTGTAACGCACCGGCAACACTTCAATGTTACATGATTGGTATTTTTCAAGATATGCTTGAAACCTCCATGGAAGTTTTCATGGATGATTTCTCGGTATTTGGAGACTCATTCGAGTCATGCCTTTCCAATCTTGATAAAATGCTTGGAAGATGTAAAACCGCTCATCTCGTTCTAAACTGGGAAAAATGTCACTTTATGGTGACAGAAGGCATTGTGCTTGGTCACAAGATTTCTAGGAAGGGAATCGAAGTTGACAAAGTAAAAATAGATGCTATTGATAAGTTACCACCCCCGACTAACGTCAAAGGCGTTAGGAGTTTCTTGGGGCATGGGGGATTCTACCGCAGATTCATCAAAGATTTTTCAAAAATATCTCGTCCTATGACGAAGCTTCTCGAGAAAGATTCATTTTTTTATTTCAATGAAGAATGCATCAAGGCATTCGAAACGCTCCAAAATAAGTTAACAAATGCACCGATTATGGTTTCACCAAATTGGTTGCTGCCATTTGAACTTGTGTGTGATGCAAGTGATTTTGCTGTTGGAGCAGTATTTGGACAACGCAATGGAAAACATTTCATCCTATTTACTTTGCTAGCAAAACCTTGAATAGTGCTCAACAAAACTCCACGGTCATTGAAAAAGAACTTTTGGCTGTAGTTTTTGCGTTTGAAAAATTTTGGTCTTACCTCGTTTTGTCAAAGACAATTGTATTCACCGATCATTCAGCTCTTAAATACATGTTTGCCAAATAAGATGCCAAACCACGTCTTATCTAATGGATTTTATTGCTTCAAGAATTTGACATAGAAATCCAAAATAAGAAAGGCGCGGAAAAGGTTGCAGTAGACCATTTGTCTCGATTAGAAAATCCTAATTTAGATGAATTCGGTGAAGATGAGATTGATGATAATTTTCCCGATGAAACTTTTATGGGAATTGAAAACGAAGAAGTTTCATGGTTTGCAGACTTTGCAAATTATTTAGTCGGAGGAGTGTTACAAAAAGGTCTAACTCACACTTATCGTAGTAAATTTTTCGCAGACCTAAAACACTATTTTTTTTATGAACCGTAAAAGGAATAATGAAAGGAAATGTTGTTTATATTCCCAAGAAGTCGGGAAAGAATCCCAAACATAAACCACGAAAGTAAGGAAGATCGAGTCAGGCTGATGACTCGTTAATAAATTAAGCGCTTCTCGGGAGGCAACCAGTGTGTTTTTAATTATTTTTTTTATGCCCCAATGGTTTCACCATAAGTGTGGGGGCCTTGCAAAAAAAAATAATAAAATAAAAATAAAAAAAATAAAAACAAAAAAAAAATCCAAAAATATTTTGCATTTTGTGTGTTTGTTTGTTTTGTATATGAAGATTACTGCAGGTTACGATGCTTGATCTCGAAGATGTGGAATCGTTCAATCTCAATATCTCATTTGGAGCTCGATCTAGATTCCAAGGCTCAGGCAGTATCATTTCTTTTATGTTCCATTTCCATATTTTTATGGTTCATCGTTCTTTACATTGAGGACAATGTCAAACTTAAGTGTGGGGAGAGGAAATAGGAAAATGAAACTGGATTTTAAATTTTCTATATTTTTTAGACTAGTTTTAAATTGTTTGCCCTTATGATCTAGTTGTTTTCGCACATTTAGGATAATTTATATTAGAATAACTAGATCAATCCACCGATAAAACATGTAATTTTTGAAAATTTGAGATGTGTCCTGATTGACATGGCAATCCATTTTTGGGATCGATAACATTGCTAGCACAATTATAGCCCATTCCACAAAAAATTGTGAGGATTTGAGCCTATTCTTATATAGCATACATCTTTATGCTTGATCTTTTTTCTATGAGTGTGCCGGTGATTTTATTTACTCTAGAACTTGTACATGCAAATCATTACCAGACCGCAGTGAGATCACATTCGTGTGATGAAAGTGTATTCGTGTGATAAGAGGCAACATTAGGATTCAACTAAATGGCCATCCGTTTGCAAATCATACATTAGCTAATCACATCGGTTAGTTAAAACTCTCATTATTGACCCATTTGTTAGCACTCAATTTTAGTGCTAGATACCATTAGTACACCCTTTGAGCCATTCTTTTCTTTTGTTACACCAGAAAAATACAAAAATATTTTACACTTTTAGCCTTAACCTTACCCATAGTCAAGTCTGAGTTGGTTACTAGCTATTTGGAAAGATGGCTGTTATGTGGGAAATCCTTGAATTTTGGAGAAAGTTGCAAACTCTATGATAATCTCATAGAAGATCTATTGGAATTATGATCGATGGCCGAAACATGTGGCCACGAAAAAAAATATATAATAAGGTATCGTAATTGTATGGTGACAAGAATAGCTAATGAGATATGAAAGTATGATATCGATCAAGGATGAATTCTCAAGTTCATGTGAAAGAGGTTGACGTAGCTAGTAGCAATTGGTTGTAGACTTTGACTATTTGTAAAGTTTTTTTTTTTTTTTTTTTTTTTTACACCTCTCATAAGTATATCCGATGCCTTATCCCTACCTTTTTAATTTTGTGAAGATATCAATTGTGCGAATATTCTAGTGACCATTCGGTTCTTGAGTGATCGAATAACGCGCCAGCGATCTAAGGTATTTTACTATAGCAACCATCCATTGTTTGAGTAAATCAAGAATTCACGCTAGCGATCTAGTATGTTTTTACAAGAGATATCTGAACATAAACCCCATATTACCCTTTAACCCGAATAAAAGTCCTCTTAGATGTTTACACTTGGTGCTTACGCCACGTCGGTGGCGTTTTGTTTCTTGTACAAGCTTATGGTAATATTTAGATCATGACTGAGCGATGAGTGTGATTTTCTTATATACTCACCCACTGAATAAATGAGTGTTGAGTGAATTATACTTCATTCCTTTTTCGTGAGGTGTTTTAACATGTTATCAAGCAAGAGAATCATTAAGGTATTGTCAAACATCTCGACTTTTCACTTATAAAGCTTAAAAAGATGGATCTTATCTCGTACTTGTACTTGATGGATTTGCATCTCATTTTTTAGAATCATTCTCATTTATATCAGGTGGATTTATTTTTAAAAGCTAGATTTGCTTGAGGGCAAGCAAAGTGTAAGTGTGGGGTGATTTGATAACGCTCATTTCGTACATGTTTTAGTCGCGTTATTTCAATGTTTGTGCGTTGTATTTGGTTGTGTTTGTGAACATATTATGCGAAAAAGGTACAAAAGATATATTAAGGTTCAGGTACAATCAAGTCCAAGGGAATAGCTAGAAAGATGGGAAAAGTCACTAAATCAAGAGCTTATGCACAACGAAAGATTCTACCCATAATAAAGACCTCGGGAAGATCATCAAAGATAAAGAATCAAGTTACAAAGATTTCTGAGCTCAAGAAAAGATCAAGTGTTGATGAAATGAATGAGAAGTTACATGCAAAGTTTGCTATGAATTATGGCTTGCTTCCTCAACCAAAGGTTCAAGAAATACAGCTAAGGCTTAAGTTCAACCCAAGGTTCAAAACTGCCATGCCAACCTTACTCCAAACCTGGGGCTGGAATCTGAACCTCAGGTTGAGACTTCAACCTTGGGTTGCTGCAACTCCTGGCACACTTAATGACTACTTTTAATGATCTAACTCTTCATATAGGTTATCATTATACTTCATTTACTTCAAGTCCAGAATTTTATGACACTTTGTGCCCAAGAAATTTGCTTGGTGACCAAGGAGTAGCTATTCCATTAATTGGAAGCTTGGCCAAGAGAGAACATACATACACATAGATATACACACTACAACTATTCTCATAATCAATTTACTCTCTAAAGAAGGCTACAAGGAAGAAAACGCAGGAAGAAGTTAGCTTACATTCATTATTCATCATTATAATCATCAAAGGAATCATTGTTGATCATCTCATAATTGTTCCTAACTCTTGTAATCATCATTGCAACTCTTGTAAAACTTCTTAATCATGTTTTCAAGTGATAAATTTTCTTTGGTTATTTCTTTGTTTGCCATGAGCGGCTAAGTGCCTTGTGCACTTGCCATGATCATGTTTGTTACATGAATGTTGATTGATTATGACTCTATGGTTCTAATTTAATGAAAAGCTAATACTAAGATCGAATTGTGCTTTCAAAGTTTTCATAAACAAAAAAGTTATCAAGTTTGGTTGATTATTAATGGTGTAATAGGTCGAAAGAGACATTGTTATTTAATCAATTGTAAACCTTTGTCTATGAAGGTGTTACCTTATGTATTGACCATTTCATATGTAACTTGGTTAAACTTAGAAAACTAAAAGTGTAGTTGTCAATTACTTGTGAAACGATAGCGAATCAAGTGATTGAATTGTGTTAGTCTTGTTTGATCAAAACTTAATATTGTTTTTGTCATCTTAAAATCTTGACGAGGATTGAAAGTGTTGAAAACAATAGGATTAGTACACCAACTAATCAAATTAGAGCACCATCTAATTTATTGATCATAATCGATTTGAACCATTGTCATAATCATATCAAGGGAATTGTGCAAACTAGCCTAGGCAAGTGTAGTTTTTAATATATTGAATTTACATCATCATCATTATTTGCTTGCTTTAGAATCATTACTAAGTCTTTGTTATAATCAAACTCACGTTACATAAAAACTAAACAAATCCTTGTGAACGACCTCGGCTTACCATATCACCTCTTGCTACACACGGACGATTATACTTGCTCTTATGTGTTTCGTTTGAATCATTGGTACATCGTGTTTATAAATTTAAAACTTGAACTCTCAACACACATCACGCCTCTAGTGACCATTGTTATATAAATGTATTGTTTTTTAAAATAAATAATTCGCTGTTTGGGAACTGCAATAGCATATTGTAAGGGATTATTGGCTTATCGTATTCTAATAGTGAAATATCAGTTTTGAAGTATTACAGTTGCTGTTAAGTGGTGGAATTTGTGTCATGTTCAGTTTGGCAGGCAGCAATACACTCAACTAAATGAGGCAAAAAAAAAAAAAAAAAAAAAAAAGAAAAAAAAAATAGAAAAAAGGGTTGATCATGTATTTCAACCAAATCTGATTAGCAATCTGATTTCCACATACTGATAATAAATTTTAGTGCGATTTCTAGCTCTAACTAACGAAAGAATCAAGAAGAAAAGTTTGATGATTCTTTATTGGCAAGTATTACAGACCTTACTTTTTGCGAACCTGCTCACCCATTTTCTACTGCGACAAATACGGGGTCACTGTGATTTTCCCCGTCTTTTATCCAAGTACATGTTCGACATCTGTAGTTCCTAGGCAACTTAGGGGTTTACGTTCCCAATTGGTTTTGCTAGGTTGATCTTTTCCGCCATCTAGAACCGGAGCCAGTTGAGTCACCAATACACAGCACTGTCCCAAAAAAAAATACCCATAACAACTAATAACGCACCATTCAACTGTCTATTAAAACCACTACAATGAGAAGAGAGTCATTAAATCCAAGTCAAGAATTATCAAAAAAAAAGGATGATCATTACCTTCATTGAACAACAAAAGACAAACCCTCTTCAGCGGGTTCCACACCGTGGGCTGCATCGGTCTGTGAAGTATATGTGACAACGCGTTTCTGCATGTTACGTCTACCACCTTGAACACACGCCTGTGATGCTGCTGGGTTGGGCTGGACTGATCTTTCCCGCCGCCTAGAGCCGAAATCAGTAGGGCCGCCTAATGCTACAAACATGTAAAAAAAAGCAAGTGTAATAAGAAATCCATAATAACTAATAAGCAGCTATCCAAATGCATATGAAAACTGCTTATATAGGAACCGATTTATCAAATTCAAAGATACACCTATGAATGAAATAAAGCAGAATTTGACCTTCCTTGTGAACGAAACTAGAACCCTCCTCACCGGGATCAACAACTTTCTTAGGATTCTTCTGTGTGGTATGTGTGTTTATGAAAATTATTCATGTTAAAAATGATCTATTAAACTTAGAGAAAACCATCAACCCCAAAAAAATGATGGCTTTTAACTATATTGTGAACAAAAGCCAAACCTTCTTGAGTAGGACCAGTACCGAGGACCACATCAGTTTATAAAGTATCCATGACAACTGATGAACTCAAATAAGTACATTTTATTATCATCATTTATCCTATTTATTTGACTTGTTTTATTATATTATATATGAGAATTGATACGTTAATATTTACTTTTGTAATTCTCAGGTAAAAACAAGTATTATGTGAAACTTGGCGATTTTGGACTAATTATGGAGCAAAACAAGCAAGATGTTAAGAGTCTACTGAAATGTACAAGATCAAGATCATTCTGCTCCAGATACGCCGCAACATACTTCTTACATACGGCGTATCACTATCAAGATTTCACAAGTTACAATCCAAGACAGCAAAGGACATGCGCCGCATAGAGAAATGGAGTTACGCCGCATCTTAAGGCGGTGTACGAATATTCCTGAATATATTAATCTTGGACCCCACGCGAAGTTAAGTCAATGCGCCGCATCTAACCCTCAGACAGAAACTATAAATACCCCAAAGTCAGACGAATTTTGTGTGCAAGATACCATACGTACGAGTACCAAACCAGAGACGAATTCAGACGTATTAGCAGCACAAGACACACCCTGAACGAAGATACAAGAGCTGTAAGAAGGTCCTGCATGTATTCAATTCATTAAGTAGTTTTGTTTTATTGTATTAGTACACTTTAATTCATCAGGATTGATGGGCTGATGTCATGTGACTACGGAATATCATGCGCACCCCTTAAAATTGCTTTCCCATTAATTAAAGTTTATATGTTGATGTCTTTGGTGACTTTTATTAGTGCATTAATAACCTTTGTGTCTAGCTGAGCATTGCTTGGGTCGCCATGCCCCTTCCTCGCCTATTTATTCTATCGTTTCTAGGATAGTAGGATAGACATAAGTGATCATTAAGGGTTTACTCGCCGATAAGATTAGAGCCAACGAGAAAGGGTTAATTATATACACTTCATATAAAACTAGCAATAAAACAAGTGACAAGCTAGTTAATTATCAGGACAGGTCTTCTTATTGTCTCAAGTATCTATCTATGTAAGTGTGTGCTAATCGCTGATTCGTGCTCATTAGTTTAGTTTACTATTTAATCATAACCAAACCGTGCCAGTCTCTCAGGCTGAACCCCCCTTGCGTTAGATTAGGTTGTATAGCTAACTTAGGATATTAAAATACTGATTAGAATAACAAGATAATACGTTCCACTCTTAGTGATTGACACTCTACTTACCATTATATTCATACTGATCGGGTACACTGTTCGTTAAATGTGTGTGTTATTGATAAGTCGGCTAAATATAAATTTAAAACTTGAGTAGGCATTAATACTGCTAAACCGCAACGATACATCACGCGCATCAAGTTTTTGGCGCCGCTGCCGGGGAGTGAATTGTTATTATCTGTTAATTTGATGAGTATTTTAATTAGGTTTTTTTTTTTTTTTTCTTTTTTTTTTTTTTAATTATAACCACTAACCCGTTGTATATTAGATAGATTGCATTCATTGTATAATTTGCATATTTTCTGTTTTTGTGTGTTTTTATTTTCTGTAATTTGTGTTTCTTTTTGTTTGTTTTTAGTTTTGTTTTTCTCTTTTTTATTTTTTTTGCATTCTGCTATCGTTGTATTGTGCTGATACAAACGATACGGCGCATCTATTTTCACAGATACGGCGTATTGCGTTTAATTTTTATAAAATACAACGCATTTAATAAATTCGAGTACGACGCATCTTTCCCAAGATACGGCGTATTCTGTTTTTAAAAAGAAATTTTTTCTAAACCCTAACGCCATACGACGCATCTGTTTTTGCAGATACGACGTATTTTTGATTTAAATTAAAAACAGTTTTCGAAATTTTAAACAGATATGACGCATTGATCTCTATCGATACGGCGCATCTACTAAATCAAAAATCTTGTATTTTGAAACGTAACGAAAATACGGCGCATTAGCTTTTGTTAATACGACGAATTTAATTTGATAAATATAGTTGATTTTTGATATTCACTTTGATCGTTCCACTACTCTCGTGCACAAGTTGGTTTACTTTCAGGATAAATGATGGCTTAAGCATCACTATGGAAGATTACATTCTGAACCTAACCAAGAGACGCCAGCTGGAATAATCAAACCTTAAATGATTGAAAGGCTGTAATAAGACGACAAGAGTGGAGGAGAATTCAGTACTGGTAACATTGAGCATCTTAAATTCTTGAAATAAAATTCCAGGTACTCTCTACAATTATTCACCCATCCTTAAGGAGAGTTCTCTACGAAACCTCTCTCGAATTATAATCTCAATTTTGTAAGCTTAAAACGATGTTTGCTCCTAACCTTGGAGTAAATCATTATCCACTAAACAATAAAGATTATAATCATTAATAAAACGAATATGCTTATTGCTCTTATCTTGAATTTATATATATCATATGGTATACCGTTTTACCCCGATTTGATGTATAAGGAAATGTGTTGCGGAGGCCAAGGTACGTTCCTTATTTAAATTTAGTTCACTGTCGCAACAATACGGCGGATCTTAGTATTCTAAGCGCCGTATCTCTGACTAATTAAAACTTATTGACCAGTCAACGAATTTAGATAAGATACGGCGCATCGTATTTACCCTATAAATATGAAAGAGATGCGCCGGATTTCAACTTCTTACCCAAATTTACACACAGTAATACACACACCAAATTAAACCCTTTAATCCGAAGTGCTTTTCTAGAATCAAAACCTTCTAATCCGAACTCTAGACCGAATCCTAATCATAATATAAGGTAATTATTCTATTTAATTTTGTTGAATTTAAAAATTAGGGTTTATGCAATAATTCGATTAGGGCTTGAAAGATTTAAGGGATTTGATTAGAACTTGGACTAGATGAATTCCCCTATGTTAATTTTTGATAGACTATTGAATTAAAAACCACTTTGATTCGAATGAAAATTAGGGTTCGGGGGATTATTTTTGAACTTTGGAGGGAGAATGATGTAACAGGAAGTTTTAGATATTGATATTGGGATAAATGGAACTATGATGTTAAGTCGGAGTTTACGTCACGGGTCCGGATTTTTGGAAAACGTGCCTGACCCCCTCTATTTTATACTGATATATTGCTAGATGCGGCGCATCTAAGTTACTTGATGCGGCGTAACAACCTATTTCCAATTTAAATACTTCCATATACGCCGTATTACTTAACTTAGATACGACGCATCCGCATTACGCCGTATTCCAGTGCTTGCTCTGCATCTCTTTTATGCAACTTAGCTACGCCGCATTGATTTATCAGATGCGTCATATCAATCTTATTTCAGGACTGTTTCCTAACCTTGACATTTCTTTCAGATGGAACTACCAGTTGCTGAACGCAGACACACGTGGCTCCGTTTCGAGACCATGGGACTTACACCGGACACCGAGGCTGATTCTGTACGGAGACTTAGAGCAATTTTATTTAGGAAAATCCTTAGGGTTTCAGTTTTAGACTTTGAGGGTGTTGGGTTGATTGACGGAGGGAATGCAGTTGGTGGTCTTCATGATAGGTTGGAGATGGTTGTGAGGGATGATGATGATGAGGTTGTGTTTAGGTCACATGCATGGGAGAGGTTGTTCAGGATTGACGAGCCTCTGATTAGGGAGCTCATGCTAGAGTTCTTTTGCACAGTTCATTACAGGGAGACGGATTTGGAGATTGATACGGCTGATACTCTTGTTTTCAGGTTGGGTGGTGTGCATAGGCAGATGTCGATGAGGCAGTTTATTTTGGCCATGGGGCTACACACTGAGGAGGAGCTTGGAACTGCTGGGTTTGCCAGGTACTGGGCTGAGAGTTTGAGGGAAGTGCCAGATAGGATGTTGCTGGGAGATTTCTGGGAGAGGATATCCTCCGGAGGTGATTCTACTGCTTCCACCCCATCCTACACATTGATTAGGGAGCCTATGCGGAGATTATGCCATAGGATGATAGCACTGACCATTGCTGGGAGAGGTCAGTCACCTGAGAAGGTGACCACTATTGACCTCTTCCTTTTGAGGAGCATGGATGAGGGATTAGCGGTGAACATCCCTCACTTTTTGGCACATTTTCTCCATAGGGGAGCTCTAGGGAGAGATAGGAGGAGCCAGATGACTGGAGGGCATTTTGTATCTAGGCTGGCCCGTCATTTTGGTGTGATCGGTGATGAGATTCCTGCCGGGATAGAGGTTGTGGTGACCAGTCTACCGGTTATTGGACAGGATTATTTGGTCAGGTTGGGGATATGTGAGATGGTTATGGGGGGATGTTACTGGGTGGCATTGGGCCCCGCGAGACCAGCAGAGGTAGAGGCTGAGTAGGGAGGTCCCCAGGGAGCTCCGGCTGCTGCTCCAGCCCAGGAGGAGGAGGCACCAGCACCCCAGCCACCAGTTGCACGTACAGTGGGGCAGAGAGTTGAGCTAGTTGAGGGGGAGGTTAGAGCTTTGAGAGGCGTAGTCGACGGGATGAGAGCCGACCTTACTATAGTCAGGAGGGACTTAGGTTGGCTAGTGGAGAGTGTGAGTCAGCTCCTAGAGCATCAGGGCACGAGCCATCATCTCCCAGATGGCACACACATCAGGGGCATGATCAGATACTCTCGTCTCCCTCGCAGAGTCCGACCCAGGACCGACGATGCCAGCACCTCCGAGACCCGCTCACCTGCAGGAGACGACCCCACAGACCCATGATCTCATGTGCTCGATTTTATAAACATTATACATTATATTTATCATTTTTGGGATTGTATTGAATTATATTATCATGTATTTATCTAATGTTCCAGTTTATGTTTCTTGTTATATTTGATGAAGACTGGCATTAAGTTCAGCACGAGTGAACGAGAGAACCCGAGAGGTAAACCGGGGAACGAGCCCATTTTACAACAAACTGTTAACAATCTGTTTGGTAAATACATGCGCCGCATCTAGTAAAACAGATGCGACGCATCCTATCCTTTATTTTATTTTATTTCGTATTTATTCCATGCTCGATACGGCGTATCTTTTTCCATAAGATACGGCGTATCGACTGACCTGATGATTTACATTTTAATTTTTTAAGTTTTATTTTTACTAACTACTAATGTATTATGCAAGTTTGAACCTTCTTAACTTAGGTGTGTTAAAGTCTGAATGGTATTATAGATTCGTGCATTTTTGTGGATACATCATTTTTGATGCTTAAACGTTCTAATCCACAAGAAAGTTGATTTTCGCTCTTATACGAATAATGGAGGATCATACCGAGCAAATCTCAGGGGAGTTTTTCTGTTCTAATTCTTTTATTTTCCAGTTTTTAACCTTTGACACAAACAACGAGGACGTTGTTTAACTTAAGTGGGGGGATGGAGAATTAGAACACTTACTTGTCCTAAACTTTTTCAAAATATGCTTAAAATATACTTAATATGCTTAAAATTTAACATTTTTATAGCATGTTTTTGTTTAAAGTCTAAATTACATAGCTGCACACATAACATTATTTCCAAAAATTGTGACCTTATCAAAATTCACAAATCTATGAGCGTGCCGGTGACTTGTAAACTTTAGAACTTGGCTTATATACTATTCGAGACCACCATAATAAGTATTATCTATATAATTGGAATGACTTGTCTAAATTGGTAAATTTCTAGGATTACACCCAAATAGCTTTTATATGTTATGTGATATTAACTAACTACACTGGTTAGTTAACCCCCGTATAAACCCTTTTGTTACTTTCACTTTTAGAGTAAGATACCCCTAGAAAAACCCTCAGAGCCATTCCTTTCATTTCTTACACCTTTGTTATAATGTTTCGATACACCCATACACCTTAGCCTACCCTGTAGATTAAAATCCATGGTTGGTTAATTGCTTTAGGCAAACTGTGTTTCCTTACATTACCTGTGTTCGCGTGCGTAATTCATTATCTTTGGTTAGGTCGGGAAATTGCACAATGCAATTGGTATGAAAGTAAATACTGTAAATCTTTGAGTTTATTTTTCGTGTGTTTGCTACTTTCACTATTACAATTATTTCTGAAAGTATGAAAAGTATGGAAAAATTATCCGGAAAAATAGTGATAGAAAAGTTGTGAAATTTTTGACACATACATGTTGATGTCAAAAAAAAAAAAAAAAAAAAAAAAAAAAAAAATAAAAAAAATCAAAATTAGAAAAGAAAAAGAAAAAGTTGGAAGTTTGTTTTAACCAACTTATGTAAAGTTTTGTATTAAGTGGGAGATATCACCACTATTTGTTGTATATTATATTTATGGATTGAATGGGAGTTGGCCGTTATGGGAACGCCAACTAAGGTTATTCTTTGATTGAGATCTTGTTGAGTATAATTCGTGTCTACCTAAAGCGTGTGTTTCAAGTGTTAAAGCGTGAGTTATTCAATGATATGAGTCTTATTCATGGGATGGTTGGGAAAGTAATTTACCACACTTAGGATTTTAATTTATCTTTTCTTTTTATTTTTTTTTACACCAATTTGTATCCCAAATATTATCCATACCCTATATCATTCTTTATCCAAACCTTTGATTTATTGAGATTAGGGATTTGAGCAATCTTAAGTATCGTAGTCGTGGATTCGGCTATGTATTTATGATTTTGTCGCCCTTTTTGATATAATATTATTGGTAAAGATTACTTGGTCCTATCTTTAGCCCATTTGAGTTAAGGATTTGAGCAATTGCAAGTATCGTGGTCGTGGATTCGGCCATGTATTTGTGATTTTGTCGCCTTTTCTGGAATTTGAGATCGATAGAGATTAAAAAGGATGATCAACCCATAAGCCTCAAAACCTTTTTTACCGCTTTAGACTTGTCATTCCTTGGCTTTAGTGGGGGAGATGCGTGTACGTGCCAAGCTTATGATAGAATATTCGTCACGACTGGACAGTTAAATGATTAGATTTGCTTTTATCGAAATATTTTATTTTATTTCTAATTCGTTAAGTGTTTGTTTGTGCAATTATGACAAAACGAATACATGCTAAAATATAAAAATAAATCCTAATATCTTTTAGGATACATTTTCATAAGATTTATTCTAAGGTTTACTTGGGGACAAGTAAAGTTCAAGTGGGGGGATATTTGATGAACTCAAATAAGTACATTTTATTATCATCATTTATCCTATTTATTTGACTTGTTTTATTATATTATATATGAGAATTGATACGTTAATATTTACTTTTGTAATTCTCAGGTAAAAACAAGTATTATGTGAAACTTGGCGATTTTGGACTAATTATGGAGCAAAACAAGCAAGATGTTAAGAGTCTACTGAAATGTACAAGATCAAGATCATTCTGCTCCAGATACGCCGCAACATACTTCTTACATACGGCGTATCACTATCAAGATTTCACAAGTTACAATCCAAGACAGCAAAGGACATGCGCCGCATAGAGAAATGGAGTTACGCCGCATCTTAAGGCGGTGTACGAATATTCCTGAATATATTAATCTTGGACCCCACGCAAAGTTAAGTCAATGCGCCGCATCTAACCCTCAGACAGAAACTATAAATACCCCAAAGTCAGACGAATTTTGTGTGCAAGATACCATACGTACGAGTACCAAACCAGAGACGAATTCAGACGTATTAGCAGCACAAGACACACCCTGAACGAAGATACAAGAGCTGTAAGAAGGTCCTGCATGTATTCAATTCATTAAGTAGTTTTGTTTTATTGTATTAGTACACTTTAATTCATCAGGATTGATGGGCTGATGTCATGTGACTACGGAATATCATGCGCACCCCTTAAAATTGCTTTTCCATTAATTAAAGTTTATATGTTGATGTATTTGGTGACTTTTATTAGTGCATAGATAACCTCTGTGTCTAGCTGAGCATTGCTTGGGTCGCCATGCCCCTTCCTCGCCTATTTATTCTATCGTTTCTAGGATAGTAGGATAGACATAAGTGATCATTAAGGGTTTACTCGCCGATAAGATTAGAGCCAACGAGAAAGGGTTAATTATATACACTTCATATAAAACTAGCAATAAAACAAGTGACAAGCTACTTAATTATCAGGACAGGTCTTCTTATTGTCTCAAGTATCTATCTGTGTACGTGTGTGCTAATCACTGATTTGTGATCATTAGTTTAGTTTACTATTTAATCATAACCAAACCGTGCCAGTCTCTCAGGCTGAACCCCCCTTGCGTTAGATTAGGTTGTATAGCTAACTTAGGATATTAAAATATTGATTAGAATAACTAGATAATACGTTCCACTCTTAGTGATCGACACTCTACTTACCATTATATTCATACTGACCGGGTACACTGCTCGTTAAGTGTGTGTGTTATTGATAAGTCAGCTAAATATAAATTTAAAACTTGATTAGGCATTAATACTGCTAAACCGAAACGACACATCACGCGCATCAACAACACATCTCTTCACATTTCTTGCACCACCTTGTTGTTGAACATCTGCTAATAAGCATCCGCCTGCAAAAAATTAGCCCCAAATACAAATATCAGTATTCATGTGCGTCATAAACAGTCATGGTTAATTCTATATACAAAAAGAAAATTTGACTAACCTTCAACGCGGCCACCATCTGTTCTCACAACACCAATACCAGAACCATTGAAACCGGACGTAGAAGTAGCCAAACAGCTAAGAAGACACACTTCTTGAAAAATCTCTACAATGAAAAATATAAAAAAATTTGAAGATTTTTTCCCCTTTTTTCTCAGCAACTTGGTAACAAAGTCCAATGATGCAGTATTAGGAAGGCTTTTGCCTCATGCCTCTACCATCCAACCTACGGGCAAAAGCGTGTTCTTGGTAACCCACAAAAAAGCTAAAAAGCTAAATAAATCAAATAGAAAAAAGAGGTATACCATGTATGCGAGTTTCCAGATTTTCGAGTCCTCTACTGACAACTAAGGAGATAAGAAGTCATGCCTGCATTTAGTGGTTGTTCAGGGGACATATTAGAGAAATTCTACCAAAGAAGCGGTAACAAACTTCATCGAGGTTCCAAATGGAAAGAAATCACAACAATGAATCAAATATACAACTACATACTTAAATAATAGATATCGGCATATAAGCTTATTTGTCTCAGATTATCAAATGGGTTAAATCAAAACTTACCAATATCTCGATATTAACAGCTTCGGTTTGCATATGTATCGCAAAAGTTGTTTTCCAGAAATGTTGTGCAATAAAAGATTAGGCTCAGATATGTACATGTTGTTCAGGTCATAGAAGTATCCGAATTCCACTACGGATGCAAAGAGATCCGGTTGCATAGCAGACATATATACTTTTCCATCCGGTCATTACCTCACCAAGTTAGGATCGAAACATCTCGCCGAAATTACAACAATCACCGCAGCCATAAAAACTTTCTTAAAAACAATTTTACTTATATAATCCGTCAATAACCGATTTTAGAAAGGCGGAACAGCCGCCATGGCTACGTTACTGTAAACGCCCAGCCAAGATGCGGTTGCTCTCATACCTTGAACAAAATAGCCCATACTTCTTTGGGCCGTCGATAACTGAACATTTGGTTGTTTATGACGCTCAGATTGATCAGTAGTCTCAAAAAATGGATACATCCGGCATGGCTGCAAAGCTAATAGTTTGCCCCGCCAAGACACGGAGATTCATGCCTTTGATCGAAGCAGTTGAAATTCATCATTGCCTCAAACTCCCGCCATGGCTACAACCACAGTGGGATTGTGGCTGCCCCGCCAAGATACGGGCGTAAGTAAAATGTCCACCGAAAAGAAACCCGCATTTTTTATGCCTTTTGCAACCAACACGCCAGCAAACCCTTACATGCAAAAAATTATAAGCCAAATTTTATGACATGTAAATAATTCACATAACAATAAGCTAATTACCAGTTTTTTTCACCAATCCAAACACCCCTATAGTATTTCTACACAAAAACTATTCAAAAACCTAATCTTTATCACCCATAATAGCTAGGCTGAAATAATAATCATAGTTTAAAGTAAATTTAATTGTCTACCTCAGGAAGTGCGACTGTTATTTCATCTAAGTGTTATATAATGCAGCAACAATTAATTTTGCAAAGCTGGAACAACCATCATGACTGTATACAGACATTCCTACACATAAGACATAACCCGGAAACAAACGACCTCATTAACTCTAAAACCAACGTATGAAATAAGAAACTCGGTAAAAAAATTATTTTTCTTAACCAAAAATCTTATTTTTTTTATGATACAATGTTAAAAAATGTAACATAACCGTAAATAGGTAAACCGAGTTTTATCTAAATTTCTTACCCAACCTGTTGTTACACCTTTAAGCTTAACATTATTGTTATAAAGGTAACTTTTATTATAAAAGCATCAATAAAGCAAAGCTCAACCAATCGCAAATAATATGTAACAGCATAAGCTAAATTGACCAACCCGCAAGCCTAAAAAAGTAACCTCATCGGGTTTTGAAAGATGGAATAACCTCATAATCTAGGAAAATAATCCAATCTAAACACCCACAAACAAAACAACAAAACTAATCAAGCAACCCTATAAACCCTTAAAATTTATAAAAGAAACACAAAATTAACAAAAACCACAAATTATAACAACACCCTAATCCTACTTATGTTTGGTGTTCATTCCCTAATCAGGTTTCCCGAAACCAAATAACTCCATAAGCTGTGAAAATGAACAAAACTAATTATCACATCATCAACCACAAAAAAAAAAAAAAAAAAAAAAAAAAAAAAAAAAAAAAAAAACCAACCAAACCACATAAAGAAACCTCATATTAAAAAAAAGCATAAGGATTCCAGACCTAGCAAGAATGGTTATTTGATCAAAAACAGCACATCCAGATGGTGAAAAAAAATGACCCAAGACAATGGTCTAGAACATACTTTAAAAGATAAGAAACAACCAAATCCAGATGATAAAAAAAAAAGTGGTTGAGAAAAAAATTAGCTTGTACCTTATAAAAAATGGGTAAAATAAATAGCAATCTCTGCATAAGCATAACCATTTACCATATGAACAAAAACTGCAACTGTTTTTTTTTTTACCTGCCAAGCCTCAACAGCAAGGCATCCTACAAAAGAAATTAACAAAACCCCCAAATTAACGGAACCCTAATTTGAAAAAAAAATGAAAAGCAAGACCTCAAAATAAATCGAACCAAAAACCAATCTCTTATTTCGGTTGGTGTGTGTGCTTATGAAGAATTCAGAAGCAGCTTCATGTATCTAAACCACTCAAAAAAGGATGTGACTATAAAAAATGAAGCAACTTGAGAGGATTGTAATACACTCTGAGGATGTTAGTCCTTTATAACGTGTGCATATGATACTTTGAGTGAATATGATTAAGTATGCGGCATCTACTTAACCACACTTAGAAGGATATTGGTTATGGAAATGGAACAGTGATGCTTGTTATTGGAGAATGAACACAGAAAGTATATCACCAAACGATTCAATATTATTGAGAATAATACGAGTGATCTTCACTATCACTAGGGTTACAAAACCTTGAATCTTGAATTACAAAGATAACTATTTCCTGTTATAGTTTCCTTAGTTCTAATATTCTTATAAGACTTACAACAGTTAAATATCGATAGTTTCATCAAAGATCACAGTTTATTTCATAGGAGATCTACAATATTTATTTATTCAAAACTCTGTTTATATTCAGTAGCAAAGATAAACATTTTTGTAAAACTTTTGACTGATCACTTATCAAATATTATCTAGTATACTTGCTTTTATATAAATATTTCATTATTATCCTTTCAGCAGTAGTATACGCGACACTTATCCACTCAGCAGTAGTATGAGTCACTCCAACAGCAGTATTCGACCATCAGTACCTTTATTTGTACTAGCAGTACTAACTTATCAGTTAGTACTGTTAGTTATAACTTGAACAGACTTCAAATATACACTAGCAGTTAGTACTGTTAGTGTATTCTTCTCAGCAGTACTAACTTTTATAACATTTAATTTCCAAACGCTAATCTTCAGAATATTTAATTCCCAACAATCCTCCCCTAAACTTGTGATTTATCCCAAATCATCAAGTTTCTTCTAGATTAAATGAGGATTGTGAGAGTCTTCCAAACACTACATAGTCAGACTCTTTGATCTGAGCTTTTCTTTGTTCTGCAAGATTAACTATCTTTCTGTCTAACTCATCTGCCATCTGTGAATCACTTTCAGCCTTTTTCTTTGTCTTTAACACTAGCAGTACCTTGCTCATGCTCCAAGCATTGCCTAAAAGATGGTGCAATTTCCTTGGATGGAGGAATTATAAGAGGCAATGGTGCTGTGTATCTTGGATGTTTGAAGCCTAATATTATATTCCCAGTAATTGCTCCAAGAAGTCAAATCATCTCTCAGCAAGCCATGCAAGTGATGAACAAACGTAGTGAACTAAAATTGAAACTGAAAGAGCTTAGAAAGAACTTTCTCCATTTGAAAATCATCAATCGAAGAAGAGAGATGAATTGCTTCATCCCTTCCGATTATATATAATACTCCAGAATCTTTTCCAAATTTCCAGCATGATCTCGAGACAAAGCTTTATCATTTTAAGTTAAAGATGTCCGAACATGAAGAAGAGAGATAAAAGAGCTTATTCCCAGCATCCATCAACTGAAACTAGAGCTTGTTCTTTTTATTAAGATGATTCTGAAGGCAAAACTTCCATTATAGGAAGAGATACAACAACTGCTACTGAGCCAGTGTAGGAAAAGACAAGAGCATACAAGATGATGTTACTTTTACTAGACTCATGCACTTTTTGATATTGATCAATTTGGGCAATCTTCCTCCACAATCTTTCTGCTTTGTTTGATCAATTTAAATTTCCTCCCCTGATTCTGAGCATACACATCCATAATCTTTCATCCTTCCTTGTTTGATTAATCTTCCTCCCCTGTTTGGAAGATCTCTCACCATCATCTGTACTTGACTCCTTTGATGAACTAGAAGAAGTTCATCTTCCAATTTGGATACCTTATCAGACAATATTGTACATAAAGCCATCAATTCCTTAAATTTCACTCTACTGCCCTCATCACTTCCAGGTGTGTTAACTCTTGTGAGAGGTGAATCATGGGGTGATGAGTGTCTAAATACTCATCATTTCTGTCACATTTTATCTGCAAAAACATTTAAAAACATACATATATGCTTCAAAATACAAGAAATATCATTTGATTGTGTTTTTATGTGTTACAAGTGCAAAAGGATTGAAAACAGATGAAAAACAAGCAAATTTTACAAAATTGGCAGTTTCAGTCCCTGAAGTTTTATAAGTTGGCATAAATAGTCCCTGGTATTCAAAAGTGGAAACTTACATCTATGGTCCTTGTACTATTCATCTATGGCAAGAATGACCCTTCTTATAACTTTGAATAAGTTTCATTTCCACCCCTCAATTTTCAGGGAATTACACTTTTGGTCCTTGTGAATTAAATCTATTTATCCTTAAACCGGATCAAACAATAACCCTTAACCATTACCCATTATCCTTAACAGCTAAACCCAACCCACAAATAAAAGCCCACACATCAAAAGCCCAAAACCATAAAACCTGATCCAACCCACACCCCTTAGCTAATATCGGGGTCAAACAAAACCAGAGAAGTCAAACTTCTCTTCCTCAACCCACTACCCCGCCAAAACCAAAACCACCCTTCACCCACTGTATTTTCCTGACACCACCCACCTCCTCCTATCCCACTCACCTAACAAACCAAAATGCATTCAATGCTTCTTCCTCCCCCCAAGTTATCAGACCATGTGCAATAATCCCACATCCCACTTTTCCCGCCAAAATCACAATTGGACGAATGAGATTGATTTGAAGCTATCCAACAGCTGGGATTTGATCAGAGGGATGAGAGAAGACCTTTTGGATATCTATATAATGAAGAGAAGACCCACAGAAGATATTGTCACTAGTTTTAGACCCTTCGTAGTGTAGATTTAATTTATTGTCATTTTAAGTTTCAAGTTAAGTGTTTATTGTCAATTCCAGTTGTTTCAAAGTCATTTGTACTTAAATCACTCTGTATTGTACTGATTTCCAAAGTTAATGAAAATCCAAGTTTTCAAGTTCTCTGTTCAATTCGAATCAAGTAAAGTGTTAATCTAAAAGCTTATTTACTGTATGAATAAGCTCATACAAGCTTAATATAGCTTGGTGTGAGCTTGTTCTAGTTTAATTAGTTTTGTTCCAAGAAAAATGAGAAAAGTCAACAAAAGTCAACAATAAGCCAAATAATCAATTTAGGTGTGATCAGCTGTTCTGGGATAAGCTGAGTGAAGTCTAAGCTTGGTAAGTGACAAACCAAGGGTAGTTCTGATCTAGTTCATCCTTTCTCATTGCCTCACAGTTGTAAGCTTATTTCCTCAATTTTTGCATAATTTTCCATATCACTGTACTAGTGCTTATCTTTAGCTTGTTGATGCGTGCGTGCGAGTGCTCTAATTTATACCCACGGTATGTCGTTGTGGTTTTAGCAGTATTCAAGTTTTAAATTTATATTTAGCCGACTTATCAATAACACACACACTTTAACGAGCAGTGTACCCGGTCAGTATGTATATAATGGTAAGTAGAGTGTCTTAAGTTAGCTAGACAACCTAATCTAACGAGCAGTGTACCCGGTCAGTATATTTAGCCGACTTATCAATAACACACACACAATAACACACACACTTTATCTAGTAATTCTAATCAGTATTTTAATATTTTAAGTTAGCTATACAACCTAATCTAACGCAAGGAGGTTCAGCCTGAGAGACTGGCACGGTTTGGTTGCAATTAAATAATAAACTAACTAATAGGCACGAATCAGCGAATAGCACACACGTACACAGATAAATACTCGAGACAATAAGAAGGCCTGTCCTGATAGATAAGTAGCTTGTCACTTGTTTTATTGCTAGTTTTATATGAAGTGTATAGTTCGATGCAACGCACCGAGATTAAGTCCTTTCTCGTTGGTTCTAATCTTATCGGCGAGTAAACCCTTAATGATTACTTATGACTATCCTATTTATCTTTCTTCCTACTTTTCTACAGACGATAGAATGCATAGGCGATCTAATAAATAGTCGAGGGCAAAGGCATGGCGACCCGATCAACGCTCAGCCAGACACAGAGGTTATCAATGCACTAATAAAAGTCACCAAAGACATCAACATATAAACTTTAATTAATGGGAAAGCAGTTTTAAGGGAGTGCAAACTTTCCGTTGTCACATTACACAAGCCACCAATCCTGATGAATTAAAGTTTACTAACACAATAAAACAAAACTACTTAATGAATTAAATACATGCAGGACCTTCTTACAGCTCTTGTATCTTCCTTCAAGGTGTGTCTTGTGCTGCTACTTCGACTGAATTCGTCCTAGGGTTTCTGTACTTCGTTCTTCTAAAACTGTCGAATTCTTTTTCAACCTTGAATTCCGTCTGGTCTTGGGGTATTTATAGTTTCTGTTTGAGGGTAAGATGCGGCACATCTAATAAGTAGATGCGGCGCATTGACTTAACTTCGCGTGGGGTCCAAGATTAATATATTCAGGAATATTCGTACACCGCCAGAAGATGCGGCGTAACTCCATTTATAGATGCGGCGCATGTCCTCTTGTATCTTGGATCGAAACTGGTGAAATCTTGATAGTGATGCGCCGCATGTAATAATTAAGATGCGGCGTATCTGGAGCAGAATGTCTTGATCTTGTACATTTCAGTAGACTCTTAACTTCTTGCTTGTTTTGCTCCATAATTAGTCCAAAATAGCCAAGTTTCACCAAATGCTTGTTTTTACCTGAGAATTACAAAAGTAAACATTAACGTATCAATTCTCACAGATAATATAATAAAACAAGTCAAATAAATAGGATAAATGATGTTAATAAAATGTACTTATTTGAGTTAACCAACCACGGATTTTAATCTACAGGGTAGGCTAAGGTGTAAGGGTGTAACGAAACATTATAACAAAGGTGTAAGAAACGAAAGGAATGGCTCTGAGTGTTTTTCTAGGGGTATCTTACTCTAAAAGTGAGAGTAACAAAAGGGTTTATACGGGGGTTAACTAACCAGTGTAGTTAGCTAATAACATATAACCTATAAAGGCTATTTGGGTGTAATCCTAGAAATTTACCAATTTAGATAAGTCATTCCAATTATATAAATAATACTTATTATGGTGGTCTCGAATAGTATACAAGCCAAGTTCTAAAGTTTACAAGTCACCGGCACACTCATAGATTTGTGAATTTTGAAAAAATCATAATTTTTGAAAATAACGTCATGTGTGCAGCTATGCAACTTAGACTTTAAACAAAAACATGCTAAAAATTTTAAATTTTGATATATTAAGCACATTTTAAGCATATTTTGAAAAGTTTAGGACAAGTAAGTGTTCTAATTCTCCAATCCCCCCACTTAAGTTAAACAACGTCCTCGTTGTTTGTATAAAAGGTTAAAAACTAGAAAATAAAAGAATTAGAACAGAAAAACTCCCCTGAGATTTGCTCGGTATGATCCTCTATTAGTATAAGAGAAAAAATCATCTTTCTTGTGGATGAGAACGTTTAAGCTTCATAATTGATGTATCCACAGGAAATGCAGGAATCTATAATACCACCAAGGCTTTAAACACACCTAAGTTAAGAAGGTTCAAACTTGCATAATACATTAGTAGTTAGGAAAAATAAAACATAAAAATTAAAATGAAAATCATCAGGTCAGTCGATGCGCCGTATCTTATGGAAGAAGATACGCTGTATCGAGCCTGGAATAATTACGGATCAGAATAGAAGATGCGTCGCATCCTTAACCAGGGATGCGCCGCATTAAAATAAACTGACAAAAAGTTTTTAAATTCAAAAATAAAAAAAAAATGCAGAAGAATAAAGCAAGATATGACCAGTGCAGGAGATGCGTCGCATCTAGGGATTGAGATGCGCCGTATCTGCTGCGGGCCTGACTGACTCGACACAGAACAGAATATTAAAAAATTTTCCGGGTTGTCTCCCGGTCAGCACTTGTCTTTATTCCAGAGTCTTCAAGTTAGACTCACGTTCAGCTCTTTAATATCGATCATTGAAGGAGTCGAAAACATCACGCTCCCTCATCGCCAATTCAGTAATATTGAACACTCCTTGCTCGTCCTTAAGTTCCACGCCATTCTTCTTTAATATCTGTATAAACAAAGTTCTGTCCCTTTCGGGCAGAGATGACAAAATGATAGACGGGAAATTCTTATTATTAAATAGGCACAAATATGCAAGGTGAGGTGGTAGTTCAATAAACATATCATTATTCAAATTCATTTTCTCAACTATTCTCCTACGTTTTTTAATTACTACGCAATCATACCACTCGTCATCAGAATCATTAACAATATCGCGCCTAAGTTCGGTGGGTACATTAAGGTCAATAAATTCCTCAAAGTTCTCATGATTAGGATTAGTTGAGTTGTTTTGAATCAATGTTTCTCCCATAAGCCTAGCTTCAAGATCGAGGTCCATACGCTCTCTTAATCCTAGCACATAGACGCCTCTTATTATGCTTTTAACAGGATCTTGGCACTTATAGACCAGTTTATTATTCCCTACCCTTAACGAGATTTTTCTTTTAAACACATCAATCTTAGCATGGGCAGTAGACAAGAAAGGTCTTCCAAGGATTAAAGGAATCTTAACATCCTCGGGCATATCTAATATAACAAAGTCTACAGGAAAATAAACTTCTCAATCCTAACTAGCACATTATTAGCAATCCCTTCAGGTCGTTTTACCGTTTTATCAGCCAATTCAATAAGTAACTTAGTTGGTGCTAATTTTCCTAGTCCTAGGGTAGTGAATGTCTTAAGGGGCATTACACTAACGCTAGCTCCTAAGTCAGCTAACACATTATTGAAAGATATATCATTAATTGAACAAGGTAAAGTAAAACTTCCTGGGTCTTTTTCTTTATGAGGCAAGGCATTTAAGTCGGTTGCAGAGCTCTCTTCTTTCATGGTAGCCTTGATCTCCTCTTCAATCTTTGTCTTCTCTTTTAGTAGTCTCCTTAAACTGATTGAAGAATTAAAGAAAAATTCGGGTCTTGCACCATCATTACCATTCATCAGTCTTCTAGGAAAAGGAATGTTAGGAGTGACTTCTTCAGTGGTGCTTATGGCCTTGACATGGTCTCTTGGGTTGGTTTCAGTCGAGCTAGGTAAACTTCCATATCCCCTTTCATGAAGAACTTTTCTCATTTGACCAATTTGTTGTTCCAATGCTTTGATCGAAGCTCTTTGGTTTCTTGTAATAGTGTCCGTTGAAGCTCGGATTTCTTTGATCATAGCAGTATTCTCTTCATGTCTTTTAGCAGCATCGGCCATAATTTGCTTTAAAGTGTCATCTAAAGTTTGCCGCCTTTCTTGATAAGCGGGATTGAGGTTGTTCCTTTGATAGAATCCCGGAGTAGCTTCCCTAAATCTTCCTGAAGGTCGGAATGGTTGTCCAAATTGGGTGTAATATGCTTCTTCAAACGTCTCACTCTCATTCTTATTCGGGTAATCCTTAGTGTAGTGAGGTCCTTCGCATTTTTCACATCCAACTTGGGCAGCATACACTTTTTCATCACGCTTCTTCATCTCTCTACTAATTTTATCTAATTGAGCTTGAATAGCAGCAAACCCGTCAAAATTAGTGCTGCTCTTAGATCTAGTAGAGGTCCCATCGTGCCATTTTTGAGAATGATCAGCAGCTTCTTGGATTGCTTTCCTAGCATTAGCTGCACTCATTTGAGGCACAGCTCCCTTAGCGTCCAAGATTTGTCTAGTAGGCACGTCCAATCCTTGATAAAACAATATTATCTCCTGCATAGGGGTTAGATAGTGTTGAGGACATTTTACCAGTAAATCTTTAAACCGTTCCCAAGCTTGATAAAGAGTTTCATCAGACTCTTGCTTGAAACTGTTGATGGCCTCCATCTTTTTAGCAGTCTTAGCAGGTGGACAATATCTCTTCAGGAATTTGCTCTTCAAATCTTCACATGTAGTGATTGAACTAGCAGGTTCATTCCTTAGCCACTTGTTAGCAGCTCCTTTTAGCGATATTGGAAAGATTCTTAGCATGAGTTGATCGTCAGTGACTCCTTCTGTAGTAAACAAATCCGCAATCTCGAGGACCTTTTCAACATGCTCATTAGCATCCTCATGTTCCGATCCGCTGAAAGCATTTTCTCTTAGCTCCTTGAGAAACTGACCCTTCAATTCAAACTTTGACTTATCATCAAACTTTGGTCTAGCAACTCCTGAAGTGTAATCAGCACGGGTTTTGTTCATGTATTCCTCCATGGTTGTGTTTTCGCCCATTGCTTCTGTTTCTTCTTCCTCTTTCTCTTCAGAAAAATAATCAAGCTCGAATGAACTTGAGATATCAAAGCTTTTTGTGTTGAAAAGCCTTTTTAGCGAATGAAAGGCTCATTCAGGATCGTCGAAAGGTTGAATCAAGTTCTTCGTAGAACTCCTGGTCATGCACTTCCTGAAATCAACACAAAAACATCAGTAGGGTATGCTCAAGAAAGTAATATATCAGAAAATTAACAACGAAAACGGAATACGAAAAATGAAAGTTACTGATATCTGCAGACGATGCGCCATATCCAAAAAGATGGATACGCCGTATCTTGTAATCGTTAAAATTTAATCAGACTTTATTCAGAAAATAGATACGCCGCTTAGAAATTAGAATGCGCCGTATCAGTTTTAATTTTGTTGACTAGTCAATGAGTCCTAGTTGGTCAGAGATACGGCGCTTGGGATATTTAGATCCGCCGTATCGCTATGTTAGTGAGCGAAATTTAAATAAGGAACGTACCTTGGCCTCCGCAACACAATTCCTTATACATCAAATTGGGGTTAAACGGCATACCATATAAATGAATTCAAAATAAGAGCAATAGGCATAAACGTTTTATTAATAATTGTAATCTTATTCTTTAGTGGATAAGGATTTACTCCGAGGTTAGGAACAAATATCATTTTTAAGCATACAAAATTAAGATTACAATTTGAATCAGATGTATAATATGGATAATAAAATTGAGATTATATTGTAGAGAACTTTCCTTTGGGCTGGTTGAATTATCGTAGAGGTTACCTGGAATTCTATTTCAAGAATTTAAGACGTTCAATGTTACCAGTACTGAGTTTTCCCCACTCTAGTTGTCTTAGGTTCGATCACTCCAGCTAGCGTCTCTTGGTTTGGTTCAGAATGTAACCTTTCATGGTGATGCTTGAGTCATCATTTATCCTGAAAATAAACAACTTGTGTACGAGAGTAGCGGACCGATCAAGGTAAATATCAAAAATCAATTATATTTATCAAATTATATTCGTCGTATTAACAAAAGTTAATGCGCCGTATTTTCGTTACGTTTCAAAATACAAGATTTTTTATTCAGAAAGATGCGCCGTATCAACAGAGATCGATGCGTCGTATCTGTTTAATAATTCGAAAACTGTTTTTAATTAAAATAATAGATGCGCCGTATCTGCTAAAGCAGATGCGTCGTATAGCGTTATCGTTTAGAAAAAAAAAATTTATTAAAAACAGATACGCCGTATCTTGGGGAAAGATGCGTCGCATCGAATTAATTAAACGCGTTGTATTTAATAAAAATTAAACGCAATACGCCGTATCTAAGAAAATAGATGCGCCGTATCGTTTGAATAAGCTCAGTACAACGATAGCAGAACACAGAAAATACGAAAAATAAAAAAAAATAAAAACAAACCAAAATAAACGCAAATAAAAACAAACAAAAACAGAAAATATGCAAAATAATACAATGAATGCAAATTAACCTAATATACAACAGAGTTAGCGGTTAGATTAAAATTAAAAAGAAAAACCTAATTAAAATACTAATCAAATTAACAGATAATAACAATTCACTCCCCGGCAGCGGCGCCAAAAACTTGATGTGTGCGTGCGAGTGCTCTAATTTATACCCACGGTATGTCGTTGTGGTTTTAGCAGTATTCAAGTTTTAAATTTATATTTAGCCGACTTATCAATAACACACACACTTTAACGAGCAGTGTACCCGGTCAGTATGTATATAACGGTAAGTAGAGTGTCGATCACTAAGAGTGGAACGTATTATCTAGTTATTCTAATCAGTATTTTAATATCTTAAGTTAGCTATACAACCTAATCTAACGCAAGGAGGTTCAGCCTGAGAGACTGGCACGGTTTGGTTGCAATTAAATAATAAACTAACTAATAGGCACGAATCAGCGAATAGCACACACGTACACAGATAAATACTCGAGACAATAAGAAGGCCTGTCCTGATAGATAAGTAGCTTGTCACTTGTTTTATTGCTAGTTTTATATGAAGTGTATAGTTCGATGCAACGCATCGAGATTAAGTCCTTTCTCGTTGGTTCTAATCTTATCGGCGAGTAAAACCTTAATGATTACTTATGACTATCCTATTTATCTTTCTTCCTACTTTTCTACAGACGATAGAATGCATAGGCGATCTAATAAATAGTCGAGGGCAGAGGCATGGCGACCCGATCAACGCTCAGCTAGACACAGAAGTTATCAATGCACTAATAAAAGTCACCAAAGACATCAACATATAAACTTTAATTAATGGGAAAGCAGTTTTAAGGGAGTGCAACCTTTGCGTTGTCACATTACACAAGCCACCAATCCTGATGAATTAAAGTTTACTAACACAATAAAACAAAACTACTTAATGAATTAAATACATGCAGGACCTTCTTACAGCTCTTGTATCTTCGTTCAAGGTGTGTCTTGTGCTGCTACTTCGACTGAATTCGTCCTAGGGTTTCTGTACTCCGTTCTTCTAAAACTGTCGAACTCTTTTTCAACCTTGAATTCCGTCTGGTCTTGGGGTATATATAGTTTCCGTCTGAGGGTAAGATGCGGCGCATCTAATAAGTAGATGAGGCGCATTGACTTAACTTCGCGTGGGGTCCAAGATTAATATATTCAGGAATATTTGTACACCGCCAGAAGATGCGGCGTAACTCCATTTATAGATGCGGCGCATGTCCTCTTGTATCTTGGATCGAAATTGGTGAAATCTTGATAGTGATGCGCCGCATGTAATACGTAAGATGCGGCGTATCTGGAGTAGAATGTCTTGATCTTGTACATTTCAGTAGACTCTTAACTTCTTGCTTGTTTTGCTCCATAATTAGTCCAAAATTGTCAAGTTTCACCAAATGCTTGTTTTTACCTAAGAATTACGAAAGTAAACATTAACGTATCAATTCTCACAGATAATATAATAAAACAAGTCAAATAAATAGGATAAATGATGTTAATAAAATGTACTTATTTGAGTTCATCACTTGTTGTGTTGTTTTTCTGCTTATTAATAGCTTCTAATCATATTTCATCTATTTTATCAGTAGCTAGATAGCTTTTGCATTATTTTACTTAAAAACCTTTAAAAAGCCAAAAATAGCCAAATAAGGCATAGCTTAATCTATTGCTTATTTACCTGTTAAAAGTTACTTATTAGAGTTTAATTAAGTTAGTTAATCAGTAAAACTAGAACTTATAGGCTAAAATAGTGTGTTTCACTTGAAAAATCATCACAGACCCTCAAAAAGGGGTGTTTGGTTTATGCAGTCAACAAGGTCAATCAAGCTTGTACTGTTCATTGACCATTTGCCCTACTTGGATCTTGCTTAAAATAGTCCAGATAAGCTGTTTTTAAGTTGTTCCAAGTCCATTTGGTTGGACTTGTGATTTTGAGCCATCTGTGATAAATTTGGAACCTTAACTGTCCAAATAAGCTAGAATAAGCCACAAGCTCATCTTGCCCTTAAACTTGCCTTCTTTAAAGTCCTTTCAAACTATTTAGTGCATATTAGAAGAGTTGGATTGGATTTGTGCCCTCTGCACACCTCTGCACACCAACTCTGCATTAGCAAACTCAGTATATACTGAGCAGATTCACTGTTTTTCTCAGCTTATTTGTGGCTTAACTAGATAAGCTGAGGCATTGAATTTTGGTTTACTTATTGTTCATAGTATAGGCTTTTAGCTTCTGTGCCTGGATTCCACTTTCTACCTTATTTCATTGCTTAAAATTAGTCTGCAATTTCACCATTTCACTGCCCTGACCCTGCAGTCAGCCTTTGCTAATTTCTGCCATCTGATCTAGGGTTCAATTGGACTTCAATTAGCTTATTAGACTCAGGGCTTTTTGCATTTTTGTATAGCTTATAGTACAGGGTAGCTTTTGCCCCCATAATATTCTACTTTCCTGCTTATTTGAGTGCTTAAATCTGCTCTGCAAGTTGGGGCATTTTGCCTGGTATTTTCTGCATAACTAGTGAAACTGCCCAAGTGCTTAATTCGCTTATCTTTTGTACTTATTTATGCTTAATTGGTTGTTTTATGTTTCAATAAGTTGTTTAAACCATTCTTGAGCTTTTGGGAATTTTTGGATAACTTTAGCTTATTTTTAGCTTATTTGCCAAACTGCTTATTAGCCCATTTGCTTATTAGGGTTTAGATAACTTCTGCTTTTTATTTTTCCTAGTTTTCAAATATTATTTTAGACTTAACCTGAATTTTTCAGATTTTTCCTAAGTCATTTTCTATTTTTAATCCTTTTTATTAGTTTTAATAGTTTTTAATTCATAATAAAAAATATAAAAATCAGAAAAATATAATTTTAATTTCTAAAATTTTCTTTTATTATTTAGGATTTAAGAAAAATAATTTTACACTTGTAGGATTAGTTTTCTAATATTTCAGTTTTTATCCCGTTTTAGATTTCCCGTTACGCGTTTTTAGTTTATTTAATTCGCGTTTAATTTTCTTTTGTATATTTGTTTTTCATATATCAATTAGCATTAATTAAAAATCAAAAATCTCATATCTAATCATCAGTCACTCTAATCCAAAACTTAAACAATTTGCCCATTCGCACCTCGTTGGGAAACGATCCGGGTAATCACTTTCCTGGTTTCACACTACACACACAAACGTGAGTCTTTGCAAGTATCCTTTTTCACAAAGGGGTGATTTGCATTTATTCACGCGTATCCGTCATTGCATAATATTTATATATACGTTTTAGCACGGATCATGGGGCAATAACTCATAATCCATCATTAGATGGGTTTCTGGGCCATTATGAATCCAAAAGATTTTAAGAAACCTTTGACTTAGCAGTATGAACTTGATTTTAATTTGAAAAATCATACTGCTAACAACCATTTTAAAGGGATTAATGTAGTAACAGACACTTAATTAATATTTCGGTTTAAATTAACCTCTGGTTGTGTGAGAACCAATGTATTCAGTTATAAATAGCTGCCTATGTACAGATAAACCCATTCAAAGGGCTTTCTTGATAGGGTTTTCAGCTCGTGGCAGTTGTTGCCTCTAACACAAGTGTTAGATTCACATTTGCTCGCTGTTCTTTCTATTAGATGTCCTTAGACTTGCTCATTATACTAAAAAGTATAAAATGATAGAAAGTGATTTGAGTCAGTTACTATCTGATCAACTAAGCCATTAATTCAAAATTAAATATCATAATAAGTTTCAAGAGAGAAGTTTTAAAGAATTTATTAACTTAGGTATAAACCTTTGCTAATGAATTCCCAAACTCTGACTATCATTAACCTATTATGTTAGCAGCTTGAATTACCAACTTTTGCTTGTTCACACTTGGCACTTGAAACTTCCTTTGTGCTCAAATTTTCAGACCTGAAAATGTTAGTCCAAAACCAAGAAAACAAAATGCAAAGCATTTGTCTTATAGCAGTAGAATTATATGACTAACAGTATGAACCAAATAATCAAAATTTGTACTAGCAGTACAAACCTTTCAATAACAGTACTAATTGATAGTGCTAGCAGTAAAAATCAAATTTATATACAAAAATCATACAGTTTAAAATCATTAAGGATTAAGCATCCCAATACTTGCTACCAAGTATTGAAACCTTCCAACATTAAAAGCTTTTTGAAGAAGATCTGCAAAGTTGTGATCAGAATCAATTTTAACAACTTGAATCAACTTTTTCTCATTGCAGTCTCTAATAAAATGATGTCTAATTTCTATGTGTTTTGTTTTAGAGTGTTGCACTGGATTTTTAATTATATAAATTGTGCTACTATTATCAGTATATATGACAGTGTTCATGAAATTATACCCATAGTCAAGAAGTTGATTTTGAAGCCAAAGCACTTGACCACAGCAACTTGCAGCAGCTACATACTCAGCTTCAGTTGTTGAAGTTGCCACAATAGTTTGCTTCTTACACTGCCATGAAATGAGTCTACATCCAAGGAATTGACATCCTCTAGTTGTTGACTTTCTGTCCAAGCTTGCACCTGCATAATCAGTGTCTGAATATGCTACCAGGTCAAAAGGTGATTCCTTAGAATACCATAGACCCAACCTAGGTTGACCTTTGAGATATCTAAAAATCCTTTTGACAGCTGTTAAGTGAGAATCCTTTGGAGTTACTTGAAATCTTGCACAAGCACAAACAGAGAACATGATATCAGGTCTTGATGATGTGAGATACATCAAAGAGCCTATCATAGATCTGTATGTGTGTACATCCACATTGTCTCCATCTACATCTTTAAGAAGAGGCTTCCCAGAGTCCATTGGTGTGCTTGCTACCTTTGCATCAACAAATTGGAATTTCCTTAGAATCTCTGATACATATTTATCCTGGCTGATAAATATGCCTTCACTTGATTGCTTAACTTGCAGACCCAAAAAGAAAGTAAGTTCCCCCATGAAACTCATCTAAAACTTATCATGCATAAGTTTCTCAAACTCTAAACACATCTCCTTCCTTGTAGATCCAAAGATGATATCATCCACATACACCTGAACTAGCAAAAGATCCTTCTTGTGCTTCTTGATGAGTAATGTCTAATCAATCTTGCCTCTTTGAAATCCATTTTCTATTAAATACGAAGCCAGTGTTTCATACCGTGCTCTTGGTGCCTGATGAAGGCCATAAAGAGCCTTGACTACCTTGTACACCTTGTCTAGATGTTCTGGATCAATAAAACCTAGAGGTTGTGAGACATAAACCTCCTCTTCAATAGTACCATATAAGAAGGCACTCTTGACATCCATTTGATAAACTGTGAAGCCCATAAATGAAGCATAGGCCAAGAATAGCCTAATTGCTTCAATTCTTGCTACTGGAGCAAAAACTTCTTCATAGTCTATTCCTTCCTCTTGTGTGTACCCTTGGGCTACAAGTCTAGCCTTGTTTCTTATCACTATGCCCCTTTCATCCCTTTTATTCCTGAAGACCCATTTAGTACCAATTACCCTTACACCCTTTGGTAAATCCACTAGCATCCAAACCTTCTGAATTTTAAATTGGAGAAGCTCCTCTTGCATAGCTTCTACCCAACTTGAATTATCTAAGGCTTTGAGAACATTCTTGGGTTCTGCTTGTGAGAGGAAACATACAAATAAGCAAGAGTGTGCATCTTCATGCTGCTTTAATGCATAAAGAGCATCAAGTAACCCTTGTTGGTCTGAAGACATAAGTTGCTTCCTTGTCTTCACTCCTGATTGTACATCACCAATCACATTGTCCAGGGAGTGGACTTTGTGAATCCTTGTGTGTGGTGTAGTAGGAACATGATAGTCAGGTGGAAGATTGTTGAAATCCATCTCATCTTCTGAGAATTCTGCTTCATTTAAGTTTGATGAGCCAGCAGTAGGATCAATTGGCTCAGCAGTAGAAACTTGTGGCCTAGCAGTAGAAACATTTGGCCTAGCAGTATCAAGTTGGGTCTCAGTAGTACGATTATCATTAGTACTGTTAACTTGATTCTCTTGTTCCTCAGT
This sequence comes from Artemisia tridentata subsp. tridentata, assembly GCA_021014915.2. NCBI lineage: Eukaryota > Viridiplantae > Streptophyta > Magnoliopsida > Asterales > Asteraceae > Artemisia > Artemisia tridentata. The sequence goes on along the minus strand of CP139506.1, from coordinate 244,350,524 downwards.
TCCATCTTCATTGTTTTTACCTTCAATCCCTTCTTTATCTTCATCACAAGAAGGTTCATCATTTATTGAAGCTGAATCTACACTTGTCCATATTGGCATTATCACATAATCTTGATCTTTCTCTTTTCCTAACCGTGCCTCATTTGTTGCATTATCAGCTTCTGAACCTAAAAAACATTAGTTTCTGCAACAACAGGCACATAGTTCATTGATTGGGTTAGTGACTCAAGATCAAATAGCCATTTGGGACCTTTACCTGCTACATTGGATTTGTTCTCTAAAAATTCCACATGCAGGTTTTCCTCAACTCTTCTAGTTCTTGAATTGTATACTCTAAATGCTTTGCTATTGAGAGAATATCCAACCATGAATCCTTCATCTGCTTTACCATCAAATTTTCCAAGATGGTCTAAGGTATTCAGAATTGTCACATGACAACCAAAAGTCTAAGAAATCCTATTGCAGGAGTTGACCTCTAAAAAGCTCATAGGATGTCTTATTGTGAGACTTAACAACCAAAACCCTATTCAGGACATAGCAAGCAGTATTAACTGCTTCAGCCCAAAAAGTGATAGGCAACTTAGAGTCAGCTAACATGGTTCTAGCAGCTTCTATGAGTGTCCTATTTCTCCTCTCAGCAACTTCATTCTGCTGAGGAGTTCTAGCAACACTAAATTCTTTTCTAATACCCTTTTCTTTGCAGAAATCATCCATAACTCTATTCTTAAACTCTGTCCCATTATCACATCTAATGACTTTTACTTTCTTATCTACTCAGTTTTCTATCTCTGTAATGAATGTCTTAAGAATGCTAGAAGTCTCATCCTTAGAACATAAAAAGAAAACCCATGTAAAAACAACTAGACAAAATCTTTTATGCTGAATACTAATCACAGAAGTAGGTCCAAATAAGTCAATATGAAGCATAAACAATGAGTGATCAATAGAGTTAAAAATATTGGGCTTACAAGTGGCTTTATGTTGTTTGCCTTTGAGACAAGCAACGCATGTTTGGTTATTTTCAAATCTTTTCTGAGGCAAGCCTCTTACCAAACCATATTCGATAATTTTATTTATGGTTTTGAAATTAATGTGACCAAGCCTCCTATGCCATTTCATAGATTCATCCAATGTGGCCTTTGCAACAAGACAAGTTAGGGCCTCTTTAGGAACAATCTTCTTCATATCAACACTGTACATGTTGCCCTTTCTTGGAATTCTAAGAATTACTTGACTTTCATCAGGCATCTTAAAATCAGAAGAAAGCACAAGACATTCAGTGTCAGTAAAAAGAAATTTGTTCTTTTTGTCACACATTTGTGAGACACTAAACATGTTATACTTAAGCTCTTGCACATAGTACACATCTTCAAAATCCAATTTACCGGTTTTAAGAGTACCTTTACCAGTAATTCTTCCTCCTATTCCTCCAGCAAAGGTAACATATCCTCCATCCAATGATTAAAAGTCTGAAAGATAAGACATGTTGCCTATCATGTGCCTTGAACACCCACTTTCTGAATATCCTTGATCTTCATCATCTGCTTGTGAATGTCCCTGCACACAAATAAGGAAACTAGTTTCCTTGGGGAACCCAAGCCATTACTGACTTTAGTTTGCCTCGTGCATCAATGTAATTAAATCTTTTAAGAATAGTTGATGCACCATTGGATTTAAGAGGTCTCCAAATCCAGCATGCTGAGGCCTTAATAACATTAGCCCTCTTTTCTCTAGCAGCAGTATGAACTGCTTGCCTAGCAGTATGAACTGCTAGCTTTGTAGTTGTACCATTTTGTTTCCAAATTTGTTTTTGGACCATTACTTTTGATTGAAAAGGATTTTGAGCAGTTTTAGATGCATATTTGTAAGTTGTTGTTGCATTTTTAACTGCTGGTTGTGGGTAAATAGTCTTAAATGGTCTAGCAGTAGGAACTGCTTGTCTAGCAGTAGAAACACGTTTTGGGCCAGACTTTAAGAAACCTGCTCTGTGTGTTGTGCTAGTAAAATTAGAGTGACTTTTAGTTTTATGCCTTTTTAAATTCACCATATGGTTTGAATAGCTAGATACCCTTAGGTTGCAGAAGGCTGCAAGATGGTCAAAATCTCCACAAACGAAACAAGCTTTGTTATAAAAGAGAAAGTCATCACCTAGTTGGTGAGACTTGAGGTCATTCAAATTCCTTTGGTTACCTCTGGGCTTGTTTGTGGTTCTATATTGCTCACAATATCTTACTGGTTGCCTAACATGTTTAACATTTGTTTTAGGCCTAACAGTATCATTTTTGACCAACTTAGGAACACTTGCTCCTGCTATCTTACCAATATCAGGTTTAGACATAACCTATTCTTCCTCATCATCATCAGATATCCAGTCCTCAATGATTGGACCATCTGATTTCTTACTAGAGGACACCTTGTCCTCAAGAAATGAAGTGTTACTTATAGTTTTACTTACTTTTATAGGTTCATCAACAACTACATTTTCCTTTGGTTGAACACCATATTCTAATATAGGTTGTTGAAATTCAGACAAGCCTGTGTGTTCTAGGTCTATCCCTAGGGGTGCAGGAATTCCTCTGTAAGGAGGTGGGACATTCTTATATCCTAACCCAGACTTGGCTTTGTTGATCACTTGACATTCAATTATTTTGTTCACACCTTTAGAGGCATAGTCTAATGTTTCTAAGATTAATTGAATATTTTCATTTTTCTTTTTAATCCTATCATACTCAGTTCTTAAAAAGCTAATTTTAGCATCTTTAAAAAATAAGTCCCTTTTAAGAAGAGCTTTGTCATCAGAAAAAGCAAATTCATTGTCTTTATAGTGTATGATCTGCTTCTCTAGGGTAGCTAAACTTATCTTATGATCTGTTAAGTTTTGATGAGTTTTGTTTAGTTCTATCCTTTGATCATCATAATGTTTTCTTAAAGTTTCTAGTTCTTTAAGAGCAGTGCAAGTATTAGAACAAACTTTATCAGATTTTACCTCAGTAGAGAAGGCCATGAGTGCCATATGAGTAGAAGTTTCTTCTTTATCTGCCATGAAACTCTAATCAAATCCTAAGCCATCAATAGCTACCATAGCTTTTGAATTTGGCTCAGTAACATCCCCTATTTTAGACTTACTTCCAAAACCTTTGCTTTTGCCATCCGGATGACTTGGTCTTCTACATTTCCTTGAGAAGTGCCCCATCATGTGGTAGTTGTAGCATTTTATCTTTGACTTGTCAAAACCAGCAGTATCATTGCTGCTGACAGTGATCTTCTTCCCTGTTCTTTAACAGAATTTCTTAGCCCTCATGCTAAGAAGAGAAATTTTCCATTTTAGATCCATCTCCTCCAAATCATCATCATTGATTTCCTGGAGGTCTTCATGAGTAAGCATAGACCCATCATTCTGGCTTGTGAGAAAAGCACAACATGTTTTCTCATCCATAATACCAATAGTACTACTTGATGAACTAGCAATACCAACTCCCATATCAACCTTCACATCTTCAACTGGATTTGAGGTACTAGGAGATGACACAAATGCCATGTTCCCAGTGTTTGAACTAGATCCTCCAGTCTTCTTCACATCTTGTTCCACAATCTTGAAGTTGTTATACAAGTCCATTAGGTTCATGGTGTCAATGTCTGGCTTGTCCTTCTAGACAACAACATGCATAGCCCACTCTTCAGGTAAGCTTCTCAGAAATTTAGAGTGTAAATCTTCTTGAGGTATATCTACCCCAAGAATAGCAAGTTGGCTCACAATTCTCTGAAGCCTGTTAAACATGTGGTCCAGTGATTCATTGTTGGTTGAAGAGAAGTTTTCAAAGTTCTGCTTGAGAAGAGTCTTCTGGGTCTTCTTGGTGGCTTCATTCCCACCATACCTTGCAACAATGGCCTCAAATAATGACTTAGCATCTTTGAACTTGCTGAAATTTAAAAGTTGATCATTTGGAATGGTCATCATCAGCATACTTCTGGCCTTGAGGTCATTCTTCTTCTTTACTCTATCTTCTGCAGTTGTTGGGTTGGTCTCCACAGTTGTCACTACCTTATTATCAACTGTTGATGTAGTGGTTGTAGGATTGAAAGACTTTCCTTCTTCAATAATTTCCCAAAGCGTAGAGTCTTGCACTTGGAAATATTGCTCTATCCTTAGCCTCCACATATCAAACTCATTCTGCTTGACCATTGACAACTTTGCAACAACATTTTTTTGAATAGACTCCATGTCCATTTCTTCTTCTAAATCAAAGATATCAACCTGTCTCTGATACCAATTGAGAGGATTATAATAAAATCTGAGGATGTTTGTCCTTTATAACATGTGCATATGATACTTTGAGTGAATATAATTAAGTATGCGGAATCTACTTAACCACACTTAGAAGGATATTGGTTATGGAAATGGAACAGTGATGCTTGTTATTGAAGAATGAACACAGAAAGTATATCACCAAACGATTCAATATTATTGAGAATAATACGAGTGATCTTCACTATCACTAGGGTACAAAACCTTGAATCTTGAATTACAAAGATAACTATTTCTGTTATAGTTCAACTCTCTTAGTTAATATCTAATAGTTTCTCTATTAAGCACTTAACTAGGCACAATTAATATCTAGGCTAAGATCTCCCGTTTATACAACAAAGGAGATCTTTACAATATTTTCAAGTCTTGTCAAACTACTTGCTTGTTATGTGTGTCAATAGAAAAGATACAACATGCTCTGTGTATACAACTTGTTGACTGATCACTTATCAAAGATATTATCTACCGTATATACTTGACTTTTATACACAAAATATCTTTTTCATACTTATCCTTTCAGCAGTAGTATATGCGACACTTATCCACTCAGCAGTAGTATGAGTCACTCCAACAACAATATACCTTTATTTGTACTAGCAGTATCAGTTAGTACTGTTAGTTATAGCTTGAACAGACTTCAAATATACACTAGCAGTTAGTACTGTTAGTGTATTCTTCTCACCAGTACTAACTTTTAGAACATTTAATTTCCAAACGCTAATCTTTAGAATATTTAATTCCCAACACAACTGCAGATGGTAACAAATGGCAATCGCAAAACCACACTTTTCATTCCTCTCACAAAACACTATGCCCTCATTTTAATATTGATGTACTGTAGATTCTACTGTAGATTCACTCACAAAAAACACTATAGATCCTTCGGTTTTATTCGGAGCGTTGAATGAGAGAGGGAGGTGTGGTATACTACCTCGGATCCGAACGGGGCCCAAACCACTTATTTCGGGTGGTCCCTTATGGACCCCTAAAGAGGCTATAGAAAACTCTATGGTGAACAGTATTTGAGTTTTATACTTTAGTTATATTGTCTTTTCAACTCAAAATCCAATCAAAAGGAGGATACAAAACAACACCTTATTGCATCTATCGATTTGTATGTAATATTTAAAGTTTGATTTTTTGAAATAAATGTGCCTAAATGCAATGCATTGGCCCCTATAAATTGGAATTCAATTTTTTTGTAACAACTACATTATAATTTTTTTGAGGACAAAATATTTTGTAAATTGCTGGGATTTAATTTTGGCCGCGATTTGGATTGAGCTTCATGAATCTGAGATTGAGTATTATTTTGGAATTGTTTTTTTTTTTGGTGGTTTATTGGATATAACTATCATGCTAGTTATTGGTGAACTCAATTCGAAAAACAAAATCTTACTTCTTTATCTTCTACAAGATCCATTTTCATTTTACACCAAAATTAAATCGCCGTAGGATAATTGTGTAGTGTATTTCAAGTCATTCATACCTTTTCTTTTTATTATCGTTTGGTTTTTTTTATTTACTTTGTGACAAAATCTAATTTCTAGCACTTTTCCTTTGCGCTTGTAAAGTGTTAAGGTTTCTATAGTGTTTAGGAGTTTGATTTAGTGTCGAAAGTTTGGTTCTTTTTGCTTTAAATTAGTTTTTATCCTCGTTTTACTTATTTACACCTTATCAAAATTGCTCAACTTTCCTTTAAAATATTAAAGCTTTGAACTTTATTATTATTTAGGAGTTTTTAAAGGTTTTTTATCATAAGAAACAGTTTTAAATGTTGTTTTTCATTGAAAAAACGTGTCTTTTGAAAACTATAATATTATCGCAATTCCAGTTAGGGTTTGTTGAAATTGAAGATTGTGGGTTTATCGGAATTGACAACTAGGGTTTATCAGAATTGGACTTCAGAGGTTATCGGAATTGGACTTCAGAGTTTATCGGAATTGCACTTCAGGGTTTATCGGAATTGATACTCATTAGATTCCTCGCTTGTATAAGCTTGTGAAAATACTTCGAGTTCGTGGAAATCTCCTTAGTTGTATAAGTTAGTGAGATACTATCGGAATTGCCAATTATTATCACAATTGGATGAATCGTGAACAGTGCTCATCAAAATTTGAATGTGAACAGTACTTATCTAAATTCCAACTTAACCAAAACCAAACTTCATCTACTTCAACACACTTTATAATTATCTTCAAAGGATCCATCACAAATACACAAGTTAATTTTAAGTATCTTTCTTGAAAAAAAGAAGGATAAAAAAGATTACGAAAATAAAAGAAAAACTGTATAAAAACTAACAAAAACGTATAAAAATGGACAAAAACATAAGAATACGGGCGAAAACGTATAAAAACATACGAAAACGTATTAAACAGATTAAAACGTATGAAACGAACGAAAAATTTTAAATTATAAATTATAACAGAATCCGCTTAACACCAGTTAAAAAATGGACCACGAGTTTTATTCTTTTGCAAAGATATGTCCACGCAACTTTAAACATTGAGGGACGGTAGATGAAATTTTTGCCAAACCCCAAGGACCATTTATGTAATTTACTCTTATTATAATGATCATGATACTAAAAAATTCTGGAATGAAAACTAAGCCGTTTCTTTTTCTTTACCATAAAAACTATTCCGTACATCATTGGTGATCCAAGACGACTTTGTTTTTGCCTGCCACATCAGCTTTCTCTCTCCGGCGACCTTCAGACGACCAAGTATCCACAACAGCGGCTTTTATTATTATTATTATTATTATTATTATTATTATTATTATTATTATTATTATTATTATTAATTATTTTATTATTATTATTATTATTATTATTATTATTATTATTATTATTATTATTATTATTATTATTATTATTATTATTATTATATAATTTACTTTGCTACACATTTTTTGGCATATTGTGAGTTACACACTTGGTCGAATTTTGGAGCGAGTTTTGCAAATTGTCATACAAAGACCGAGCACAACCTTCATCCAACAATAGAGCGACCGACGAAGACCAAGGGGTCGACCGAACCATTGTGCATAGCCTTAGAATTTACAAATCATTGAATTCACTTTGTCTAATAAACTATATTAATTATATCTTCGATTCTGTTATATGTGTTTTTTGAGTTTTAAGAGAGTAATGATGATCAACTTTATTTAAATCATAAATAGTTTTTGTAATGTTTTTTAGCCTTTTATGTTTCTTGCCAAGTTATTGCATCTATTAACACTCATTATGTATGATTTAAAAATTGATTTTTTTATATCTAATTGTTGAATTTTGGGTGAGTAATGATCTCAAATATTATTCCTACCGTCTTTTGGCGTCTTTGGTTTCTTTGCCAACTAAGGGCCCGTTTGGTTTGTTAAGGGGTTTGGATATGGATTTGGATTTGGATTAAGATTTGGATTTGAATTTGGATTTGGATTTGGTGTAAGTTTTAAGATAAAAAAATAGGAGAGAAAAAATATATAAATGATATAATATTTTTATTTTATATATATCTAAATAAAATATAATCAAATTTATTGTTATATAATAGGTTATTAACTAAAATAAGTGAATGAAATGAAATACGGGCCCATTGATTTAAAAAAAACAAACAATGTCAGTGAAATACGGGCCCCTATAAATTGGAATTCAATTTTTTTTGTAACAACTACATTATAATTATTTTGAGGACAAATTATTTTGTAAAATGTTGGGATTTAATTTTGGCCGCGGTTTGGATTGAGCTTCAAGAATCTGAGATTAAGTATTATTTTGGGATTGATTTTTTTTTGGTTTATTGGATATAACTATCGTGCTAATTATTGGTGAACACAATTTGAAAAACAAAATCTTACTTCTTTGTCGTCTAGAAGATCCATTTTCATTTCACACCAAAATTAAATCGCCATAGGATAGTGTTGAAGTGTGTTTCAAGTCATTCGCACCTTTTCTTTTTATTATCGTTTGGTTTTTTTTATTTACTTTGTGACAAAATCTCATTTCTAGCATTTTTCCTTTGCGCTTGTAAAGTGTTAAGGTTTCTATTGGAGATGATAAATAGGACGGAGCCGAGTCTAAACTGCGTCTAGGGGAGATTAGGTCGAAGATGGAGTCTGACACCAGTAGTTCTTCTAGGACCTCTGAGTTAGACCAACTCATTTGCCCCGACGTGACTCTAAATCCTTTTGTGGATTTCAGAACGAGTGTAGCGAGTTCCCGTTAACCATTAACATGATTCTAATGCAATCTTACGTCTCATCAGGTTTTTGAGTAATCCTAGGGTTACTTTCTTGCTAGTCGGATCTAGGGTTGCTATTAGGGTTCCATTTTTTCGTTTTAGGGTTTCAACAGTTCGTTTGTATTAATCGTTTTTTCATTACTGTTTGTTTGATGATTGGAAGCTTGTGATCTGACTGGTTACGTTTATGTTGATCCCAGTTATGCACTTGATCGAATCCCTTAGCTTGTAAAGGTTTAGTTATACTAGATATCTAGTACTACTAAGGTATAGAAACTGTGTTTGAGTTTTATTAAATACTATGCGGAATCTAGTACTTGATATTAAGAAGAACTTTGTATGAATGTAACAGTATTGAACACAATGATTTAACAAACAAAACGCTTTAATATTATTGATGAATAATACGAATACTCAACAATATTAGGGTTTACAACCTTGAATCTAATCGACTTTCTAATAACATATCTATCTCAATGCCATAGGACCTCCTTTTATAGATTAAGGAGTCCTAGTTGGCTTACAATAACTTTCTATACAATATAAATCTTGTTGATCCCAAACACATGAGCTTGTATTAGAAACTTTGATTGATATCAAAGAGTATGCGGAATCTACTCTTCAATATTTAGAAGAATTATAACGTAACTGTAAACAATGAAACAGTAAACTGTATTATATTAACAAGAACAATTCACCAAAATGCTTAAATATTATTAGCTCAATAATACGAGTGCTCTTGCTTTGTACTAGGGTTTACAACCTTGAAGCTTAACAAAAACGTATTCTAGAGATGTATGGGATGTGATGTCTAACACCTTAACTTAGGACCTCCTTTTATAGGCACAAGGAGTCCTTTCAAGATAACTATCAATATACAATATTCGTATCTTTCTAAACATATAAGATATGCACTAAATATCTTCTATACATATCACATTACGCGTCTTCATCTCTCGCAGTACATTCTTCATCAGAAGTATTTAGCAGTACTAAGTCTGATACTAGTAGTACCAATATTATAAATAGTAGTACTAACTCAGTTAGTACTGTTAGTTATACTCTTCAGCAGTTCCAACTGTTTAGCTTGGCAGTACAAAGTGTTTGATCATTTAATTCCCAACAATCCTCCCCTAAACTTGTGATTTACCTCCAAATCATCAAGTTTCTGAATTAAACCTTTAAGCTTGAGAGGATTCTTCCAAACACTTATCTTCTTTTACACTGCATGAAGATTTTCCTTAGTAGTTCTCTTGCCATTTCTGTCTCCTCTTCCACTGTAAGCTATGTACTCAGCATCAAAGTAAGTGTACCTCTTGATAAAGGATATTCCTTCTCTACCAGCATGTAAATATCTTTTCCAGAATTTGTATACACATGATGAATAGCACATGATTCATACAATCTCCATGTCAATTTATGAGTTCCAGATTGAAATTTCCATAAAGTATCATCAGCATCTGGCTCAAACAATCTCTTTAACTCTACCCATAACATTCTTTCTTTTTTATTTGCTGGTTCTGATGACTTGAACTTTTCTTTAACTAAACTCCATAGCTTGACTAAATCCTCCCTGTCAAAGGCCTTGATCATGTCATCAAAGTGTTGATACACTTCAGTGTAATTACCAACCCTGATGATCTTCCAACTTTTTATCCTTCCATCATCTTGAACTTCCCAATCTTAATGGGATATTTGGACTGTAGAGCTTCCACATTCATTGCTTCATCTTGAACTATAATCATCATCTGCTTTAGTTGTTCTTTAGTCAAATCATCTTCTTCTTGTTCTTCACTGATCTTTTGTCTTTTAGAAGACTTTAACTCCAATGAAATTCCAGCCCTCTTTGTACTTCTGGTTTCTTCTGCAGTATCCATAGGGATGAAATCTTGTACCTTCTTGTAAGCCTTGAAATACAATCCTTCAATTTCATCAAATGGTATTCCTTTTAGTTTACTGGCAATCCAATGATCTTGGTTCTTCAACTACTCCTTCATGTATTTCATCATCTGTGCCTGAGTTAGAGGTTTTCTTGCAGCAGCCTTTTTAGCACTCTATGATTTTCTAATAACTTCAAGCAGCTCATTAAGGGCATTTTCCCTTTCTTCTTCATTAAGAGTTGCTCTTTCTTCTTCTTTCATCTTCAGAGCTAGTTCTCTATCTGCTTGTTCTTGTGCTAACCTCTCATCTTCTTCACTTGCAAGTTTTTGTTCCACCATAAACCTTGCAATCTTCTGTTCTTCATCAAACTTAGCTTGCTCTTCATCCTGTGCTTTCTTTGCCACTTCCTCATCAAGACTTAACTGCACTTGGACTCTCTTCTTGATCTTCTTTGGTGGCTCAAACTCTTGCATAATTCTTTTACCTTTGTCTTCAGCACTGGCAGTACTGACTGTTACATCAGCAGTACTAATTTCAACTCTGCCACTTGTCAGTTGTGTATCTTGTTGAGCATTTTCATCCATAACAGCATCAAAGTTACCACCCATATCCTGGTCAAACCTCCCTTGAAGTTCAACATCATCATGTACCAAGGAAATATTTGGGTCTTGATCAATGTCTGTAATGTTCCTCCCCTGTTTGGAAGAATCATCTAAATCATCATCATCATCATCATCATCATCAGCATCTTCTTCTGAACTTGTGGACTCCACAATAGTTGTTCTTCTTTTAGCTTTGAGTGACTTGACATTTTGCTGTAGCTTCTTCACCTTCATAATAAGCTTTGTAAAGGCACCACCATATAACTTTCTAGTCTCCTTTAATTCATTCTCCAGACCAGTCACCCTCTCTGTTAGGTTGGTACAAATGTCCATCAATTCCTTGAGTTGCACACTGCCCTCATCACTTCCAGGTGTGTTAACTCTTGGGAGAGGTGAATCATGGGGCATTTCCCCCATAGTATCCAGATGGCTGGGGAGTCCATCACCTGAACTAAGTTCATGAGAACCTGATACATTAGATGTTGCCATGGGTTGGGTCTTACTTATGTTACCACTGACCTGCCCAGCTTCTACGCCAGAAACAGTAGTGGTAGCCCTCACCATTCTTTATAGGACAACCTCATCTGCTACAATGGTTTTAGTAGGAGTTCTGGGCTGAGGGACCACAAAAACCTGTTTGATTCTCCTCCTATATGTTTGTGTGTTATGTGGTTGTGTGATGCTGGAGCACTTATGGGTGTGTGATGGGACTCAACTGAGATTGCTGATCCTTCACCCTGAACCTGTTGATCCTAAACAAGCATTGTTTCAAAGAGTGGTACCTCTATCCCATTATAACCCTTGGAAATCATTCTCATGTTACTGAAAATCTTTTGAGTAAGGGTAGGAGTTTTGTAAACAGTTTTGTGGGACAGAAGTAGATTTTTGTTCTTGTTCAAAAATATTTGAATAAACCTTGGAGAGATTAAAAACTTGTATTTGCTATCCACATTTTTTACCATATCATCAAAAATCAGTTTTGAAAAATTAAAAGTCCTGTTTGTGGCTAAACAAATGAGAGCAGTTGCAATATTGTTACTGAATTGCTCCCAAGCGGTTTTCATAGAACTCAAACAGTGTAAGATGGTATGAATGAAAAATCTCCATTGAGGGGCAAAGTGTCCTTTTTGAAAAGTTAGTTTATCAGAATTGGACACATACCCCATCCTGGATAGAGTTTCAAAAATTTCAGTGTTTGGCAAGGAACTAATACCATCATCATCTGTTTGTTTGAGATGTCTCCTAACATATGACTCAGTAATAGTTATGGCTTTGCCATCCACTGTTGCAATTAACTCTTTGTCTCCATTATCAAGTGTATTGGCAGTAGCAGTCTACCAAAACTATTTGATTTGAGAGACAGAGATAGTAGAATTCATAGTAAGAGCATACCTGATGTGGCTAAAATTTAGGAAATCTACTATCTAATGAAAGCCATCACTTCCCTCTGTTTTCTCCAGGAATGCAACCATGTTGTGCTTGTCGCGAAATTCCAAATTAGCCATAATGAGCAAGAAAAGTTTATTAGAGTGTTGGGTTATGGTCGTTAATGAGTGAAAGTGTGTTTGGTAAAGCCAATTGAGATTTAATAGATAAAGCTTAGGGTTTCGATTTGACGGACTTAATAAATATTTTCCTTATCGTGAAGATATCTTATAATAAAAGAAAAGATAAGTATTATAAAAAGAAACCTATAAGCGAAGTAAGTGCCAAAAATATCTCAACGGCTATATTTGAAAAATGGTTATGACCAAACAGTACAAACGGCTACCCAACAGTATTAATATTTGCCTAGCAGTACTAAGTTTTGGCCTAGCAGTACTAAGTTTTACGAGTACAAATTTTTCCCTGCAGTATTTACCCAAATTTTCATAAAAACAATACTTCACCCAAACTTTTTGAAGGGATTAAGTGTAAAGGAAGACACTCAATCAATTTCGGTTGCACTTAAACCTCTGGTTATGTGAGAACCAATAATTTTCAGTATAAATACTACCTGTGATCAGATAGACTCATTAAAAGTGCCTTCTTGGCAGGGTTTCCAGCTCGTGGCAGGTTGTTAGGAAATTAAGCTATAACAGTTAGAACTGTTAGGACTGTTGAAGTTGGAAGATAGTACTGCTGAAGAGTTTTGAAGACATAAGCAGTTAGGACTGCTGAGTGAAGAAGTTTGTATAGTTTATGATAAAACCGTGTAAAGATAAATATGGAAAAGATTTAATGTATATCGTATAAGATTATAATGATAGTTATCTTGTAAAGGAATCCTTGGTCTATAAAAGGATTGCCTAGGTTAAAGTTTGGTACGACTTATTTTTCATAGAGATTCAAGGTTGTAAACCCTAGTGATAGGAGATCACTCGTATTATTGTTCTAATAATACTGAATCGTTGAAGTTCAAGTTCATCATTCTGTGTTCATTCATTGTTACATTCAAACCATACAAAACACAAACATATAAAGTCTTCTAAGTGCTAGCTAGTAAATTCCGCTTGCTAGACTAAGTATAATTCTTAGTATCACATCTAACACAAGGAGTGTGTGTAGATTCGGTCACAGGTGTTACCTCTAATACAAATGTATTAGATTCACTTTTGCTCACTATTCTCAATACTAGATGTCCTTAGACTAACACACTATCAAATGATAGAATGGTAAAGAGTGAGTCAGCTCAGTTACTATCTGACTAACTATCACCATCAATTTATGTTCAAAAATAACACCTGATAGGCATAAGTTGATTTAAAGAAAAAGATTTTAAAGAACCTCACAACTCATGTGTAAAACCTTTGTCAAGTGATTCCCAGATCCCCTCTAACATGAACCAAATTCTCCATCTTGGAACAAGAGCATTACAAACATTCCACCATTTTAGCTTCTCATACAGCATCAATACCAATCATACTGCTTGCTTAACCTGCAAATGTTAGTCCAAAACCAAGAAAACATAATGCATAGCATTTTCTATATAACAGTATCAATTTTGACTAACAGTTTTAACTTAGCGGTACTAATTTGCACTAGCAGTATTAACTCAAATATCTAACAGTATTAACATATAATAGTACTAATCCTTTACAAAACTTTACAAAGACACTTAGAGATTAAAACTTTATGGATTGAGCATTCAAATACTTGCTACCAAGTAGTAAAACCTTCCAACATCAAGACCTTTTGTAAGTAAATCTGCCCAATTGTTATCAGTATGTATTTTAACAACAAGAATTAACTTTTTATCATTCTAGTCTCTTATAAAATGATGTCTAATCTCAATATGTTTTGTTTTATTAAAAACAAGATTTTTAATAATACATATAGTATTGTTATTGTCAATGAAAATCATGGTGTGCATAAAATTATACCCATAGTCCAACATTTGATTATGAATCCAGAGTACTTGTCAACAACAACTAGCAGCAGCCACATATTCTGCCTCAGTTGTAGAATTAGCCATCATAGTTTGCTTTTTACACTGCCATGACATCAACCTGTTTCCTAGGAATTGACAACCACCTGTTGTTGATTTCCTATCTAAGCTTGCACCAGCATAGTTACTATCACTATAAGCCACCAGATGAAAAGAAGATTCTCTAGGGTACCAAAGACCTAATTTGGGTTGGCCTTTTAGATACCTAACGATCCTTTTCACAGCATGTAAGTGTGAAACCTTAGGTGTGACTTGAAACCTGGCACGTGTACATATAACAAACATAATATCTGGTCTAGATGATGTGAGATACATCAATGATTCCAATAATTGACCTATAGAGATGAACATCAACATCAACATCATCACCATCTACATCTTTAAGCAAAGGCTTGTCTAGATCCATTGGGGTACTAGCTGTCTTGACATAAGTATACCCAAATTTCTTCAAGATATCAGCTACATATTTATCCTGACTGATAAATATACCATCTTCCTTTTGCTTGACTTGCAACCCTAAGAAGAAATTAAGTTCTCCCATAGAACTCATCTGGAACTTTTCATGCATCAGCTTCTTAAAATCAATACACATCTCCTTCTTTGTAGAGCCAAAAATAATATCATCAACATAGAACTGGACAAGAAAAATATCCCCTTTTTGCTTCTTGATAAACAAGGTCTTATCAATCTTTCCTCTGTGAAACCTATTGTCCAATAAGTAATTGGCCAAGGTTTCATACCAGGCTCTTAGAGCTTGATGCAAACAATAGAGAGCTTTCACTACCTTGTAGACCTTGTGAGGATGATCAGGATCTTCAAACCCTGGTGGTTGCATAACATAAATCTCTTCATCAATAGTATGATATAGGAAAACACTCTTCACATCCATCTGATACACCATGAATCCCATAAAAGAAGCATAAGCAAAAAACAGCCTTATTGCCTCAATTATTGCAGCAGGGGCAAAAACCTCATCATAGTCTATGCCTTCTTTTTGAGTGTAGCCCTGTATAACCAGCCTTGCTTTATTCCTAATGACAATGCCTCTCTCATCCTTCTTGTTTTTGAACACCCATTTTGTACCAATTGCCCACTTTCCCTTAGACAAATCTACTCGAACCCAAACCTTTTGAAGCTTAAAGTGTAAAAGCTCCACTTGCATTGCTTCCACCCAGGATGGGTCACTAAGAGCTTTAGCAATTTTCATGAGTTCTTCCTGAGATAAGAAACAAGCAAACAAACAAGTATGAAGGTCTTCATGTATTTTCCCTTCATAAACAGCACTGATAAAACCTTGTTCAATTGAATCCTTTGTTATTGTCATTCTTCTTGTCTTTACACCAGACTGTACATCACCAATTACAAGATCAAGTGAATGATCTTTGTGAATTCTTGTATTTGAAGTTGTAGGAGCTTGATAAGTGTTAGGCACGTTATTCAGATCCACTTCATCATCAGAAGAATCAGTATCAGTAGTAACTGTTGGGCTAGCAGTATGATCATTTGGCCCAGCAGTACTATCTTTTGGCTCAGCAGTACTAACATCATTAGTACTGTCATTAGGATTCTCTTGTTCTTCCACTCCACTTTCTTTGTTTCTATCTTCAGAACCCTTCTTTTCAGCATCATTAGAAGGTTCACCATCCTTTGAAGATGAATTTAATATAGAACCATCCTTCCACAGTGGCATAAACATGTAGTCTTGACAAGATCCTGTCTCCATGCTAGATTGACCTATATCGAAACTATCTTCTGTACCTCCAAAATAATAAGAGTTTGTACCTGCAACAACTGGTACATAATTCATTGATTTTGTTAGTACATCAATATCAAACAACCACTTAGGACCTTCTCCTGCAACACTAGGATTATTCTGTAAAAATTCCAGATGCAAGTTCTCTTCTACCTTCCTAGTTCTAATGTTGTATACCCTAAAAGCATTACTATTCATAGACTACCCAACAAAGAATCCATCATCAGACTTTCTATCAAACTTTCCCAAATGATCTAAAGTATTCAGAATAGTAACATGACATCCAAATGGTTTCATGAAGCTTAGAGCAGGTGTTATACCTGTAAAAAGTTCATAAGGTGTCTTGTTGTGAGGCTTAACCACTAAAACCCTGTTCTGCACATAGCAAGCAGTATTAACTGCTTGAGCCCAAAAAGTATTGGGTAACTTAGAATCAGCTAACATGGTTCTAGCAGCCTCTATCAGTGTCCTATTCCTCCTTTTAGCAACACCATTCTGCTGAGGAGTTCTAGCTACACTAAATTTTCTCCTAATACCTTTCTGATCACAAAACTCATTCATAACTCTATTTTTAAATTATGTTCCATTGTCACATATGATTATTTTTACTTTCTTATCAACTAGGTTTTATATCTCAGTGATAAAGCTCTTAAGGATTCCACTTGTCTCATCCTTAGTTCCCAAAAAGAAAACCCAAGTAAACTTGCTATAATCATCAGTAACAACAATGCAATATTTCTTATGCATTAAGCTACTTACAGATGTTGGACCAACCAAGTACATATGCAACATGCATAATGGCTTAGTATTTGAGTTATGAATCTTGGACTTATAAGTGGCTTTGTGTTGCTTCCCTTTTAAACATGCAACACAACTTTGGTCATTTTCAAAATTTTTTAAAGGTAAACCTCTTACAAGGTTATCCTTAACAAGTTTATTAATGTTTTTAAAGTTTACATGACCCAGCCTCCTATGCCAAAGTATTGATTCATCAAGTGTGGGCTTTGCAACAAGACAAGTTAAACTCTCTTTAGGAAAAATGTTCTTCATAACAACACTATACATGTTGTTCTTTCTAGGAACTTTAAGTAGTACCTGACTCTCATCTGATAACTTAAAGTTGGGAGAAAGAACAAGACATTCAGTGTCAGTAAAAAGAACACCGTTCTTTTTGTCATACATCTGTGAGACACTAAAAAGGTTAAACTTCAGTTCCTGAACAAAGTACACTTCCTCAAAATCAAGCTTACCAGTCTTTATAGTATATTTCCTTGTAATTCTACCTCCTTTAGCTCCTCCCCCAAATGCAACATTGTCACACCCCCAAAATCGGGTCCAGCGGAAGCATACATGCCACTGGGGTGCAACTCAATTGGTATCACAACACAAGTGTAAAGAACGGTTTTCACATCAATCATTTAGAATATATTTGAGAAGTCAAAAGTGTTAATTTACATTATGAAAAGTGGTGCGGAAGTTGGCCCATAAAATAAGTTAAGCGGTCCCAAATGTTTATCAGAGTCTTCTATGACCCTGCCAAAAGCCTCCAGTAGCGTGCTATTGCTTGGTTCCTGAAAATACATGCTAAAGTGTCAACACGAGGTTGGTGAGTTCATAGAGTTTGCTATAAATAAGTTGAAAAGCCTTTAGAGAAAGTTTCCACATCATAGGCATTGTAAATCCACTCAGTTCCAAGCCCTGCCCATTCAAGACTTGCAACCTGTGTGTTTACAACCCAATGCTAACATAGTATGTCTAGGGTAGATGTCTTGCATATCAATGCATCATGAGATTACTGGGTGTCATTTCCCAAAGAATACTAATAGATCTTATGCTGCTCACTAGGAGACTTATGTTGCTCACGAGGAGACTTATGTTCGGCCACCCCAAGTGTTTGATACTTAGGTCCGTAATCTGTTCTGTTCGGCTACCCCAAGTGTTTGATACTTAGGTCCGTGATTTGTTGCTCCAGTTTTAAGTTTAGAATAACCCAAATAAGTTTAACACAATCATGTATGTAAGTAAGCAGTTTAAGCATGTATCTCCCCCAAAAGTTCAAAACGTATAAAGTAGGGGCTATGAAACTCACCTGATGCGATAGCAACAATGATAATAATGGATAAGATGAAATGAGGCTCGATCTCTAACCGCGACCTATTATGAATGATATGATCTAGCGTAAGCAATGATACAATGCTACACATGCAAATACGTATGTTAACGATACCACTCGTTAGTTTTGAAAATAATGTTTATCGCCGAAAACTACATTTTTGACGTCTCGTTAAGTTATGAACTACTTTTCGTGTAAATATGTTGAAACGGTACTCCACGATCCTTGTTTGATGTTTTATCGCCAAATAAAATAGTTTCGTCGCAAAATAACCCTTTTAACAACTTGTGAAAATATGACCAAACGGCCTCGCAAAACTAGTCGCAAAATATTGTACGTTAAGAGTTAGGAATAGAACTTGACGTTTTTGAAATCCTTGTAACATAATCTCTCAGCCGTCTCCTTTGACTTTTGATCATACGCGTCTCGATCATATAGATAATCGGTCATCAACTTGGCGACTTGTAAAAACACTAGTTTTTATACTTAGTTTATTTTGTGAAAGTGGGCTGTCAAAAAGGTACATGAATCGTGGGGCTTTAAACGTGTATATCTCGGTCGTTATAAGCTCGTTTGCTACGTTCTTTATATCCACGGATTCGTCATAGCATGAACTAACATGTTTTCAGTAGCTCGGCTCTCCTAGATCACTTCTAATGCCTCGTTTTGTCCCTTGAAGTTCGGCAAACAGCAAGCTTATTTTCAGAAAATAGTTTTTCGTCGCCTAACTTGTAAAAATCATATCTCCTTCGTTATTGACTCGTTTTTGTTCAATCCAGCGGCCATAGTTTCGTCTCGGAATGTATTTTCTAAATCTTTGGTCCAAAGTTACACCCTAGCCCCTGAGTTTCCCACGTTTTGCAAAATGGGACAGCAACTATATATATTGTCAAAACTTGGTTTTCTTAGTTAATAACTTGTACAAAACTTAACCAAACTACTTCAAATCAACTCCACAAATACTCAATCCTACCATACACCTTCTCAAAGGGTCATGGGGTCCTAAACATTGCTAAAAATAATGGGCTTCATGAGGATGTTAATAAAACTAGTAGATCTAGTGTTTAGAGATAGTTTAAAAGAAAAGTGGTATCATAAACATAAGTAACTTGCATTTTAAACTATAATGACTTGAAAACTCATAACCACATTGGGATCAAATGGAAGTATAACATGATAAAAATAGGTTCTTGAACTTACTTGAAGATTAAATGAGTTTGGATGAAAAAGATCTACAACCTTGGAGTTTTTATTTCAAAACTCTAACAAGGATGTTAAAATGGACTTGTTAAACACTCGATCTTGGAAAAATTATGGTCTCCTCTTGTGTTCTTGATGGTGGCGTGGGATTGAGAGAGAAAGAGAGGGTGTGTGTGTGTTTTTTTTTTGTGAAAAAGAAACTAGTTTAGGCTTTATATAGGCCAAGGGCATTTTGGTAATTTCAATGAAAGGGTAAAATGGTAATTTCACTAGGTTTTTGAAATATCTAGATATTTTTGAGAAAATATCTAGATATTTTAGGTTGGATACTTATCTTGACTTACGGAGTGAGTTTTGGTCCCGTTAATTGCTAACTGTAAGTCGTAAAGTCACAAAACTTAAAACCGGGTATCCTAAAATTCCTAAATTCATGAAAATGTCACGGAAGGTGGAAAACATATATTTCTCTTGTTGGTAATGTTGTTTGGACATATCGGGATGCCTAAATGATGTTTAAACCTTAAGGTAAATCTCGGACACGGTTTCGTGATTCTTGCAGAAATTATCCGACGAGTGCCAAAATCTCGGGTTATCATTAAAATAGTTTATCTTACGAGAATATGAAATAAAATTTTTGGAATGAATAGTGCCAGTGAATAGTAACTCGTGAATAGTAAATTGTCGAGGTTCGGAAAAATGGCCTGGAATTACGAGTTGTGACAGTCTCCACCCGTTAGAGGAATTCAGTCCCTGAATTCAGCTCACTCATTCTACGTACGTACGTTCTCATGGTCGGGTTTGATGGGGGTAAACTTTCCCATGATCGAGCATAGCCTTCAAAAGACCTCTAGGTAACCGATTTTTACTTAATCCCACAACTCATCAAACAAGAACTGTCATGGGATTAGGCTAAATCGGTTTGAGGTTGTTGATTCAAATTTAATCTCACAACTCATCAAACAAGACTGTCATGAGATTAAACTGAATCGGCTCGGGTAACAACTTGATTCCAGTTTGATCCTCGCAACTCATCAAACAAGAACTGTCACTTAGATCAAACTGGGAACAAGCGGTTTGAAGGAGGTCTTTTGAAAATTTGGCTCGATTATGGAATTGCTTTCACCGATCAAATCAATCCGGACATAATTCCATTATAACTACTCTCAGTATTGCAAAATTCATCTCTGAGTCGAACATAGGTGGTCAGGCTATGTCCCACTGTCCCGGGTCGAATATAGATGACCAGTCTATATTCCACCGAGGTTCAATGAATTTTGGAATACTCAGCTTAGTTATAATAATACTATGTCCTTCACATGTAAAGGGGGGTTCAAAAGACTAAGGCAGGTGATCAGGCTTGAGGTCGAATGATGAAACTACGTAAGGAAAAGGTGTAACGCTGCGACGTGCATGATATGTAAGCATACTTATATGGAATACATTTATAGAAATCAACGAGAATAAGTGAGTATAATCTATCTGGCAATAAGATATAAATCTCATTAAATATGTCAGCAACAAACCACAAATGAGGCATCAGCTTGGCAGGCAGGCACGTGGCGGTCATAGGGTTAAGTTTTCGTAAAAGTAGCTATAGTTTAGGTTTTAAAATTACCCAATTCTCTATAGCCTAGGCTCTGATACCAATCTGTCACACCCCCAAAATCGGGTCCAGCGGAAGCATACATGCCACTGGGGTGCAACTCAATTGGTATCACAACACAAGTGTAAAGAACGGTTTTCACATCAATCATTTAGAATATATTTGAGAAGTCAAAAGTGTTAATTTACATTATGAAAAGTGGTGCGGAAGTTGGCCCATAAAATAAGTTAAGCGGTCCCAAATGTTTATCAGAGTCTTCTATGACTATGCCATGCCCTGCCAAAAGCCTCCAGTAGCGTGCTATTGCTTGGTTCCTGAAAATACATGCTAAAGTGTCAACACGAGGTTGGTGAGTTCATAGAGTTTGCTATAAATAAGTTGAAAAGCCTTTAGAGAAAGTTTCCATAGCATAGGCATTGTAAATCCACTCAGTTCCAAGCCCTGCCCATTCAAGACTTGCAACCTGTGTGTTTACAACCCAATGCTAACATAGTATGTCTAGGGTATATGTCTTGCATATCAATGCATCATGAGATTACTGGGTGTCATTTCCCAAAGAATACTAATAGATCTTATGCTGCTCACTAGGAGACTTATGTTGCTCACGAGGAGACTTATGTTCGGCCACCCCAAGTGTTTGATACTTAGGTCCGTGATCTGTTCTGTTCGGCTACCCCAAGTGTTTGATACTTAGGTCCGTGATCTGTTCTGTTCGGCTACCCCAAGTGTTTGATACTTAGGTCCGCGAGTTGCTTTCAAGAATAACCCAAATAAGTTTAACACAATCATGTATGTAAGTAAGCAGTTTAAGCATGTATCTCCCCCAAAAGTTCAAAACGTATAAAGTAGGGGCTATGAAACTCACCTGATGCGATAGCAACAATGATAATAATGGATAAGATGAAATGAGGCTCGATCTCTAACCGCGACCTATTATGAATGATATGATCTAGCGTAAGCAATGATACAATGCTACACATGCAAATACGTATGTTAACGATACCACTCGTTAGTTTTGAAAATAATGTTTATCGCCGAAAACTACATTTTTGACGTCTCGTTAAGTTATGAACTACTTTTCGTGTAAATATGTTGAAACGGTACTCCACGATCCTTGTTTGATGTTTTATAGCCAAATAAAATAGTTTCGTCGCAAAATAACCCTTTTTACAACTTGTGAAAATATGACCAAACGGCCTCGCAAAACTAGTCGCAAAATATTGTACGTTAAGAGTTAGGAATAGAACTTGACGTTTTTGAAATCCTTGTAACATAATCTCTCAGCCGTCTCCTTTGACTTTTGATCATACGCGTCTCGATCATATAGATAATCGGTCATCAACTTGGCGACTTGTAAAAACACTAGTTTTTATACTTAGTTTATTTTGTGAAAGTGGGCTGTCAAAAAGGTACACGAATCGTGGGGCTTTAAACGTGTATATCTCGGTCGTTATAAGCTCGTTTGCTACGTTCTTTATATCCACGGATTCGTCATAGCATGAACTAACATGTTTTCAGTAGCTCGGCTCTCCTAGATCACGTCTAATGCCTCGTTTTGTCCCTTGAAGTTCGGCAAACAGCAAGCTTATTTTCAGAAAATAGTTTTTCGTCGCCTAACTTGTAAAAATCATATCTCCTTCGTTATAGACTCGTTTTTGGTCAATCCAGCGGCCATAGTTTCGTCTCGGAATGTATTTTCTAAATCTTTGGTCCAAAGTTACACCCTAGCCCCTGAGTTTCCCACGTTTTGCAAAATGGGACAGCAACTATATATATTGTCAAAACTTGGTTTTCTTAGTTAATAACTTGTACAAAACTTAACCAAACTACTTCAAATCAACTCCACAAATACTCAATCCTACCATACACCTTCTCAAAGGGTCATGGGGTCCTAAACATTGCTAAAAATAATGGGCTTCATGAGGATGTTAATAAAACTAGTAGATCTAGTGTTTAGAGATAGTTTAAAAGAAAAGTGGTATCATAAACATAAGTAACTTGCATTTTAAACTATAATGACTTGAAAACTCATAACCACATGGATCAAATGGAAGTATAACATGATAAAAATAGGTTCTTGAACTTACTTGAAGATTAAATGAGTTTGGATGAAAAAGATCTACAACCTTGTAGTTTTTATTTCAAAACTCTAACAAGGATGTTAAAATGGACTTGTTAAACACTCGATCTTGGAAAAATTATGGTCTCCTCTTGTGTTCTTGATGGTGGCGTGGGATGAGAGAGAAAGAGAGGGTGTGTGTTGTTTTTTTTTGTGAAAAAGAAACTAGTTTAGGCTTTATATAGGCCAAGGGCATTTTGGTAATTTCAATGAAAGGGTAAAATGGTAATTTCACTAGGTTTTTGAAATATCTAGATATTTTTGAGAAAATATCTAGATATTTTAGGTTGGATACTTATCTTGACTTACGGAGTGAGTTTTGGTCCCGTTAATTGCTATCTGTAAGTCGTAAAGTCACAAAACTTAAAACCGGGTATCCTAAAATTCCTAAATTCATGAAAATGTCACGGAAGGTGGAAAACATATATTTCTCTTGTTGGTAATGTTGTTTGGACATATCGGGATGCCTAAATGATGTTTAAACCTTAAGGTAAATCTCGGACACGGTTTCGTGATTCTTGCAGAAATTATCCGACAAGTGCCAAAATCTCGGGTTATCATTAAAATAGTTTAACTTACGAGAATATGAAATAAAATTTTTGGAATGAATAGTGCCAGTGAATAGTAACTCGTGAATAGTAAATTGTCGAGGTTCGGAAAAATGGCCTGGAATTACGAGTTGTGACAAACATATCTTCCATCAAATTCCTTGAAATCTGAGAGATAAGACATGTTTCCAGTCTTGTGCCTGGAACATCCACTATCAACATATCCCTGATCTTCTTGCTGTAAATGATCCTGCACATAAAAATAAGGAAATTAGATTCCTTTGGGGACCCAAGCCATTACTGACTTGGATCTGCCTCGTGCATCAATTTAGTCATATTTCTTCATAATAATTGATGCACTATTGGTTTTGGTAGGTCTCCACTCCCAAC
Organism: Artemisia tridentata subsp. tridentata; assembly: GCA_021014915.2. Taxonomy (NCBI): domain Eukaryota; kingdom Viridiplantae; phylum Streptophyta; class Magnoliopsida; order Asterales; family Asteraceae; genus Artemisia; species Artemisia tridentata. The sequence continues at coordinate 244,326,338 of CP139506.1, read as the reverse complement.
ATGCTGAGGCCTTAACAACATTGGCCCCATTTGCCTTGATAGCATTTACCACTGCTGAATTTGACCTAGCAGCACTAACTATTGGCCTAGCAATATTAACTCTTGGTCTTGCAATATGAACTGTTTGGCTAAACCTTTTGTTTGTTAATGTTGTTTTCTTCTGAAAGGGCCTAATAACAGTTTGTCGTGCTGATTTAGAATAACATGACATTGGTCTAGCACTAAAAACTGTTGATTTAGGGTGAGCAGTACTAACAGGCCTAACAGTATTAAATGGTCTAAGGCCAGTTCTCATTAACACTGCTCTGGGAGCTATGTTTCTTTGAGCATTAGGGTGATCCCTTTTAATAAAACAATTGTTGTTCACCCTAGAATTCACATTCACATATACCACCCATTCCCTTTGGTGGTAATTGCAGTTAGCCTGCACATGATCAAAACTTCCACAAAAAAAACAGGCTTTATTATTCATCACAAAATCATTTCCTAGTTGTTTGGACTTCAGATTATTCCAATTTCTCTAGTTACCCCTAGGACTTTGTGACCCATACATCTCTGCATATTTAACTTGCTTCTTAACTGGCTTTTCAACTTCTATTTTAGTAGCAGTAGGAACAACAGTTTTCTTTTCTTTCTTACCGACTGACACATTTTTCTCAATCAATGAGGTGTCACTAGCACTCTCAAAAGATTCCTTAACATCTTCAGGCTTATCTATACTAGCACTCTCACTAGTATTAGATCCGTATCCTTTAAATTCAGGATCTTTGAATTCCTCTATACCAGTATGTGCCAAATCAATACTTGCGGGTGGATGTACCCCTCTATAGGGAGGTGGAACAGACTTGTATCCTAAACCAGATTTAGCTTTGTTAACAAGGTGACATTCTATAATCTTGTTAACCCCTTTAGATGCATATTCAAGTGTATCTACACTTAGTTGTATGTTTTCTTTTTGTTGCTTAATCTTGTCTAGTTCATTTTTAAGCACACTAATCTCACCATATTTGTATGAGATATCTCTTTTAAGCACAGCAATGTCCTCAGTAAAGACAGTCTCATTCTTCTTGTAAAATACAAGTTGTTCCTCTAGAACAGCTAAACCTCTTTTATAATTTGCAAGATTAAACTCAGATTGGTTAAGCTCTATTCTTAAGTTATCATACTGAGTTTTAAGAGATTCATAGTTTTTCAGACAACCTTTTGAGCAAGTATTATTTGTGTATACCTCTGAGTCTGAAAATACCATGAGTGCCAAGTTGGTAGGAGCCTCCTCTTCTGCCATGTAGCTCCAATCAAAACCGAGTCCATGTGTTTGATACTTAGGTCCGTGATCTGTTCTGTTCGGCTACCCCAAGTGTTTGATACTTAGGTCCGTGATCTGTTCTGTTCGGCTACCCCAAGTGTTTGATACTTAGGTCCGTGATCTGTTCTGTTCGGCTACCCCAAGTGTTTGATACTTAGGTCCGCGAGTTGCTTTCAAGAATAACCCAAATAAGTTTAACACAATCATGTATGTAAGTAAGCAGTTTAAGCATGTATCTCCCCCAAAAGTTCAAAACGTATAAAGTAGGGGCTATGAAACTCACCTGATGCGATAGCAACAATGATAATAATGGATAAGATGAAATGAGGCTCGATCTCTAACCGCGACCTATTATGAATGATATGATCTAGCGTAAGCAATGATACAATGCTACACATGCAAATACGTATGTTAACGATACCACTCGTTAGTTTTGAAAATAATGTTTATCGCCGAAAACTACATTTTTGACGTCTCGTTAAGTTATGAACTACTTTTCGTGTAAATATGTTGAAACGGTACTCCACGATCCTTGTTTGATGTTTTATAGCCAAATAAAATAGTTTCGTCGCAAAATAACCCTTTTTACAACTTGTGAAAATATGACCAAACGGCCTCGCAAAACTAGTCGCAAAATATTGTACGTTAAGAGTTAGGAATAGAACTTGACGTTTTTGAAATCCTTGTAACATAATCTCTCAGCCGTCTCCTTTGACTTTTGATCATACGCGTCTCGATCATATAGATAATCGGTCATCAACTTGGCGACTTGTAAAAACACTAGTTTTTATACTTAGTTTATTTTGTGAAAGTGGGCTGTCAAAAAGGTACATGAATCGTGGGGCTTTAAACGTGTATATCTCGGTCGTTATAAGCTCGTTTGCTACGTTCTTTATATCCACGGATTCGTCATAGCATGAACTAACATGTTTTCAGTAGCTCGGCTCTCCTAGATCACGTCTAATGCCTCGTTTTGTCCCTTGAAGTTCGGCAAACAGCAAGCTTATTTTCAGAAAATAGTTTTTCGTCGCCTAACTTGTAAAAATCATATCTCCTTCGTTATAGACTCGTTTTTGGTCAATCCAGCGGCCATAGTTTCGTCTCGGAATGTATTTTCTAAATCTTTGGTCCAAAGTTACACCCTAGCCCCTGAGTTTCCCACGTTTTGCAAAATGGGACAGCAACTATATATATTGTCAAAACTTGGTTTTCTTAGTTAATAACTTGTACAAAACTTAACCAAACTACTTCAAATCAACTCCACAAATACTCAATCCTACCATACACCTTCTCAAAGGGTCATGGGGTCCTAAACATTGCTAAAAATAATGGGCTTCATGAGGATGTTAATAAAACTAGTAGATCTAGTGTTTAGAGATAGTTTAAAAGAAAAGTGGTATCATAAACATAAGTAACTTGCATTTTAAACTATAATGACTTGAAAACTCATAACCACATGGATCAAATGGAAGTATAACATGATAAAAATAGGTTCTTGAACTTACTTGAAGATTAAATGAGTTTGGATGAAAAAGATCTACAACCTTGGAGTTTTTATTTCAAAACTCTAACAAGGATGTTAAAATGGACTTGTTAAACACTCGATCTTGGAAAAATTATGGTCTCCTCTTGTGTTCTTGATGGTGGCGTGGGATTGAGAGAGAAAGAGAGGGTGTGTGTGTTTTTTTTTGTGAAAAAGAAACTAGTTTAGGCTTTATATAGGCCAAGGGCATTTTGGTAATTTCAATGAAAGGGTAAAATGGTAATTTCACTAGGTTTTTGAAATATCTAGATATTTTTGAGAAAATATCTAGATATTTTAGGTTGGATACTTATCTTGACTTACGGAGTGAGTTTTGGTCCCGTTAATTGCTATCTGTAAGTCGTAAAGTCACAAAACTTAAAACCGGGTATCCTAAAATTCCTAAATTCATGAAAATGTCACGGAAGGTGGAAAACATATATTTCTCTTGTTGGTAATGTTGTTTGGATATATCGGGATGCCTAAATGATGTTTAAACCTTAAGGTAAATCTCGGACACGGTTTCGTGATTCTTGCAGAAATTATCCGACAAGTGCCAAAATCTCGGGTTATCATTAAAATAGTTTAACTTACGAGAATATGAAATAAAATTTTTGGAATAAATAGTGCCAGTGAATAGTAACTCGTGAATAGTAAATTGTCGAGGTTCGGAAAAATGGCCTGGAATTACGAGTTGTGACAAACATATCCTCCATCAAATTCCTTGAAATCTGAGAGATAAGACATGTTTCCAGTCTTGTGCCTGGAACATCCACTATCAACATATCCCTGATCTTCTTGCTGTAAATGATCCTGCACATAAAAATAAGGAAATTAGATTCCTTTGGGGACCCAAGCCATTACTGACTTGGATCTGCCTCGTGCATCAATTTAGTCATATTTCTTCATAATAATTGATGCACTATTGGTTTTGGTAGGTCTCCACTCCCAACATGCTGAGGCCTTAACAACATTGGCCCCATTTGCCTTGATAGCATTTACCACTGCCGAATTTGACCTAGCAGTACTAACTATTGGCCTAGCAATATTAACTCTTGGTCTAGCAGTATGAACTGTTTGGCTAAACCTTTTGTTTGTTAATGTTGTTTTCTTCTGAAAGGGCCTAATAACAGTTTGTCGTGCTGATTTAGAATAACATGACATTGGTCTAGCACTAAAAACTGTTGATTTGGGGTGAGCAGTACTAACAGGCCTAACAGTATTAAATGGTCTAAGGCCAGTTCTCATTAACACTGCTCTGGGAGCTATGTTTCTTTGAGCATTAGGGTGATCCCTTTTAATAAAACAATTGTTGTTCACCCTAGAATTCACATTCACATATACCACCCATTCCCTTTGGTGGTAATTGCAGTTAGCCTGCACATGATCAAAACTTCCACAAAAAAAACAGGCTTTATTATTCATCACAAAATCATTTCCTAGTTTTTTGGACTTCAGATTATTCCAATTTCTCTAGTTACCCCTAGGACTTTGTGACCCATACATCTCTGCATATTTAACTTGCTTCTTAACTGGCTTTTCAACTTCTATTTTAGTAGTAGTAGGAACAACAGTTTTCTTTTCTTTCTTACCGACTGACACATTTTTCTCAATCAATGAGGTGTCACTAGCACTCTCAAAAGATTCCTTAACATCTTCAGGCTTATCTATACTAGCACTCTCACTAGTATTAGATCCATATCCTTTAAATTCAGGATCTTTGAATTCCTCTATACCAGTATGTGCCAAATCAATACTTGGGGGTGGATGTACCCCTCTATAGGGAGGTGGAACAGACTTGTATCCTAAACCAGATTTAGCTTTGTTAACAAGGTGACATTCTATAATCTTGTTAACCCCTTTAGATGCATATTCAAGTGTATCTACACTTAGTTGTATGTTTTCTTTTTGTTGCTTAATCTTGTCTAGTTCATTTTTAAGCACACTAATCTCACCATATTTGTATGAGATATCTCTTTTAAGCACAGCAATGTCCTCAGTAAAGACAGTCTCATTCTTCTTGTAAAATACAAGTTGTTCCTCTAGAACAGCTAAACCTCTTTTATAATTTGCAAGATTAAACTCAGATTGGTTAAGCTCTATTCTTAAGTTATCATACTGAGTTTTAAGAGATTCATAGTTTTTCAGACAACCTTTTGAGCAAGTATTATTTGTGTATACCTTTGAGTCTGAAAATGCCATGAGTGCCAAGTTGGTAGGAGCCTCCTCTTCTGCCATGTAGCTCCAATCAAAACCGAGTCCATCTATAGCCACCATTGCTTTGGAAGAGGTGTTTTCCACATTTATAGTCTACCTTGTGCCTTTTTGATGTCTAGAACCTCTACTTTCTTGACTTTTGCTTCTGTTATCCTGGTTCCTTGGCCCTCTGAACTCTCTAGCAAAGTGTCCTAACTTATGATAGTTGTAACACTCCACCTTTGATTTGTTATAACCAGCAGTATCACTACCATTTATAGTGATCTTCGTTCTAGTCTTTTGGGAAAACCTCTTAGCCCTCATACATCTCTTCTAAATCCTTCTTCATGGATTTGAACTAGGTCCTCATGTAAAAGCTAGGACCCATTAGGTTGATTGGCCAGAAAAGCATAAATAGTAGTATCACTTAAGGCAGCAGTACTATCTTTAGGGTTAGCAGTACTAACATGGGTGTTAGCAGTACTAACTGCATAAGCAGTATTAACATCATGTGTACTGCTAGGGCTGGGAGATGATACAAACGCCAAGTTTGAAGAGCTTGTGCTTGAGCTTGTATGTGGAAAACTAGAAGGGGGTTGAATAGTTTTACGTCTTTTTAATTTAATTATGAAAACCGTAGTTTACCTTTTAAAAACTTAGATTCGAGTTTATATTAAAAATGATACTTGAAGAATATTATTAATTATATGTGTACCCTTTTAGATTTGTTATAAAAGTTTTGCTTTTATGAATGGAGTTTTAAATTGATCTTTATGTGAAATCAACTTCTAAATAATACTAACAATTATATATGCCTATATGTATGAAAGTAATGACGATATAAATAAAGATGTAAGAAAGAGATGGAAAGATCTAACCGAGACACGAGGGATTTATAGTGGTTCGGCTATAAGGACACCTTCCTTGCCCTACTCCACTCCCCGAGCACTACTAGCTCGAGAGTTTTCTTCACTACTTTAACAAGCTCCCTTATGGCGGAGAAAACCTTACACAACTTTCGCTTACACCAGTTTATCGACACAAAGCAAAACGTCGAGTTCTAATCGTAGCTAGAACCAATCTCACAACTTCAATCACAACACGACTACTTCACAACTTCCTTCACGACTTCTATTTCTTCACTACTTCACGACTTCTATTTCTTCACTTCTTCACGACTTCTATTTCTTCACTTCTTCACGACTTCTATTTCTTCAATATTTCACGCCTTGTATTTCTTCACTACTTCACGACTTCTATATGACGGCTTCACAACTTCTTCACTCCACAGCTACTTCACAACTTTACAATATTTCTACACTACTTCTTTACAACACAACTACTTATACACCTTCTTCACTACTCACACACTACACTAATCTAATCACTTATGTTCACACCTTATATACATACCTTATACACAAATGAATGAATGATTTACAAGGTTTACTTAACTAACAACTTAGATAGCAGGATGATACTAAGCTGTAATACTTCTAATCTTGATTGATAGAAGTATTCTTCTTTTGCACTTGGATGGTGGAAGCTTGGATCACTTAGAAACCAATGCTTAAGAATATATGATCAAAGGTTTTTAGAAAGGATTTAGAACAGAAGGTTTGGGGTGCAAAAGGTGAGGTAAAACTCCAGGAATGAACCAGTATTTATAGGCAAAATCAGACAGCAAGAGGAGCGGGTCGGTCCCCTTAAATAGGTGGTCGGTCCCCTTAATTATTAAGGGGACCGCCTAGTAAATTAAGGGGGCTGCCCAAATCCGAACGTTGCTCAGATTTGTCTTTTTGTGGGGAAGGTTTTTTTGGAACATTTTTGCCATTTTTGGTTAAGAATTTGAATTCATATATTTATAATAGGTTAAACATATTTATTTAATACCAAAAAAATTTTTCTAAAAGATATAAAATGTTTGTGACATTTTATAAAAAATCTAGTGATTAAGAAAAAGTTCTTTTGATCATATAATGCATTAAGCATTTGTTTATTCATACCTTAAGTGATTAAGTTGTTAAAATGGATATTTACAACTAAATACTTGTTTACGTCATAATCTTTCGTTTAATGATTTTACATTTTGTGATTATCAAAACATAGAGATATCGAAAGATGTTAATAACATTTTTAGGCATTATATATATCAACAATCTCCCCCTTTTTGATGATTACAAAACT